>CM053793.1:66332091-66714591 GCA_028749045.1 Cupressus sempervirens
GTTTTCCTTTTTGAAGATTATATTATTATTAGGGTTTATGGATGCCCTCAGCCACCTCATCTTCTTCCAAAGTATGTTTTGGAAAGACTAGGATTTGTGGAGGTCTTTTGGCAATCAATTTCACTGAATAGAGAATACTTAGGCTGAACTATCAAGAAGGATACATTCTTATGTAGATGCGTGAAAGTAGGGGATTTTGATATAGGGAAAAATGTAATTGAGGAAACTGATGCTTTCCTAATGAATCACAAATTGCCAATTGCCCCTGCTAGAACGTATGACCCCTACAATATAGTGGGGAATGCTTTGAAGCATATGAGGGGATAGAATTTGCCTCCAACAATGTGTTTATGTGAGGAGGATGTCATTGTTGATTTTTTGGATGAGAATATCTATAGAGAAAGGATGGTAAAATTCAGGGATTTACTGAGTTTTGAATAGGAGATGAAAAAGGAAGATCCCTCCTTTAAGGGATTATATCCTGAAATAAACTATTGGTCTAGGTTTGATAAATGCATTCAAAATTTTGATGAGATTTCATCACAACTACCAGAAGAGATCAAAAAGAGAGTAGACCCCGAGTCTCCTGAGTAGGATATTGTTGTAGAGGTCAATGATGATGATGATGATGAAGACCAAGCATAAAGCTTAGAATGAGCTCATTAGAGGAGTAAGAAGCAAACAATGGTGGAAATTCCATAGAAAGCTATGGAAAAAGCCTTGCAAATTATGCTAAGAAACAATCAATATTTTGACACTGCAAGAAGATATTATCTGATGGCTCAAGCCACTAAGGATGAGCAAAGGGCCAAAAAGTTGGAGCTTCAAGCTCAAATTCTTGATTTTAGAATTATTGAGGCAAATGAATTCATGTGTGATAAAAATTTCATCAAAACAAAAGAATTCAATAGTTTTTTTGTTTAAGTTGAAGCAGAATGTGTTATTACTATAGATGAAACCAACCAGGTGACTCAGAAGAAGTAATTGTTGAAATCTTTAAAAGACTACATGAGTATGACCCTACTAGCAAAACCCTCCTTGTAGAAGATGCTAGAGAGTTGATACAAAGGAGTGGCATGATTTGATTCCCAGGCTGGGACATTAGTTCATCTTTCCTGCTAGATCAAATGAGGATGGAAGAAAAGACTATCTCATTTGAAGACAAGAATTAGCTGGGCTAGTTGAGAGGATTTGAGTATAATATTGATGCTCAAACTATGGAAATATGGAGTTTAGCTCCAGAAAACTAGAAGCCCACTCTCATAGAGATTAAAGAGTCCCCTAGGGGAAATGTAATATTCTAGAATGTGCACTCTACTTCTAGCAATCAAATTTATGGATAGTTAAATATAACATCACTGTTAGGAGAAAATAGGGTATATGTGATTGAGGAGTAGCTAGAAGGATCCTCTGTGCTGGAACAAAGAAATCTCAAATTAGAAAATGAGATAGTGGTCTTAAAAAACATTGCTAGATCCACCAATGAGATTGAAGACACGGGCATACAGACAAAGGTCATGCAGCTGAGACAAAGGATGCGACAGGTCAAGACATCACTATTGATGAAGAGGAATTGCAGTCCAACAAGGAGATAGAAATCATAACTATCAAGAACTTCCTAATTCACAAGACAAATTCTTTGAAATTGGTTTCTCAAAATGTGCATAGCACTTATCTTGTTTTGCAAGGGGCAGAATATAAATGTTCTGAGCCAGTTGCATTGTTATCTCCCTTATTCACCACATGGAGCCCCTACACCCAATACTTTGAGAGCTTTATGCCCATGCTTACCCAAAAGAAGGACTTACCAAAAGGGCAAGTAATTTATGTCAGAAAATTAATTCAAAAGGTAAAAAAGCTAAATGCTTTCTTTGTGGGTAAGTTGTAGTTAATCCAAAATAAAATGAAAACAATTTCCATAGGAACACCTAATTTTGTACCCACCATTTTGGATAATGATGGAGTAGTCAAGGAATGGCTAGAATGGTTATCCTCTTTTGGTGACATCTTGAATCACTCTACATTTATGACCTACTGCAATAATGAAACTAACATTGTAGTAGTGTATGATTTAATTGATATGCTATATTTAAACTAGAGTCAGAGATGGGTAAGATAATTGCAAAGGTTAAGGCTATAACAGATGCTATGTGGAAGGAGTACCTTGAGGAACTAAATGGAATAAAAGATATCACCTTTCCTGATATGGACATTGACATAGCCATTTGGGAAGTTATAGTAGGGATAAAGGCGCTACCATCTAGTGACAATGAGTAGGCAGTTAGAGTTACGATTAAAGGCAGAAGACACAAAGTGAAGAAAATGCCAAGAAAGAGATAGGTTGTTAAAATACAAATAGTTTTATGCTAAAGATGCCTGACAAAAGTGTCACCTATCAATTTTGTAACTGTTTCCCCAATTTTGTCCAGATATAAAGAATGTTTTGTAAAGTAACATATAAAAATATCTTTGTATTTTGATTCCAAATCAAATTTTGACATGTGTCCTCCCATTTGAAGCTTTTTGCAATCTTTTCTTATAAAAGGATTTCCAAGATGTAGAGTGAAGGTTTGAGTCGTATAGAATATTTAGTGTTTATGCTATTATAATCGATCCAAAGTTTTGTGTCAATTGTATGTTGATTCATATTTGCAAATCTAAGAATGAAGTGAATCTTGAATGACAAAGTTTGTCATATTTTGAGTTATGGCTTGAGTTTTAGATCATTATTGGATTACTTTCAAAGAAAATTAATACAAAAAGGAAGTTTTGCATATTTGTGTCTCTGAGTTTTGTCTCCATTTTGAAATTGAAATGAGCAAAGTTCTTTCAATTTAATATAGCTTGGATGAGTTGTATATCATTTCATTGTTTCTTTTAATTCAAGGAATTAAGTAAATTCTTCCATGAGTTGATAGGGTTTCTAGGTATATGAGAGGGATATCATAAGAATGGAATTCAAGGTTAACAACTGATAAGTTTAATTGTAAGTCAATTAAATAGATCAAGGGTTAATGATTTGACTATGTATAACAATGGATAAGGCACTGGTCATTAATTTAGATGCAAGATGATAATGCCATATTGGTTATACAATACATATTTTAAAATTAATTGTTTAATTTTTATAATAAAGAGAAATATTGTTGGTCATTCACTTCTATGCTTTGTTGAAGTTGGTCCAGATCTAAGATAAATTGTGCTGAATATGAGAATTAGCCAATCGTTAGGCATATATTGATGATCTTCTGCATCCTGGTACTGTTTTGGAACCTGTAGTTTTGAAACACCAATAATTCTTCTTCAGCAATTGCAAAAGAAGTCTTGAAAGACAATGACCTGAAATTTGCAAACAGAGTGGTTCTAGTGGTAGCTAGATTCCTTGCATATGATGGGCCTAATATTCTATGGAGTCCCTACGGACCCAAATGACGTTTCCTCAGAAAAATCTGCATTAAGGAGCTTTTCGCTGCAAAGAGCATGGATGCCCTACAACCTATGAGAAGGGAAGACCGAGGAAGAACACTTGGGGATACTCATGTGCTTTGATGAAAAGATTTAAAACAAACAAATCTGCAATTTAAAACGACCCTTTTGTAATAAAAACAACCATGGTTGAATCAACTCTCTCAATGGCATTACAGGTAAGCAATATTAACAACAAACAAATAAACTGACAAACCGCTCCACTTTGACACAAGGACAAGGATTCTCGGAATGGAAAGCTGTGGCTTTAGGGAAATCCATGAGGAACGAGCGACAGTCACCCAATGATCCTCGTTCTTCTTGATCAGACCTTTGTTTACTTGTTTCCAAAATGAAGGCACCAGATAATGATCTTTGTGGAAATTGCGGGCCTTCTTCACCAGGGTCAGGTCATGACCGGAAGTGAGGGAAGCAATATTAGACGGAAGCAAAGACATTAAACGACTGCAATCTTAGCAAACTTACCACCTCACCTCTGCAACCTGAAGAAAATGATGAAATTTATGGTAAGGAGAAATAGACCCTCGTGAGCTGCAAAGCAAAGCATAAAAAAGACACAAACACATATCTGTGTAAGTGGAACAAACAAAGCAGAAGAGATGACACATATATATTTGTAAACCCAAAATGAGCGTGAAACCAAATAGGGTTGTGGCGGACATCAAAAAGTTATTGGTTTCAATAAATTTGGAATGCTCATTTTCTTTCAAATTAGAATAAAAATGGGTATTTGAGCAATTCTAACTATCTGGATGGAAGACCAAGTCTTTGAAATGGAGTATAAATGAGGATACCGAATCTTATTTTTATCAAATTCCAATTTCTATTTTACACACCCAAACAGTGGATTGTGATTTTTTAAGAGTTCTGAATTCAAATTCCTACTCAAATTCGCAATCCAAATGGGCCCTTATCTATCTGAACTTGTTTTATCATTTTAAAAGTTCCATCCCTGGTTTATTGATACTATAGAGAATACTAAGCCAACTGGAACCCATTAACAATCTGAACTGTTTTTATAATAAAAAGTTCCATATATTGTTAATTAAGGCCAGAGAGACTAAGTTAATTGAAACCCATTAACGATCTGTACTTGTTTGATCATGAAAAAAAGTTTCATCCATGCTTACTTGATGCCAGAGAGACTAAACTGATTGGAACCCATTAACATTCTAAGTTCCACTATGGTTAATCAACTGCAGAGAAAATAAGTAAATTGGAATCCGTTAACTATCTGAACTTACTAGAAAAAGGTTTGTTATTGTTTCAATTGAAATATTTGAACTTTGATTTACCATGAATTAAGATTAATGAGAATAGGTCCGTAATAAGTGATCAGCCTCTCTGTCCAATAAACTGAATCAAAATTATTTATTTTGGAAAGAGTTTACTCTTCAGTTTAGATGTCTTTTGTTTCTTTGGCTGGTGAATGAGTAGTACTTTACCTGTGGGTCAGTGGTAGAAAACTTTCATTAGATTTACAATGAAGGGAGTCCTTACAGTGGAGTTTCTTGTCCTAGAATGACAATGGGTCAAGGTGCTACTTTTCTCTGAAGGGAGTGAAAGAGAAGCAATTTACTGAGAAGTGTTCTTCCACTAAATGATGAAAGTGCTACTCAGCTCAATTAAGAGGACAAGGACTGAAATTTATGGCAAAATGGGCTTAATTGATGTGGGATAATTTAGAAGAAATTGCCTCTCAGCAATTTGTGTCAACCTAAATTGTAGTAATTTGTTTTTGGTTTCAATTGCGGTGAAATGATCAAATGTTTTTCACATTTTGGCTTCACTGGATAAGTTAAATCACCATTCACATATGTTAGTACAGAATAAGTTCTAACCAATATAACATACCTAAATAACTACCACAAACCAAACGAATCCACGAGGCACGATCAAAACAACAATGTTTCATATGCAAGCAAAAACCAACAAAAATGTAACGTAAAAGGTAGCAATGTCTCTTTATCATAAGAAAGAAAAAACTAGAAAGCCCTTAAAGGCATGGCATATTAACTCTACCAGACTTTCAAAAAATCATTTCAAACAGGCGTCTTGTGTTAATCCTATGGCTATATATTTTCCTCTTAGTGGATCCCTGCCGCTATATTTGTATAAGAATTTCCATTCTTTCCACGGTGGGATTTCATCACGGTTGATAGGATTCAACATGTGGAGCATTCAAATTAAAACGGAGGTTCTTATTTCTTCAGGTTTTTCAGTTTATGAAAATGTCTATTCTTTTGATTATCATCTTCTTTTTTAAGTACCGCAGAGGTCAGAGGGGTAACTAATGCCTTAGACAAGAATGATGATTTTCACAGACCATTTTAATAAGTATGTTTCATAAGTACGTGCCACTTAAGATGTTTGCATCAATGTTTACTATCACACTCCCCTCTCTTCATATTCTGATGATGGATTACAGGGTATGATCAAGTGCACTTTGATCTTTATTCTTAATCACACCTTTTGATTCCTATGAATTGCTATATTTGAGGCAATCATTCTCACTTTATTATTTCTGCCTTAAACACATTTTAATACTATTTTTGCTGCCTTAACACATTTTAATACTTGCATCTCTTCATTTTCAGATCCTAAATCGCATTTCATGCAAATTATTTCTAAATCGCAATTCAATTTGTATAATGAATCAATGCTAATCAGAATAACAAATTGTTGGTTAAATTGACTATTAGAGTATCGCACTGTGTACTGTTTTTTTTTTTCTCTTTTAACAAATTGGTTCTTTAATGTATGAGTTGTTTATAGAGAGCTTTCTTCTGATGATTCTATTGTAATACTTTTAGAATATTATCACATTTAAGAAGCAAATGTTTTTATTTTTAGAAGTCTATCATAGAATGATTTAGACTTCATACATTAAGGCTTGATTCTTAGGTTAAAAGTATTAAATAATCAAAATTGATTTATTTTTTCCAAACTTATTTTTTTCCTATGTGTGTGATGTTTAAAGGTGACTATCAATAAGTATTAATGAAGTTGTCATAAGTATATTTACATTGAACTTGATAATATTCTTCATGTTCATAATGCTTTTATATTCATGTAGTTCCATAAAATCTTAAATTAATATTAGTGAGAAAGATGTTACTTATAGTGTGTGGAATGCTTGTTAGACCAAATGGATTATAAACAATGTATATTGAAGGACAAACCAAAATTGTTAATGCCATTTGTAATTGTCCTTGTGTTATGTTGAAGCTTGTACATATATGACAATAAAAAATGCTAAATTAAGAAGAGGAATGAAAACAAATAAAATTATGGTTGACAAGTATTTAAGACACTCTAAGTGTATATTAGAACAACTTTTTAGCTCTTATTTAGTAAAATGATACCATATTATTGCAGTTATTGCAGTCGTTATTATGGAGTTATTCAAATGTTTATATAGACATCTCTACCTCTACTCTATTGTTGAAATTAGAAAAAAACCTCATACACATTTTCCCCTCTTGAAATTAGTAAGTTATAGCCTCTCTTAAGCCAACCAACCTTGCTCCATAGCATCTCTTGACCATTCTTAGGCATGGTAGAGGAGAAATTGTTTGCCTTTGAAATGGTTGTCACTTGTAAAAGCCCAAATATCTTCAAGTACAATACATGTGAAATATAGAATAATCATTATGAAAGCTATAGAAATTGACCACATGGAAGAAGGAATACCCCTTCACCACAAGGATGCAAATCATCACAACTATAGGAAAGACTGAGAAACTAGTGAATCCAATGATCATTACTTTAACTAATGCTACAAGGTCAATGACAAATTTATATTATTTTATAATATTGTGAAACTACCCCATTATGTTCCTCTATCCTTTCAATCTTCTCCATTAAATAGGTAAGAATAGTTGAATCCACAAACCATGATAATACTCCAAACATTCTCTAAAACACCAATAAATCCAATTTATAACCACACACTCAATGTTGAACTTTGCCTACACTTGTAGCATTATTCAATTCATGGTAAATAATCTACAATAATGATCAAAATAGAAGAAATGTGACAAGATGATCCACATAGGTATAGGAAACACTCCTTGAAAGGCTATATGTATTTGCAACATAAAAATAATACTTATAAAATATTATATAACACCTACAAAAACTTTCCACATAAGTAGAACATCTAAACAAATGCCTACAATAGCTCAACATACATTTGTTGCTGATCAAAATACCTACAAGAGCTCAACAAACAAATGCAAAATCTTTCAACTCTAACTTCCCTCATTGTAAATGTACTTGAAGAATACTTATAAATCAAGCTTTCAAATTAATTTTATACATTTAAAGTTTGATATAACCCTTCATATAAGAAAACACAATTATGATTTGTCATAAACAAGGTTGCATGGGTAATCATGACTCACACATTTAGGACACGTACCCACATATTGGATATATGTACACACATACCAGTTATATTGTGAAGAGCATCATATCTAATGCCTTTGATTAAGGTTTCTGATTTTTGTTATGGACTTAACTCAATACATAATTAGTTTGAAACTTTGATACAATAAAAATTAATAGTAAACATCATTGTTTAGTCATATGTTTATTATTTGCAATATGTCATTATTCTATGATTTATCTTTATATTTAAAGTCTAACTTCTGTGCTGCTATGCATCTAAACATCTAACAAATCTATTACAAACATATTGCAAACCTGAAACTGAAAATAAAAACGTATTACTTTTGCAAACTTTATCATTATTCGTATTGAAAACAATTTGATATAACCAAATAACCCTTGTTTTAAAAAATAGTCATATTGATACTGGATACCCTTATCTGTATCCGTACCCAAAGTACCCAAGAACCCTCATTCCCATGCAACCTTGGTAATAGTAATACACTCTTAAAATTCGAATAGAAAAGGACATGGAGATTTACAAGTGATTAGCATGAGCGAGGGTGCTATATAGAACTTTTTCATATCAAAATTTCATTCAGATGAACATATGTACATAGTTTATAATTTTTTTTGCTATTATCAGATAAAAGGTTTGTCACTGAAAAATTTGTTTTCTAGAATTTGTAGATTCTAGAAAACTGCCCAAAACATTGTATGATTGCTTTTTACTGGTGTAACTATTTAAACTATTTATTCATGTAATCTATCTTTCTTTTTTAAAGAAATCTATTTCACCATTTCAGACATGGTTTTCGAAGTTGACAAAACAATGTATGGCAAGCCTTGCATTTAATGTTTGACAGGCCTTAATGTTGTCCCTATGTTTTAAGAAATATTGCACATGAATAATATTTGTCCAAAACTGCAATAAAAACATCATAGTCCCACGAGATTTTGCAAAGATCAATCAGCCATTTAAGACGCCATAACTGATATCTTTCTCAATAATCAATCTTCTTTGTACCATTGGTCTTATTGTCAAGTTTACTACTTGTTGAACAGGTGGGTTTTTGTCTACACTTATTTTGTACATTTCCTCACTTCGAAATCAATCTAGCATTTGTTTTTCAATCGAGCACTTGCTTTAATTTTACTATAATCTGCAGTGCATTTTGGCTGTGGAAACGAGTTGATTTAGATTTTGATGTAGAACAACTCATGCAATTAAATCATTTGGCTTCTAAATAAATGAGTTTTAGGTACTCAATTTATTTTATAGAAGCGTAATTTTCAATAATTATAATGAAATTATAAAAAAAATATTGATTTTTAGTAGTAGATATTTTTAATAAAAGAAAGAACAAATAAATCTTAGCTATGATCATAGCAAGGAAAGGGCCCACAAGGCATGGCATTTAAAATCTTAGATCTGATCACAAAAAATAGAAGGCCCTTAGGTTTTGTTTGGTTGCAAGAAGATGTGGGGCAGAATAGGGTTACGAGGGCAAAAATCTAGTTATGGAGTTAAAAATGGGTGTTTGGTTTATCAAATTGAGAACCTCATTTTCACTTTCATCTTCCATTTATGGATGAATATTGGAAGATGTATCTTCCAGCAAAGAGGTGGAATTCAAAATTAAAACCTGATTATTGCAGATTATGAACACATTTTAATAAATCCGTTGAGTTCACAAAAATCATGAAAAGGAGGCGACATTATTCTTGGGCGAGTTTTTGGGGTTTTTGGCTCCATTGTTCTTGGGCGAGTTTGGGTTTTCTCTAGCTTGGTTGTGGCTATTGGGTTTGTCTGGCTTGTTCTTGGCTGACGATTATGACTATGGGGTTTGTTTGGCTTGTTCTTGGCTGACGATTATGACAGCCGTGGCTATGGGGTTTGTCTAGCTTTGGACGATAATGACAGCTTTGTTTGGTTCTCTTCTCCCACCCACCTTTGCAATTTTGGTTTTTTGTTCAAAAGCCTCTTTTATTTTATCCAAGGCTAACAATACATTTTGGGTTTTTTCTTTACATTCATGACATAAATCAGTTTGAAATGATAACAATTTCTTGAGTTCTAGTATGTGCTCATGTCATTCCCTCTAATTACCTGTATATATATCATAGTTAAAGCTTTGATTATCTGTATCAATAGAAATGAAATGTACAACTATAACAATAGTTTATGAGGTCATAAACTATGTATAGATCAAGTATCTATAGATCCATGATGCAATACCATTAAACATAGGCAACTCATAAACAAGAATTACTTTAGATGCCCAATCATGCCAGTGCCATTGAAATGAAAACTAAACTATGTAATAGTTTGTTGTAGTAATGAGTTCCAGTTTAGTTCTGTGAGAGATCAATGCAATACCACTAAATAGAGCCAAGTCATAAACTATGTATGGATCAACTATGTATAGATGAATGGCAATCATGGCTTCTATCTATAAATAGTTTATGAGGTTGTAAACTATGTATAGATCAATACCAATCTTGGATCTAATCTATACATAGTTCGTGTACACATAGTTTATGAGGTCATAAACTATGTATAGATCAATGCATTTCCATTAAACACAACCAACTCATAAACTATGTATGGATCAACTCAATGGAAATCATAACTTTTATATATACATAGTTGACCTAGATACATAGTTTATCATGGCTTTGTTTCTATCTGCTTAGCAAAACAATTAATATATGTTGTAATAGTTTTTTTTTAATCTACTTAGCAAAACAGTCAATGTGTGCTCAGTAATGAGATAAATGCAAATCATGCCAATGAAATGAGCAACTCAACTATTTATAGACCAATGTAGAGAGACACCCTATTCCCACATGCCAATGATGCTCCGTTTCATCTTCTAAAAGATGAACCTTAGTTTTGATGGACCCAAAAGTTTATTAAAGCACATTAACAAAACCCCAAATTTAGGTTATAATTTGTACTTGTGTGTGTACATTTATACATGTGTGTGTTTGTGCGCATATACATGTGCTTGTGTTCATATATACATATAGACAAATGGAATCAATAATATGCATTCATTTCTATAGAGTATAGATAGATTACATGGAGTAGAATGACACGTTATTGTTGCATTATACATTATGGGATTACGATCCTCACCAGTTGGTACTCCTTGCTGTATTTGAATAAATAATTGACTTCTTAATGCAATGAGGCTAGCAAATAATCATGTTGTATCTCAATAGGTGATAGTTGATATCTCATAACTAATGGTGTATAATTTGTCCACATTTCAGGCCACTGATGGATCCTATGTACAATATAGAGGTTCAAGGACACATAGTTTGGAAGACCACATACACTTGCATTCTCATAGTTTTTTTTGCTTTTGTTGCCATAGCCAAATACTTGGTAGCTAAAGAAGGCAGTCAAATGCATAAACGAATAAGAAAAGGAAATTCCTTTTTTTGAGACATTATTCATTCCAATGATGTGGATTGTCATTATTAGATTTGGATGAGTAGGGTAGCCTTCTTTTATCTAGTTCGTATTCTTAGGCTGAAAGGAAGCTTGAGAAATATGATTCACTTAAAGTTAGAGGAACAACTAGTGATGTTCCTTTATAGCCTTGGGCATAATCTAAGGAACTACAAGATTGCCCATAACTTTGGGCACTCAGGAGAGATAGTATGTTGGTACTTCCACAAGGTGTTGACAATTGTCTTATCCCTTCATAGGGATTACTTCATACCACCTGGTCTAGGCACTCCTCCCAAAATTAGTGGGAAAGACCATTTTGATCTATTCTTCAAGGTAAATTATGCATTGTTACAAGTTTATTGTCTAGATTGTTATCCTTATCTTATTATTGCTTAAGAATTTTTTTTATCAATGTATCATATCCCATAAGATTGTGTTGGAGCTATCAATGGAACCCACATTGTAGTGTGAGTCGATGTCGACATACAAGGTAAATATTGCAATAGAGAAGGGAACCTATCACAAAATGTTATGGGTATCTGCTCCTTTGATTGTAAGTTGTAGTATTGCCTTTCTAGTTGGAAAGGCTTTGCTGCAAATAGTCGTGTTCTAGTCTTAGCTCTGTCCAAAGAAGATCCACTTGTAGTGCCCCCTAGTAAGCCAAATCACATTTTAATATACTCGAGGGTTTGCTAAATGTTTCAAGCATTGACAATATACTTTCTTTATGTAGGAAAATATTTTCAAGTGGATGATGGATATCCAAATGCACTTACATTTCTCACTCCTTATCGATGTACACACTACCACTTGAAAGAGTGGTCAAGAGAAAACCCAATAAACTCTACACATGAGTTGTTCAACTATCAATGCTCCTCACTTAGAAATTTAGTACAATGTACATTTGGTATTTTAAAGCAACATTTTCTAATTCTGAGACATACAATTTCTTATGGTATCATGACACAATCCTATATTATTTTAGCATGTTGCATACTTCACAATTTCATTATGATAGAGGATATCCTTCCATTGGAAGTATCTATTGAAGAGGAAGATGATCATGATGGGATAGAGGTACTAGTGCTGGAGACATATGGGTTGTCTCAGGAGGATAGAAATGAGTGGGCACAATTTCAAGAAGATATAGCAAGTAGGATGTGGGAAGATTACAGATCCCGAGAATAACTAAACTTTTATCGGACAATGTGTTTTATTTGATTAAAGTGATGTATGCATGTATAACAATGGATGACTTCCTTTTTCTGATGTTTATACCTATTGAATATGTTAGCCTCATTGCATTATGATGTATTACAAATGATAGCCCTCTTAGTCTCATTGCATTAGGATGTTTAAATGAAATACAACAAGGAGTACCAAATGATGAAGATTATAAGCCTACTAATAACAAGAGAACAATGAATTCACTAAAAATCCTATTTTTATGATGTTAATCCTTGTTGCATTCCATTTAAAGTTAAACAACATTAACTTTCAATTTCAATCATATGATTAGTTTAAATTGTAATATGTTTATACCTATTGAATATGTTAGCAAGTAGGATGTGGGAAGAATACAGATCCCAATAATAATTGAACTTTTATGGGACAATGTGGTTTTTTTTTTTTTTTTTAAGATTTTAAACAACATAGAGTTCAACATTTAAATACTGCACCAACCCTCACAAAACAGAATTTAGGGAAGAACTAGACTAAATTTTTTACATCATTTTCCTTTTGAAACGTATCAGCTACAACCCTCAAAAATAAAGAACAAACCCAAAAAAGAGTTTACACTTTATGCTTCCCCTATTAGGATAAATCCCCCTAATTCATGACTGCACTCATTTGTGAGTTCAACACCCATGTAGTAGACTGATAGCTGCATTGAACATTTTGAGTCTAAGAGTCATCCAAATGACACTTATTCAATAGATTGCTCAAGTCTTCTACCTCTTTCTTAGTGAGGAGGCTTTGATATTTCTTTATGTATTGTGTGGCTTTCACTTCATCTTGGAATACTTGGATTACACCATCATGCATCAGCTTCATAAGTTTGGATCTTGGAATCTCCAAGCATAATGAAATCTGTGACATTATGCAACAATGGGTGAGTTTAAGATTAAACTCAGTAGGGCATCTTTTGATGTCTTGAAAAATCTCCTTGTTCCTATCCTTCCAAATAATCCATAGCACTTCACCACTAAAACTTGTTAACAAAGGTATCAAAAGACTTAACATACCCATCAAGGATTTCACACCAAGAGAAACCAACATTATAATTCCAAACAACAAGAAGGCCAAAGAAAATAAACCAAATCTTCTTGACATACAAATATAAAAAAAAAAATGCTCAAAGCTTTTCGATTTATTACAGAGACTACAAATGAGTGGATTGAAATTAATGGCAGACAACACAAGCCCAATAGCAATTTCTTTTAGTAGCAAAAACCATCTAAAATGAATAACTTTAGGCTCACAGCGTCCTTTCCAAAAATACTCAAAAAAGAAATGTCAGCTAGAGAAAGGCATTCAAACCCCCAACAAGTAGCAACCTATAGGAGCACATAGTTATTAGTCATAAGCATAGCATATATTTTTTTAGTGGAAGATTTATCAATACTACTACCATCAATCCACTTTGCATTTTGTTAGAAATGTTTCACTATTCATCATAATACCCATCCTCTCCTTGCCAATCACTTTAGTCAGTAGAGTATATGTCTTCTTTTGAGCTCTAGGGATCTCAAATTTCTTGGAGATCTCATCCCATGGCCTAAGCATCTTATTAACCAAAAGATCACCAATCAATGATATGCCTTTCTCATTCCACTTCTTAGTAGAACAACATTGAGTAAGTGCAAGCTATTTATTATTCAAGTACCACCCTCACCAAATAGACCTATCAATAACCACATATCTAGGAGGTCCTCTTGCAGCATTCCTATAGGAGATGAGCTCTTGCATTTGAGTCCAAGTAGACCAAAGCGAGCTAAACACCTTCAAACCAAAGATCTTTATCTTAAAGTCCCCCAAGATGATATCCAATAATGAAATTTTGCCCCACTGCTTACTTTTTCTAATCACCGATTGTTCAAAGTTGTTTCTCACCAAAAAAATTTGGGGCTCATTTCCCCACAAAGCTTTTAAAATCCATTTAGTAGCTAGACCAATCCCTTGGGCTCTAATATCTTTTAAACCAAGCCCTCCAAGGTGTTTGAGAAGGCAACACCATTGCCATTTAACACAATGCCTTTTCCTTGAGCCCAACCCATATGACCATAAGAAATTACAAAGAATTTTCTCAAGTAACTTAAAATGATACTTAGCAAACAACCATGTAGAAGAAAGATAAAAATAATGAGAAGATAAGACTTTTTTCACAACCTGCACTCTCCTAGCCAAGGAGAGGGATGCATTTACCACCTAGTATGCTTGTTGTTCATTTTACTGAAAAATGAGTCCCACATATTAGAAAAGGAAGGCTCCAAGGAAAATGGGATACCCAAATATTTGATAATAGCCTTAGGTCCATTCCACCTCCACCCCATTTCACTTAACCATCTAGGAGGATCCTTAACCCAACCCAAAATAACATATTTGTGGGGAGCTACCTTGGCACGAGAAGTAAGACAAAACAAGTTAAGTCTATTAAGTGCCAAGGAAAAATTGACCTCAGAAAGTTCCAAAAAGAGGGCAGTGTCATCAACAAACTGTGCATTGATCAATTCTTTAGAATTAGGAAGAGTAATGTCTTTCATAGGTGGCCCCAAAGAAGAATCCCTAAGAATATAAAAGAGAGCATCTATTGCAATCACAAAAAGTGAAGGTACAATAGGGCATCCCTACCTAATAGATCTTTGTAGGAAAATAGGGTCCAATAGTACACCATTAACATCAATGACCGTAGAAGAATCATGAAAAAAATCTTTATCCACTTATAGAAGTATGGGGTGAATCCAAAAGCTTCTAGCATTCTATAGATGAAAGGCCATTCTACTCTATCATAAGCTTTCTCAAAGTCTAAGAGGATCATAGCAATATTATGACCACCAACTTTAGCCCAATTCATTGCCTCCCAACTAGTGACAAGGTTCTCCAATATGTATCTACCTTTTTATGAATCTTGTTTGTGTAACAGACACAATATTCTTTGTGACATCTGAAATCCTTCTAGCAAGAGCCTTCACAATAATTTTATATGAAAGGTTAAGAAGTGTAATAGGCCTCCAATTTTTAACAAGAGTTCTATCCCTAGCTTTTAGAAGTAGCTTGATAACCCCTTCGTTGACATTGCTATCAAGAGATTTAACTTCAAAAGAATTATTATAAAATCTCAACAATTCATCACCAATATAGTCCAAGTTCTCCTTATAAAATTCAATTGGGAGCCCATCCAAACCTAGAGATTTATCAGTGGCCATATCTCTGATGGCCTCTTGAATTTCTTGTAGAGAAATATATCAATTAAGTTTCTCCCACTCCAACTTAGAGACTTTCCTAGGAATCATTTTCAAGCACTTCTTCAGAGCTTCCTCTTGGCTCTACCCAACTTCTAAAGTAAATAACTCAAAGTAGAAACTAAAATAGGCATTACAAATCACATTGGGATCCTTTGATCTTTCACTGCCAATTTGGATTTCATCAATACTTTCTGCCTTATGCTTGGCCCTAATAATATTGGAAAAATATTTTGAACCAGCATCTCCATCCTTAATCTAGTTCATTTTAGCCCTAATCCTCTAATCCTAAATCTTATACCTTTGCACAATTCTTAGTTGATGCATTGTGGCATTCAATTTTTTAAGGAGATCAAGGTTTTCTTGATCATTTTGCAAAGAATATTCAAAGTTATTCAATTCCATTTGAAGCATGGTCTCCTCCTCACTTCTATCTTTTTCCATTTTCTTTGCAATAATTTGGAACAATTTCCTCCAATTCTCCACTAGTTGGTTCTATTGTTTAACTAGTCTTAAGGATTGATTGCACATCTTAGATAAACCAATCATCATTATAATAGCATTTTTATTATTAGTATCCTTAAGAAGTGAGGTATTCAACTTAAACAATTTATTTCTCAACCTATCATTACTTATATTCCTACACTGATTAACATGGATCTTTACATATATTGGATAATGATCTAATATAGAAGTAGGTGAGACTATAACTAGAGAATGACCTTCCTCACTATGACATGAAAAAAGAGAGCTTTTAAAATACACTCTATCCAATATGCAATACATCCTATTGCGGCCTTCTTGATTATTGTTCCACGTAAACCATATATCTCTATAGTAATCCTTTTCATTTTCAATGGGATCCATCAAATTGAAATATCTTTTGAATTTCAACCAAAAGTATTGCTCATTACCTTTCTAGGAATGTTTCAAACCCCCTTGCTTGTCACATTTATGCTCTACCATATTAAAATTGCTAGTAAATATCTAGTTAGCTTTAGGTAGAACATAGGAGCACCATTCCCAAAGCTTGGCTCTCTCCCTATAGTCATTGGAAGCATATACATTACATATACCAATTATTTCATCCCCATAATTAAATGTAACCCATATCGCCCTCTAACAAGGATAACAATTATGCTACAAAATAGCTTCGACCCACTTGGGACCAACTAAGATAGTGACATCACCTTTACCCTTATCATGCTCTAAGTGGAAGCCTATGGCTTTATCCCACAGAAATTTGGCCAAACATGATGCTTGAAAGCCAACAACTTTGATTTCTTGGAGACATACAATATCCTTTTCCAAGATTTTATTTCACCACTTTCTAACCAAATGTTTTCTATCAACCATTTCTAAGCCCCTTACATTCTAGCTATGGAGATTAATCATCATAGAATTCTTATATAGAGGAAGGATTCTACACCTTATACAATCTATTAAAATAATTTAGGATGGCATTTTTGCTACCATCACTTATAAAGCCCACCCTTTTTTCATAAGTTTTCCTCTTTTTCCTCACAACTTCTGTGAATTGCCCCCCCAAAACCTCATTCAAGTCTGTTTGGATCATAGGTGTGGCCACACTACCTCCTATAGGAATTCATTTAAAGATTTAATAGCCAATTGCTGAGCATATAAATGGGAAGGGGTCCCGCACATCCTTATTATCACCATTAGAAGAAGCCAAAGCAAGGGCCATGGGATGACTTTCATAGGAAGGTTGAGGGTCCTTGTAAGCTTGAATAACAACAAAATCATTGTCATATAGTGGATTATCCAAAGAAATAAACCCATTACTGTTAGCTTGCACAAGGTTAGGCTTAGACTTAACATTAATTTCAAGAACATCCTGAGAGTCACCTCCCAAATTGTCAGGAACTATTCACATGAGTAGCTTTGCTACCATTATTAATGTTTAACCTTAGCCTTATCAAAATGCATTTTCAAGGCTGAAAAATTCTTTTTTAAATGCCCATTGATTTTGCAATGGAAACTGTAGACACCTAAATTTGATTACATTGCTTTGGTAATCCTATTTAGTTATCTCTAAAGGCATCATTAATTAAATTCCTATTTAATTAATCCTTTGCCATCCCCTAGCTGATTAATTTAATTAATCATCTATAGTCCTAATTGATAAATCAAATAACCTATCATTTATCAATTAAATCCTATTCTTCTATCTAATTCCAAAATCCCCATTTATTAAATAAATCTATTTGATAAATAAAACCCTCAAATCTAATAAACCTATCCTAAATCCCCTTTTTTAGCCTAATCCACCCCATCCACCCATACTAACTAAGCTTAGCCACTAACTCACCCACCCTCATGAATGCCATCCACTTGCAAATCTCTAACATCCCTAATCTAATCCTAAACCCAAGCCTAATCCACCCCCTAATGTTGTCACATTCCCTAAGAAAGCTTAAGACTTTCTTAAGCCAAAGAAAGTCAACAATCTCAACTCCCTCCAAAATATCCCAACCACTTAGCAATGAATGCTCTTACAAAAGCCATAAAGAATCTTACAAGCTCTTACAAGCCATAATGAAGGGTCTTTATGAAGATATTATCCTTTGAGCCTCCTTTGTTGACTCATCCTTCCCCTTTCCTCCATCCACTCACCTTGTGACATGTGTCACTCCCTGATTGGTGCTAAACAAGCACAATCCATGTGCTCCCCTTTGAGTGCATCTAAGCCCTCCATAAGCTTTTTCCTCTCCTCCCATCTTAGCCCTCCATCCCTCAAACCTCTTGCCTATTTAAGGAATCCTCTCCCAAGCCATTTCAAACACAATCCATCAAGTAAAGTTATAATGCCATTTTGAAGCCAAATCCATACTTTTGCATGCATCCACACCAAAAATCCCAAAAATCTCCATTGAAGCTAGTTTGAAGCTTGAGCATACATCCCAAACTAATCTATTAGACTCATCCCTAAATCAAGTGACTATCCTCATTGGGAGAGCCATTCCATGGCTCATATTCTCATTTGAGGGTTTCACTTTGTCTCTCATATATGTTATGGTTTTTTTATGCTAGTTAATTCTTTGGTTTCTTGATAGATTAGTATTACTTGCTAACATATTTCTCATATACAGAAACAAGCATGCAAATTGCCAAGCAACGAAATTTCCTATGAAATTTTTTCACATTGTCAAGAGAAATAATATATGAAAAAATAATGTTAGGAGAAAGAGCAACAAGAGTATGGGCATTTAAATGTGGCAAAATTACCCTAGATTCCTCAATTTGCAGCACATTACCTAGTGGTTTCAAAATATGTGAAATGAAAGGCCAAAATTTAACTCATAAATTTTTAATTTCCACCCAATTTAGTGTAGACATTTCTAAAACACTATCAAAATTGCCTTTTAGAGACCAAGCAAAAGGCCTAAATAAAGGATGACCCACATTCCAAAATTCCTTCTTAAGATTTCTTTCTTGCATGTTATGGCTTTTAGGAAAAAATACAAAGAGCCCTTTTTGTATCATCCTACAGAAGTTAACATGTAATCCAAATTTTTTTCCCTAGACAAAATTTAACCAATCATCCAAATTTTTTTGAGATGACAGAGTATTAAAATCCAAACAAACAAAAAAGATAGCAACATTTTTAAGCTGGGTCTACTCTACTCTAACAACCTTAACCATATCATCATTAGGAGACATAGTAAGGATTTTTTAATTGTCAGAAGACACCCTATCCAGTCCTACTCTAGTATCACTACCCCCTTCAATGCTAGGCCCTTGTCCACCTCCATCAACTGTGGACCTTCTATCTCTATTAAAAGCCTCAAAACAAGGCATTTTATCAAATCTACTTTCAAACTTGGTAGATTATGGGTAGTTTGGTAATGAATCATCAATGAGAATTTCCTTATATGAAGGCATCTTAGCAATCTTACCATTCTCCATAGAGCCATCAAAAGCCTTCATAGAGCATTCCTCCTCATGATTTTCCAACACGTCAGGGCTATCATTAACTAATAAGCCAACATCTTCCTATATAATAACATTAACAATACTTGAATCTCCCTTCAGTGTATCCCCAATGCCAAATTTAACATCATTTATCAATCCCAAGGAAAATGCCACCACATACACACACCAGAGCACATATTCAAAATAGATGGATGCAACACCAATGAAGCAGTTTGTAAAAATAATGTACGTAAGTCGTACAAAGTTGCAGACCACTGCCAGCCTCCAATAATTCTCTTTATATGATTTAACAATGTATTTTATTTGATTAAAGCGATGTATGCATATACAATGATGGATGACTTCCTTTTTCTGATGTTTATACCTATTGAATATGTTAGCCTCATTACATTAGGATGTATCAAAAATGATAGCCCTCTTATCCTTGTTGACTTAGGATGTTTAAATGAAATACAACAAGGAGTACCAAATGATGAAGATTATAAGCCTACTAATAACAAGAGAATAATGAATTGACTGAAAATCCTATTTTTCTAATGTTAGTACTTGTTGCATTCCATTTATATTTAAACAACATTAACTTTCAATTTTAATCATATGATTAGTTTAAATTGTAATACTTTTAAAGAAATGATAAAAACATACTTTGTGAATTTTTTTTGTAGAATATGGCATATACTATGCTCATGAATAGAATAAATGGACCTGTTAGTGTGATCCAGATGTAAGCCAAATGTATTCACCCATTAGTGTGAGCGATATGGATGGATCCCTCAGTGCAAGAAACAAATAATCTTCTTCTTCAAAGAAGATAATGTGGATAAAATAGATGGAACAGAAGTTCATAGACTTTCTCCTCAAACAAGTTCATCTTAGATGAAAAGGTGAAGGTGGTTTTAAAAAAGAAGTGTGGATCGCCATAGAGAGGACATTCAATGCAAAGATGAACTTGAATCTATCACAAGATCATTTTAAGAATAAGCTAAAATTATGGAAAGTAGGATAGAGAGTTATGAAGGACTTGGAAAATACAAGTGAGTTTGCTTGGAATGAAGCAACTTAAACTATGGATGCTGAGGACCTCTTGAAGGTAGGATGATCTTTCTACTCTTTTGATTGAAAATAATTTTTTTTAAAAATTACCTTCTTATTTTAATAATGAAAGATTAACAACCTAATCCATTTATTTATGCTTACATGTAGAGGAGAGATTTCAAAAATGCAAACATGTATAAGAGGTCACCCTTCCAATATTTCAATGTGTTGGCTATAATTGTCAGCAATGACATTGTTGAAGGGTATGCAGCTACAACGCCTCTTGATGCTGAAGAAGGGTACCATATAAACAATGCATTCCACTTGCTTGATGAAGATAATACTAGTTGTAGTACACCTCTTGACAGCTTGTTGGATTTCAATGAAGAATTTTATCATTCCAATCAGTTGAGTGCAAGTGCTAGAGGTACTCCTCCACTACCATCATGAAGGAGGGGAAAGAGGAAGAAGACAACTCTAGCTGCATCATTGGATGTGATATGAAAAACTATGAAGGAACTCAAATATGGCATCACTAAGCCTCAGATTGTAAAAATGGATAAATCTAAAGAGGATAATGTTTTGAGTGCCATGTACACTGCTCTTAATGTCATCCCTAAATTGAGTCGAGGTGTTTTCCTTAAAGCACATAAAACCTTCATGCTTCAACATGAAAGAGCCAAAGAGTTCTTGATGATGGATGAGGAGGAGAGCATGGATTGGATTGCAATGATGTTTGGTTCACTTTAGCTATTTCAACTAGCAACTACTACTTTTAGTTATTGGCATTGATCAATACATAGTGTAGTTGTTCATTTAATTGGCATTGGCATGATTAGCATCTGAAGTAATTCTAGTTTATGAGTTGCCTCTATTTAATGGTTTTTCATTGATGGAACCCATAGCACTAAATTGGAATTCATTACCGAGCACATATTAACTATTTTGCTAAGCAGACTAGCAACAAATTGTTACATAGCTTAGAATTCATAATATTAGCATTGGCATGATTGGTATCTGAAGTAATTCATATTTATGATTTTCCTAGAGCTATTTAATAGTTTTGCATTGATCTCTAATAACACTAAACTAGAACTCATTATTGAGCACATATTAAGTATTTTGCTAAGTAGACTGACAAAAAACTATTACATAGTTTAGTTATTCATTTTATTGGCATTGGCATGATTGGCATCTAAAGTAATTCTAGTTTAAGAGTTATCTTTTTTTAATGGTATTGCATGGATCTATACATACTTGATCTATCCACAGTTTAGTTGTTTATTTCATTAGCATGATTGGTATTGATCAATACATAGTTTAGTTGTTCATTTTATTGACATTTTCATGATTGGTACTTGAATAAATTCTAGTGTATGAGTTGGCTCTATTTGTAACCTCATAAACTATCTCTATAGTTGTACATTTCATTTCTATTGGTACAGATAATCGAAGCTTTAACTATGATATATACATACTTGATCTATGCATGATTGGTATTGACTAATATATAGTTTAGTTGTTCATTTCATTAACAGTGGCATGATTAGCATTTGAAGGAATTTTATTCTATGAATTTGTTCTGTTTAATGGTATTTTATTCATCTCTCACAGCATTAAAGTGGAACCTATTATTGAGCACATGTTGACTATTTTGCTAAGTAGACTAGCAAAAAAATGTTACATAGTTTAGTTGTTCATTTCATTGGCATTGGCATGATTGGCATCTAAAGTAATTCTTGTTTATGAGTTGCCTATGTTTAATGTTATTGCATCATGGATCTATAAATACTTGATCTATCCATAGTTTATGACCTTGTAAACTATTGATATAGTTCTACATTTCATTTCTATTGATATAGATAATGAGAGCTTTAACTATGATATATATAGGTAATCAAAGGTAATGACATGACATCATTGATCTATAGATAGTTTATGACATCATAAACTATTATAGTATTATGTGTAGATGAGCTATGCATAAATAAAGGCCAAGATTGGCATGGATCTATACATACTTGATCTATCAATAGTTTAGTTGTTCATTTCATTGGCATGATTGACATTGTTCAATACATAGTTTAGTTGTTTATTTCATTGTCATGACTGGCATTGATAAATACATAGTTTAGTTGTTCACTTAATTGGCATTGGCATGATTGACATCTGAAGTAATTCAAGTTTATACTTGGCTTTGTGTAGTGGTATTGCATTGATCTCTCACAACACTAAACTGGAACTCATTACAACACTAAATTGTTACATAGTTTAGTTCATTTCATTGGTATTGGCATTGGCATGATTGGAATTTTAAGTAATTCTAGTTGGTGAGTTGGCTCTATTTAGTGGTATTGCATTGATCTCTCACTACAATAAACTAGAACCCATTATAACAAAAAACTGTTACATAGTTTAGTTTTTCATTTCATTGGCATTGACATGATTGGCATATGAAGTAATTCTAGTTGGTGAGTTGGCTTTGTTTAATGGTATTACATAGATCTATACATACTTGATCTATCCATAGCTTAGTTATGCATTTCATTAGCATGATTGGCATTGATCAATACATAGTTTAGTTGTTCATTTCATTGGCATTGGCATGATTGGCATATGAAGTAATTTAATTTTATGAGTTGGTTATGTTTAGTGGTATTGCATTGATCTCTCACATCACTAAACTGAAACTCGTTACAACACTAAATTATTACATAGTTTAGTTCATTTGATTGGCATTGGCATGACTGGCATCTGAAGTAATTCTAGTTGGTGAGTTGGCTTTATTTAGTGGTATTGCATTGATCTCTCACTACACTAAACTAGAACTCATTATAGTAACAAATTGTTACATAGTTTAGTTCATTTCACTGGCATTGGCATGACTGACATATGAAGTAATTCTAGTTTATGAATTTCCTCTATTTAATGGCATTGCATTGATCTCTCACCACACTAGACTACAACTCATTACAGCAACAAACTATTACATAGTTAAGTTGTTCATTTCATTGACATTAGCATGATTGGCATTTGAAGTAATTCTAGTTGGTGAGTTGGCCTTGTTTAGTGGTATTGCATTGATCTACGACAACACTAAATTGGAACTCATTACAACACTAAATCGTTACATAGTTTAGTTGTTCATTGCATTGGCATTGACATGATTGGCATCTAAAGTAATTCTAGTTGGTGAGTTGGCTTTGTTTAATGATATTTTATTGATCTATGATAGCACTAAATTGGAACTCATTATGACACTAAATTGTTACATAGTTTCATTGGCATTGGCATGATTGGCATCTAAAGCTTACCTTTGTTTAATGGTATTGCATTGATCTATGACAATAGTAAACTAGATTTCATTGCTAATTAGATCTATAATAGAACAATACTTATGTGGAATACACCAAGGATTAGGAAATGTTGAATGCTCAATTGTAGAACTTGAGAGCATATGCTAATAGAAATGTGTTTTGCCAGATGATTGTACAACTCATGATTCTATCCCATATTATATCTATTAGTCCTAATTTTCTTGGATATATTTTTATTTCTTGTCTTCTTGTCCCTATTTGATTTCCTATATATGTTCTTGCTGACAAGATTATCAAAAGTATTGAGAAAGTGTTTTTTTTGTGTTTTTTTGGTAGATGATTGTACAGTTCATGATTATGTCCCATCTTATATGTATATTCCTAATTTTCTTAGATATTTTTTTATTTCTTGTCTTCTTTTCTCTATTTGGTTTCCTATGTATGTGCTTCCTGACAGGATCGTCAATGGTATTGACAAAGTGTTTTTCTTATTGATCCTAATTTGCTGATATTGTGAGACTACAAATGCTGATAAAAAAATGAGCTTTCTGATGATTGTTTACTATTCATGTTTGTAAACGATCAATATTTCTGATGCTACTCCTTGGTGTATTTTTAAAAATAATCAATTATTACTATTTGTATATGCAAGATTGATCATCTAACACTACAAACAATAATTAGAAGATTGAGCAACATATGAGAGGGTTACTCACCAAATGTGGGGCATAAGTGTGTAGAGCATGAATTTCCTGCATTTTTATATTTAACAATGTGTTTTCACACCACCTTTTAGATCATGGATATTGTTCTTTCCTATTAGTTCATAGATATTGTTTGTGTAGACTATGGATTTCCCTACATTTTTATAGTAAATAGTGTGTTTTCACACCACCATTCATATCATCGATATTGTACTTTCCCATTAGTTCATGGATACTATTTTTCCATCTTCTATTTCATGCTACATATGTTACTTTGAATTATTGATCAAATTCATTTTTTGAACATATTTGGAACACTAATGTTTTGTACTTTTTTTCTAGAATCACATTGTTATTTGAATGTTGGTATTTGTTTATAATTACTTGTGTTTCATAATAAAATAAGATTAAAAAATTACAACAAATTCGAAAATGAACAACCAAACACAAGAAAAGGATATTTTGAGACATATTATATTCCAATTCCAATTTCTAAATTGGCAACCAAATGCAGAAGATGGATTTGTATATTCATCTTCTATGTCAACCAAACGATTGAACTATCTTCCCAAAATGCAAAACTAAGTTTTCAAAAACCTATTTAAGAGATAATAAGGTTTTGAACCAAATTCCTCTTCCCCAACCAAACAGGATCTTAAAGGCATGGCATATTAACTCTACCAGAATTTCAAAAAATCATTTCAAATAGGTGGCTTGTGTGTTAATCCCCTAGCTATATATTTTCCTCCTAGTGGATCCTTGCCGCTATATTCATATAAGTGTTTCCATTCTTTCCACTTTGGGAATTCATCACCATTGATAGGACTCAATATGTAGAGAATTAAAATAAAAATAGAGGTTCTTATTTATTTGAATTTTTCAATTTATAAATGTCTAATCTTTTGATTATCATTATCTTTTTAAAATTTTGTAGAGGTCAAGGGGTAACTAATGCCTTAGACAAGAATGGATGCTTTGTAGACTCTTGTGCAATTAGATTTTCACAGACCATTTTAATAAGTACATTTCATAAGTATGTGTCATTTTTTATTCAATTATGTAACATGTTTGCATTAATGTTTACTATCATACTCCACTCTCTTCACACTTCGATGATGGATTAGAGAGTATGATTGAAACATTTCAATTTAGAAACAATGCATACTTATTAGAATGTCACTTAACAACCTATATTTATTGTCAAATGTCTAACGTGTGATTGGTCCTTGCAAAAATGTGAAATGGCCTAATATGTGTCATCAAGACTACCAATGCCCATCCGTCCATCTCCATAGGACTAATGTTGGCATTGTTGTGTATTGGAGAATGATTTATATTTACAGACAAACTAACATTCACTATCTACTTCTTAAATTTGTAGTTAAAATACATTACCTAGCTTTGCAAGGAATAAAGGCTAGGCACAAACAATTTATAATGATATTAAGCTTAGTATCCAAGTGTAGCAAGGGGACTCATAAATTAGGTTGGACTGTTAAACTATTAATTACCTCCTTGCCCAAAAGCTTCTAAAAGGTTATGTTATTCATAACTTTAAACTATTTCTACCAAGAAATAAAATTATACTTTTTGAGGGTATGTGGAGCTACTTACGAGTACAAATATAACTAGGAACATAATACAGGTCATATGGCATCCTATGTATGCATCACTAAGAAAGGCTCCAACAAGAGAAAACATATATATAGTTCTGATCCACTGGCTCACATTGTTTTCTACTTTTGCATTGTTCTGCTGAAGGACTCTTGTAAAAAAAAAGACCATATTTACACCAACGCTAAAGAAAGCTAGAGTTTCCAATCCTTGGTTTACTATTCAAATTGGAAGTAAAATGCATTAGTTATGTATGATAGGAAATTTTTATAGTTTCATCTAATTGACATCTTTATCATTATACTCATCTTGATTTTTTTTTTTTCTTTTAATTTCCCATTGTTTTAACTTCTCATGAATGACTTCTCATATTCATATACATTAAAAAAAGATCAATAAAAAATGGTCACATGAGGATATGTAATATTAGGATTGCAGCCTTCCACCCCCATGTTATGGCGTTGATTGCCAGTTTTCCAGATCTATCAACTAACCCATCCTTCCTTAGTATGTTGGACTTTTCTCCTTTCTCTGACCATTTTTTTGGGACCCAAACTCTTACGATATTTTCTTAAACCTACTATTATATATTTAAGCCAATAGGCTTTATTCCTTCGGAGACATTCGCAGGTTTGTTTGGATTTTCTAATGGTCTTACGCTGCAAAAACATCACTGACAAATTCTACGATCGTTAGAGGTCAGATGCAGTTATTCTAGGTGGAGAGACAAGACAAGACTTAGAATTATTTAATATCATTTTTTTCTCCAACTACTTATGCTTGGCATTTTATAGTCCTTGAGAGTTATTCCAGGTGGAGAGACAAGACAAGACTTAGAATTATAAAATTAAAAGGAAAATAAAATTTAAATTAGTTATATATTAACTTAAATATATTATTTCTTTAGTTATTATTGCAATTAATAAGCATATAAATTTAAAATTTAAGTATATTCAAATCACTATTCAATTGTGAACTTTGATAGTAATATAGTTTGAAAAAAAAAATCTACTCATCAAAATTCAACTTGTAATGGAATGTCTAATATTGGAAGTAGTAATTTTTGTTCAAATAAATTTGTTTAAATTTTGTTAGTCAATATTATAATTCTATACGTACAAATCTAATGCATGTTTTACATTCAAACCATCAAAGCTTAGTCAAACACATTATGAACTATACTTTGTTGTAAAACCTCTATTTTAATTTTATTAAATGTGATTGTAAATCAACTTTTGATTATAAATCAATTTTAAATTATTATATTTGAATATAAGAATTCCGGTAGTTAAATTTGTAAGTTATAATAAAACATTATCCATGGATTTATATTTGTGGTAATACTTTTAAATATAATTATTTTATGTTAATTTGCAATATTGAATTGTCTTGCAATTTTTTTTTTTTTTTTCTAAATAATAATCAAACCAACAACATAAGGCCCTAGGATGTAGTGAATTGTGATGATTGATTCTCAACCCTCCTAATGAATGGAAATGACAAGTGACGCAAATATTAAAAAATATTATTATTTATTTAATTTTAATACTAAATAATAATAATAAATAATGAGAAATACAAATAATGGAGAGGAAGAGATAGAGAAGGTGAGATACAACAAATTTTGAATTTTTTATTATAAACATTCAATTTGTCCATTCCAAATTGGAAATGACAATGATAGTGATAGTGATAATTAGAGGGATGGAAAGATACATGGAGAGATGGGAAACAAGTTAAATGAATGATAACAAGAGATAGATAGCTCAAAGAAAAAATAGAGATAGAGAAAAAGGAAGAGGATAGTGGGGAGATGAAGATATGAAATTATAAAGAAATGATAGTAATAGTGATAGTTAGAGGGATAGAAAGATATAAGAAGAGATGGGGGATGAGTAAGAGGAATGGTAGAAAGAGCTAGAGAGGTGAAAGAAAAAGTAGAGTTAGAGATAGATAAAAAGGAATAGGAAAGTGGGGAGATGAAGATATTGAATTAAAAAGATATATGAAGTGATAGAAAGGCACATAGCTAGATTAGATCAAACAGAAATAGACAAAGGTTAAAGGTAAACAATACACTTCAAAGTAAATTGAGATGAGCATTGCTCAATTATCCTTTAAAGTCCTACAAAATATCTTACTATACAAAAAAAATGTTATGAGAAAACTATTCACATCAATAATACAATGACAACTATTAACATATACAACGCTATTGGCTTAACCCTTGTAGCCTTTAAAGATGCAAGTGCTAGTATTATGTTCTTTTAGATGTGCAATAACTACTTATGATTGAATGCCCTTAGTGTAGTTTGCCTACTTGATGATTGGTAGAAGGGATACATAAACTACACCCTTTTGTTTTATATTCTCTTTAATGATTTAAGTGCACTTTGATCTTTATTCTTAATCACACCTTTTGGTTCTTATGAATTGCTATTTTGAGACAATCAATCTCACTTTAATTAACACATTTTAATGCTCTTTTAGAATTAATCTCCAACTTGTATCTCTTCATTTGTAGATCCAAAATCTCATCTCATGCAAATTATTTCTAAATCACAATTCATTGATTTTTAGAATGAATCAATTATAATCAGAATAACAAATTGTTGGTTAAATTGACTATTAGAATGAATATCAGTAGGATGGTTTAGACATCATACATTATGACATGATTTTGAGGTTAAAAGTGTTAAACAATTAAAATTGTTTTTTTTTTCAAACTTAATTTTTTCCGTAGTGTGTGATGTTTAAAGGTGACTATCAATAACTATTTATGAAGCTATTATAAGTATATCTACATTGAAGTTGATAATATCCTTCATTCTCAAAATATTTTTATATTTCTGTCTTTTCATAAAATCTTAAATTAATATTAGTGAGAAAGATGCCACTTATGGTGTGTGGAATGATTGTCAAACTGAATGGGTTTTAAATGATAAATGTTGAAGGACAAGCCAAAAATGTTTATGCCATTTGTAGTTGTCCCTGTGTTTTATTGAAGCTTGTACAGATTGAAGAATTCTTTTAATTGGCTGCTAGGTGGCTCTTTGGGGGATCGGTTGAAACTTTCTGAGATATTGGCTTCTAGGGAGTGTAGCTCTCTATAGGAACCTGATGTTTTGGCTTGGGAAGGTGGTTCTTCTGGCAAGTATTCTATTTCTTCAGGGTACCTTGTGCTAACTAAGAAAATTTTTGGTGAGGTGGAGGTCTCTTGGTGGAAGAAAGTTTGGAATAACTTTTCTTGGCCTAAGTAAGTGTAACTTTTTCTTTTGGATTTTGGTTTACAATCATTGTCTTACTTGAGAGAATCTCTATAGGAGAGGATTCTAGGGCCTTCCGTTTGTGTCTTATGTTGCAATAGTGAAGAGACTATTTCTCAATGTTTTGTCAGTGCCTCTTTGTCAAATAGATTTGGTACTTTTGGTGGAGTGTGTGGGGATGCACGTGCTGGCATGTCTCCTCCTTGTCTGAGTTCTGAAACTATCTGGGCCATCCCCCTTCCAAGACCTCTTTTCTTTAGGTTGCTTCGACTATTGGCCCTTCCCTTATTTTATGGCATGTTTGGTTTGAGAGAAATAGGAGGATCTTTCATGATGTGTAGTTTGAGATTAGGCACTTGTGGGGGAAAATTGCTAATTCTCTTCTTGAAATACTCCTACCTAAATGTGATATTGGTGGAGGTTTGGATCTTATTGATGCTAGTATTTACTCACACCTTTCCTTTCCTTGTTAGAGTGGCACTCCCTCGTTCCCCCACAGATGCTCTAGGAATAGAGCTAGGTAGCACTCTCAACATGTTAACCGTGAGGGGCATTAGACTTCTCCCGAGGCTGGAGTTCTTAAAATCAACACTAATGGTTCTTCTCAGGGAAATCCTAGACTGGCAAGTATTGGGGGAGTTGGGCATGATAGCTCTGGTGATATTCAATTTTTGTTTTCTATAGACAAGAATTACCATACAAATAACCTCATGGAAGCCCTTGGTATCTTGGTTGCAGTGAAACAGTGTTGTCAATGTGGCTGGAGAAGAATTATCTATGAGACTGACTCATAGATGGTTGAGAATTTATTGAATAGACAAAACCTTGTGGATGTGGATTAGCATTTGGCTCAGGTTATTCAACGAATCATTCAGTTATGCAATTTTTTGGAATTTGTGTCTTTTATGCATATCCCTCATGAGTGGAATGGTGTGGTTGATTGTTTAGCTAAATGGGCCTTTGAGTATGTGTTGGATTGGAACATTATTGATCATAGGATGCTTCCCTTTGATTTGTTTTAGATGTTGGATCAACTTGTGGACTAGGATAAAGCTTTGTAGTTCTCTTTGTTTTTCTTTTGTTCTGTTCTATGTATTCAATAATTTTTTTACCCCTCTTTTAGTAGAAAACAAATAAAACATGGTTGATAAGTATTTGAGACACTCTAAGTGTATATCAGAAAAAAAATTTAGATCTATTTTAGTAAAAGGATACTATATTATTGCAATGGTTATTATGGAGTCATTCAAAAGTTTATATAGACATTTCTGCATTTACTCTGTTGTTGCAATTAGAAAAAACCTCATACACATTTTCCCCTCTTCAAATTAGTAAAGTTGTAGCTTCCCTTAAGCCAACCAACCTTTCTCCATAGCATTCCTTGACCATGCTTAGGCATGGTAGAGAAGAAATTTTTTGCCTTTGAAATGACTATCACTTGTAAAAGTCCAAATATCTTCAAGTATAGTACATGTGAAATATAGAATAACCATTATGAAAGCTATAGAAATTGATTATAGAGAAGAAGGAATACCCCTTCACCACCAGGGTACAAATTATCACAACTATAAGAAAGAATGAGAAACTCACTAGTGAAGCCAATAGCCATTACTTTAACTAATTCTACAAAGTCAAGAAAAAGTGTATATTCTTTTATAATATTGCTAAGCTACCCCATCATGTTTTTTCTATCCTCTCAATCTTCTAACCATGGGTAGTCAAATAGCTAACCTCCATTTAGTATAGGTAAGAATAGTTGAATCCACAAATCATGATGATGCTTCAAACGTTCTGTAAAAACACCAATAAATCCAATTTACAAGCACACACTCAATGCCAAACTTTGCCTACACTTTTAGCATTATTGAATTTATGGTAAGTTACCTATATAATAATGATCACAAGATGACCAACATAGATATAGGAATAACTCCTTGAAAGACTAGATATGTATCTCAGAGTATAAAAATAATACTTATAAAAGAATATATAAGACTTGCAACAACTCAATATACACTTGTAGCTGATCAAAACACTTACATGAGCTTGCCAAACACATGCAAAATCTTTCAAACACTAACTTCCCTTATTGCAAATGTACTTGAAGAATGTTAAATGTATGTTTGCTTGCGGAATCTTATAAAACAAGCTTCCAAATTAATTTTGTATATTTGAAATTTCATATAAGAGAACAAAATTATGATTGGTAATAAATAATACACCCTAAAAATTCATACCGAAAAATAGTAAGTTTTATTATTTTATTTTTGCTTCAGAAACAGTATTAATCCTTTGGAATAGAAAACTACATGTAGATTTACAATTGACTAGCATGAGGGAGGGTCCTTGGTGTTTAGTCCATACAACTTTTCATATCAAATTTCACTCAGATGAACATGTGTACATAGTTTATATAATTCCTATTATCAGATAAAACGTCTTGTCTAGACATTCATGCTTAGAATTCAGTCTCTGAAAAATCTGTTTTCTAGAATTTGTGAGATTCAACCAACTGTCCAAGATATTGTATGAATTCTTTTTTGGTTGATTACTATTCTTTCTTTCTTTGCTTTTATCCAATCAAAAAAATCTATTTCCCCATTCTTTTCAGCTTGTCAGATATAATTTAGAAATTGACAAAACAATGTATGGCAAGCATAGCATTTAATGTTAGAAGGTCAATTACTTCTTCCCCCTTAATGTTGTCCCTGTGTTTAATGGAATATTGCACATGAATAATATGTCCAAAAATGCAATGAAAACAGCAACAATAGTCCCACGAGATTTTGAAAAGATCCTATCAGCCATTTAAGACGCCATAGCTGATATCTCTCTCCATGTGAACCCTGAAGTTGTCATCTTCTTTGTACCGTTGGTGTTATTGTCAAGTTTACTCAATTTGTAGATTTCCTCACTTCAAAATCAATCTAGTATTTGTTTTCCAATCAAACACTTCTTTAATTTTGCTATAATTTGGAGCGCATTTTGGTTGTGGAAACGAGTTGATTGAGATTTCGATGTAGAACAATTCATGCAATTAAATCATTTGGCTTCTAATTTAATGAGTTTTAGGTATTCAGTTTATTCAATAGAAGTGTGATTTTCAATAATTATAATGAAACTATAAAAATAGATATTGATTTTTTAGTTGTAGATTTTTTTAATAAATATAGTTTAATGTAATTTATGGTGCATTATTGAAAAGTAAGGTTTTTTTTGGTAGTCTTTATTTATTGTAAATTGTTTTATTGTAGAAAGATATAAAGTGATAATTATGTGATGGTTGTTGTAGTGTAATGTGTCATATGTTAATTGTGAGCACTTGGTATAAAGGAAAGATGTTTTTTTTTATTGTAAGTATCATTGTGATCAATTATGATTGTAATGCAAACTGTAATTAGAATGTGGATGCAAATTTGATGAGATAAGAGCAAGAGATGATGTTGGTGATGTATTGAGAACTTTGATAGAATTGTATTGGAAAATAAGTTGTATTAGTCAGCTCACCCTTGGATATATGTTATCCTGAGTATTGTTTTGCGAAGATAGTGTTGAAAATCTAACTAGTGGGTTCAATTGACTTCTTGTCATCTCCTCATAGGGTTGGAATCCTCTAGCAAGGATTCAAAGCCTCCTAATATGGATTGCATGTACTAATTGTATGTAATTATCTCCTAACAAAGTTTCCTCCTTTCACAAGAAACTTTTTATATTAGTACATCATCTTGTGGGCATCATTCCCACTAGGGTTTTTCCTATGATCAAGGGTTTCCTAAGTTAACAAATATTGTGTTGTTTTTGAGAAGATAAATAGGTTTTAAGGGATCCTGAAACCCATAAGTTTTACAAAAACAAGGCTGATAATAAGCAAGAGAAGCCCAGCCAAAACAGAGGTCCAACAGCTGAAAAAAAAGCCCAAAGGCCCAGCCCAAAACAAAGGCCCACAGAAAGGCCAAAAAAAAAAACAAACTAAACCAGACAACAAAAAGCCTGTCCAAAAGCCAAAAGTTAGGAAGACGAAAAGACAAAAGACAAGAAAACTAGTCTTTAGTTATCTTCTCCATTTCCTGTATAGTTTGAGCTGCCTCAACTATCTTTTGTTGTTCCTTTGCCATTTGATCCTAGACCTTCTCCATGCCCTGATTCATACTGGTGAGCGTACTATTTGTGGCCTTGTCATCATCCGGCCTGGCCTTATCCCTGTTCTGTCCTCCCTCCTCCACCAGCAAGCCCCTGTCCTTAAGTTTACCAGCAAGGGATTGGATGTTGTCAATCATCGAACTCAGGAGAGAAATCATTTGACTTGCCAAGTTGTGGTTGTAGTTTTCAAGATTTCTTAATCTCCTTTCATTTAAGCTTTCTCTGTTGTCCTGGTCCTCCTGGCTGTCATTACCTGTCCTATTCTTAGTACTTTCCATCTGGGATACCCTTTCTCTAACTTCCTCAAGCTCATGGAAGAGCCATTTGATTGATCTGAAGTTGTCAATCATACTATTGCGGGCATTATTCAGAAGGTTCATTCCAGTCTCCCTTGCATTGTCTAAAATGGCCAGGATAGCAGGGTCTATGAGCTCATTGAGCCTAGGCTGCTCCAGGTTGTCCACCAGGATCTGAGGGTTCATAGCTTTCTTATAAATCCCCATAGTAGCAGATCTCACATTGAAATTTTTCCAGGCCTTTCTTCTATTATTGACTTGCACTTCCCCCTCATTCTCACCAGTGATGACGTTCACTTTTCCCTCCGAAAGAGGCTGAGACTGGACAGGGGAGAGGGGAAGAGGAATAGCATCCGTCCTCTGATTTCTAGTCTCCTCAACTCTCACTACCTCCCTCTTCCATTTTTTCCCAGGTTTCTCCTCTTCCAACTCCTCCTTCAACACTTTGTTAGAATCTTCCGTATCCATTTCCTCCTCCTCAGCATAACCCTCTTTAGCTTGAGCATGGCCATGATCCCTAGGGCTTTTCCTACTGGGAGTTGTAGCTATGGATTGTTTCCTGTCTTGACCTTTTTTCTTCTTTCCTGAGGAAACATTCTCCTCCTCCGAGCTAATGCTCTCAATGTCATCAGAGTCTAAAGAAAAACTAGAGCTGCCTTTGTCAACATTCTCAACTTGAGGAGGGTTATTGCATATAGATTGAGCTTTGAAATGTTCATGGATGAGGAGCAATAATCCCTCATGCAAAGCAGGGTTAACAGTGGCTTTCTTCTTGAAACTAGAGATTGCCTTGTTCATAGAAGTGAGTAGGTAAAAGGGAATGGAAATTCTACTCTTATGGCGAAAATGATTTAAAATCACAAAATGGTGAGTTCTGACCCAATCAGACCTAGGGTCCAGGGTAACATAATCAATGAGGGCATATAAAACATACCTCCAAAACTTCTTTATGGTCTCTGTCGCAAAGAAAGACTCTTTCTTTACCAGCTTGTTCATCTCTACAGAATTTTTCACGAACTCCTTGACAGCATTGGATGAAAGTTTCTTGTCCCTATAGAATTTGAAACCCTCCATAGGGATACTAGTGACCTCCGCAACCACCTCCTCTGTGATTTGGAAAGAAACCCTGTTCACCTTGACCTTGCCATTGTTCTATGAGTTCACCATGCTATTGGTGACCTCAGGGTCAAAACCATGGAGTTTCTCGAAAAAATTCACAACCCTGCCCTTTTCCAATTTTTTCCAGACTTTGCCCATATTCTTCCACTTCTCCACTTCACCCGCCGGCTCCTTTCTGCTCCGTTCTCTAGTCACGACATCTATTTTTTCATGATTGTGTTCATCGAAAAAATAAATATTGTGTTGTTGTGCATGATTGTTATCTTATGTTTTTGCATCTATTGGTCATACGTTTTAGATTTGATAGAGTTAATTTAAGTTGTTTAAGCACACAATTGATTCACCCCCCAATTGTGTTGGTGGACTTTACTTTCTAAGAATTGGTATCAAAGCTTGGCCACAGGTTTAGATCCTCAAACCCTTGTGTAATGTTAAGGGGGAGATTGCTGGAAAAATGTTCAATGCTCCTTTCAACATTCATGACAAGGGTTTAACTACCTCTTGTGCACTATTAACTGAGTGGTTGTATCGAGCACTAACATATTAGTCTTTTGGTGCAACGACAACCCCAATCTAACAAGTGGTATTAGAGCACAACTTTGCTCATCATTGTTCTTATTCTAAATTTTTAAATATGAAAATGGGCTAACCTACAAAGGAATTTAAAAAGGCTCTTTAACTTACAATTATATTTTTTTTACATCTACATTAAAATTAATTAATTTCTAGGGAAAATTAAAGACACTTTAGCGACAATTTCAATCCTTTAATATATAGTATTTAATATGCCTAATTAACTTAGATATCCTTTTAAGATTATATTTTACTTATCAATTATAAAGTGATAATGATGACAGTATATCTTGTAAATCACTACTTATTCACATTTTAGATGACAGTCTTATAAGGTATTAGTTATCCTTACATTGGTATATACAAAACTAGAATGCTAGATTATAATCGATACCCAATATACATAACTATATGAAAATCTTGGTGAGTGCTAATTAGATGAATGTTACCATAAATTTTAATAATTGGCCCCATAAAAATTTCAATCAATAATTATTATTAGCACAATAATGGATTTTACTAAGGGGACCTCCATAATAATTATTGATTGCAATTTGTATGGGGCTAATTATTAAAACTCATGGTTACATTCATGTAATTAGCATTCACCAAGATTTTCTTATAGTTATATATATTGGGTATCGATTATGATCTAACATTCTAGTTATGTATATACCAATGTAAGGATAACCAATACCTTATATGACTATCATCTAAAATGTGAATAATTAATGATTTACAAGATATATTGTTATCATTATCACTTTATAATTTAAAAGTAAAATGTAATCTTAAAAGGATATCTAAGTTAATTAGGCATATTAAAAAATATACATTAATGGATTGAACTTGTCACTAAAGTGGCTTTAAATTTTCCTACAAAATAAATAAATAAATTATATATATATATATATCTATATATATATATATATATATATATATGACTGTAATTATATTTGTGTCTTTCAAAATATATTATCAAAATCTATTGTTACTAATATAACTATAATTTATGCACTAACTACTGATGAATAATAGAACATTGCCATTGAGATTGATCTCTTCTTTGATCGGTAGTGTTTGATCTTAGATAAGGGAGAGTTCATGTCCTTATAGGGACATGACTCTACATGGCCAATGGTATGCACATGCTTGTGTGTGTGATAATCACATATTCATATACATAATATGATGTGTACTTCACTTCTACTAAAGCTACACTTTAGCACTCTCTCTTAGAGAGGGAGAAGTGAGATACCAAAATTTCTCAAGTTCTCTTGATATGTGCACTAGTATCAACTTCAATGATATAGGTCTATCAAGAGAACAAGTCATCTAACTTTAACACTCTGAAATAGTGACTCATCAAATAACCAAAATCACAATTTCATGAACTCTCTCATGACAAGTATTATGATGTCCTGCACTCTAGGACAACAACTAAATGAAGTTTGATCATAATGCGTAGGTTATCAATGACTTTAGATTATCTGAAATAACAACATAATCTAAAATTAATTTTGAAAAGATCGAATCAGCCATTTAAGATGCCATAGCTGATATCTTTCTCAATAATACTCTTTCTACATATGAACCTTGAAAATTTTCATCTTCTTTGTACCATTGGTGTTATTGTCAACTTTACTACTTGTTGAATAGGTGGTTTTTTGTCTACATTTAATTTGTAGATTTCCTCACTTCAAAATCAATCTAGTATTTTTTTACCAATCAAACACTTACTTTAATTTTCCTATAATCTGGAGCACATTTTAAATTCATGTAATTAAATCATTTGGTTCTAATTTAATGAGTTTTAGGTATTCAATTTATCCAATAGAAGTGTGATTTTCAATAATTATAATGAAAATATAAAAATAGATATTGATTATTTTAGTTGTAAATATTTTTTATAAATACATTTTAATGTAATTTATGGTGCATTATTAAAAAGTAAGGTTTTTTTTTTTATAGTCTTTATTTATTGTACATTATTTTATTGTAGAAAGATATCAAGTTATGATTATGTGATGGTTGTTGAAGTGTAATGTATCATATGTTAACTGTGAGGACTTGGTATAAAGGAAAGATGTTTTTCTTTGTTGTATGTGTCATTGTGATCAATTATGATTGTAATTAGAATGTAGCTAAAAATTTGATGAGATTAGAGCAAGGGATGATCTTGGTGATGTATTGAGAACTTCAATAGAATTGTATTGGAAAATAAGTTGTTCTATTAGTTAGTTCACCCTTAGATATATGTTATCCTGAGTCTTATTTTGTGAAGATAGTTTTGAAGCAATCTAAATAGTGGGTTCAATTGACTTCCTATCATCTCCTAATAGGGTTGGAATCCTCTAGTAGGAATTCAAAGTCTCCTAACAGGGATTGCATGTACTAATTGTAATTAATTATTTGCTGACAAAGTTTCATTCTTTCACAAGAATTTTTTTATATTAGTACATCATCTTGTGGGCATTGTTCCCACTAAGGTTTTTCTTATGGTCAAGGGTTTCCTAAGTTAACAAATATTGTGTTGTTGTGCATGATTGTTATCTTATGTTTTTGCATCTATTGGTCATAAGTTTTAGATTTGATAGAGTTAATTTAAGTTGTTTAAGAACATAATTGATTCACCCCCAATTGTGTTGGTGGGCTTTACTTTCTAACAATTGGTATCAGAGCTTGGTCATAGGTTCAAATTCTCAAACCCTTGGGTAATGTTGAGGGGGAGATTGCTGGAAAAATGTTTTACAATGCTCCCTTCGAGATTCATGACAAGGGTTTAACTACCTCCTATGCACTATTAATTAAGTGGTTGTATTGGGCACTAACATATTAGTCTTTTGGTGCAATGACAACCCCACTCTATTAAGTGGTATTAGAGCACAACTTTGCTCATTATTGGTTTTATTCTAAATTGTTAAATATTAAAATGGGCTAACCTACAAAAAAATTTAAAAAGGCTCTTTAACTTACAATTACATATTTTTTATATTTACATTACAATTAATTAATTTCTAGGGAAAATTAAAGACACTTTAGTGAAAATTTCAATCGTTTAATATATAGTATTTAAAATGCCTAATTAACTTAGATATCCTTTTAAGATTATATTTTACTTATCAATTATAAAGTGATAATGATGACAATATATCTTGTAAATCACTACTTATTCAGTTTTAGATGATAGTCTTATAAGGTATTAGTTATCCTTACATAGGTATATATGCAACTAGAATGCTAGATTATATTCGATACCCAATATATATAACTATAAGAAAATCTTGGTGAGTGCTAATTATATGAATGTTTCCATGATTTTTAGTAATTGGCCCCATAAAAATTTCAATCAATAATTATTATTGGCACAATAATGAATTTTACTAAGAGGACCTCAATAATAATTATTGATTGAAATTTTATGGGGCCAATTATTAAAAGTCATGGTTGCATTCATGTAATTAGCACTCAACAAGATTTTCTTATAGTTATATATATTGGGTATTGATTATAATCTAGCATTCTAGTTATGTATATACCAATGTAAGGATAATTAATACCTTATATGACTATCATCTAAGATATGAATAATTAATGATTTACAAGATATATTGTTATCATTATCACTTTATAATTTAAAAGTAAAATGTACTCTTGAAAGGATATCTAAGTTAATTAGGCATATTAAAAACTATATATTAAATGATCAAACTTGTTGATAAAGTGTCTTTAACTTTTCCTACAAATTAAATAAATTTTATCAAGATATATATATATATATATATACTTGTGAATTCCAACTATATATATATATATATATATATATATATATATACACATATATATATACATATATATATACATATATATATACATAGATATATACACATATATATATATGTAACATATATATATATACATATATATACATATATATATATATATGTATATATCTATGTATATATATATGTATATATATGTATATATATATATATATATATATGTATATATATATATATATAGTTGGAATTCACAAGTGGGAAGATTTACTTCTAAGAGGTTGTGGGCGAGGGGGGGTGGGGGGTGAAGCAGAAGTAATAAACTTTAAGCCATAAATTTTTTTAATTGAAATCAATCACATGCATGTAACACATCTAATTTACATGAAAGTAAAGACATGCATGAAAATAGATAATACAAGATTTGATCACCCAAAAATCCTCCAAAATGAGAAGGTAAAACTGGGGTGGGGATGACACCCACAACTTATCACTACAGCAATATGCAACTTGTCAAGGTTACAAAGTTATGACCATCATCAATGGTCTATCCTATGAAAGGCCTGCCCTATTAAAGGCTCCAACACACTATTAAATGTGACCTGTCTAAAGGATTTACAAAAACTCACTTGGAATGTCACCCTGTTAAAAGATTTACAATATGGCTATTAAGCCAACCTATCTTCATAGGATTTTCATTCTCCTAATACAATTGCTAGAAAGTATTGTAGAATGTGTTCACCTAATAACTTACAATCCTCAATTGCTAATTTCAGATCCTTGTTCTGTCCGATCTAATATGATCCCTCATGATATGATATAACTCTATTTGAAGTGTTGGTACTCTGTTTTGACCAACTTGATTCTGCAATGTTGTTCTTCCTCTAAGTCTTCACACCCCTTTCACTTCCTTCAAAATTTTGCTAGCATTCTCTCATGCATTCTCATACAATATTGAATTATGGGGTTTCAACCTCCTTAAAAAAGGTTTTGAGACTTAAGGTTAGGTATGAATCTATGATTGAGATTCATCCATATTTCTCACTCAAATCTTTCCATTTTTCTAATTGGTTGCATGTTGATTGCATAGGGAATGTAATAGATTTGATCTTTTCTTTTAATCCTTCGAGATTCATCATATGTTTGCTCAAAACTAATTTACATCTGAGTTTTTGAGGGCCCAAACTCTTATGTTGATTATGTGTTAATCAACACTTATTGATTACTGATGCTCAACACATATAGGAATTCTGTCTTTCTTAGCATCTATAAGAATTCTATCTTGCTTGACTCCTATAGTAATTCAGTCTTGTTCGAAACCTATACTTTACTCGACACATATACTGGCTCGGCATCAATTGTCACTCGACACTTGAAACTTGCTTGGCACTATATATCTGCTCGGCATCTAAATAATTTAGTACTTGTTAAATTTTTGGCTCAGCACATACTGTAGCTTGCCATCTATATTATACTCGACATCAACTTAGAAATTTCTTAAGTGTGTTGACACTCAATTGCAAAACCAATCTAGGACCAACAATCTCCCCCTTTGATGTGAGTGTCAAAAATACTTAACTAAACATTATGAATTTAATTTCTATGAGTATAATATACATCTTGTTCGACATATGTAAAAAACTTCAAAACTATTCAAAATTTTTGTGAAGAAACCTAAAAATTTGTATCTCCTCCTGAGTTGATGTGCCTTTGCTATATCCACAACTTCTTATGATCGTTTTGTCTCATGTTGATTATGATTTGCCTTATCATTCTATCATATCTATCTTGTTCTATTTGGTCTATTTTGCTCCCCCTTTAACACATCTTTCCTTGTAGTTATTATATCCTTTTGGCTTTATTATTTCTCAAAATTTATCTCCCCCTTTTTTGATACTTATGTCAAAGGGTGCTAAACATTAATTGAATACTTTGCGAAAAAGGATTTATTTACCTCCATAACAATATTCAAAGCAGCATCCCAATTATCTATTACAATTTCTAGTGTTTTAAGATGGATGGATGTCTCAGCTACAAGGTGAACTAGGCCTTCTAGTGTAGAAAGATTGGGGTCTTTCTTTAAAACATTCTTAGCATAGGCTAGTTCCTTCTACAAAACTTCTATGTGAGGGGTGATAGAAGATTGTATTTGTATTAGCTTGGCCTTTATGTTTTCCTCATCTTCTGTGTGCACAACTAATTCCCTCTATGTGTGAAGCATAGTAGAAAAATGCTTCTCACTCTAAGTTGGATCCTTGGGTAGCTACATGCTTGATATTTTTAGGTTCTTCTCCAAGCTGATTATCCTTTTGTTGGTCTCTTGTGTGAAAATTGATGGTTCACACAACTTTGAGTACAATGAGAATATGTTCTCAAGTACTACTTTTACCTTTTCTATCTTTTTGGTCAGCTCCACCTGAGATAGTGCTATTTCACTTGATATTCATTCATTCAAATTCATTTGGAACTTCCTTTTAGACCATTCTAATAATTTTGCATTGGTGTCTAGGTCTTCATTCTGTACCTAGTCCATTATATTGGATAATTGTTCCATGATTGGCTTGGTTTCATCAGGTATCTACAAGTTGAATGCATCTAAAAAGATGTCTTTTATCTCTATCAATGCTTGCCTCTACTTATACTCATTCTTGAGTATCTCTTGTTTCTTTTTCTTCTCTAGTGCCTCTTACAATTCATTTATCTGATCTATATTCATGGTTTTATAGTCATACCTAGGAATGACTATCTCTTCATCAAGAGTAGGGTCTCCATAGTGAGATACCCTTGAAACCCTTGTAGCGCTCAAGCCTAGTGCTGAAATTTGAAGTGGTACAGCTTTAGTGCTTGGCTATTGTGTAGTTCTTGTAGGGGTCCCTATTGTAGGCAAGTTTATCAATGTTTGTGTTGCCTCTTGTTCTTTCTCCTAATGGTCTCCTCCTCTTCTATTCTACCTTGATCAATTATTGTGATCTGAGGTGGTGCACCTTGTCCTTGGGTAATAGGAACAAAGGTATCCTTCTATCTTGCTTGATCTTTTACTTGCTCCTTCGTAGTTGTTGTAACTCTAACTATGGAGTCAACACTAGCTGGTTTGTCTTGTACATCTTGCTCTTGGGGTTGTCCACTTGTAGCTATTTGAGTATGTAAAGGTGGTTCTTTTGGATTCACCTTCTCCTTTATGATATCAGCCACAACTTTCTATAGTTCTTCCACACTCACCAAGACTAGGTTAGTACATAACTATGATTTTAGAGTAGTCTAGTGAAGGATCCTTTTAAGGTCCTTTGTAGTTAGTGGGTTTATGTTTTGACCACAAGTATTAGGAATATCCTATACAATTACTGTATCTGTAGGTGTAGGAGTTACAAGTGGAGGACTTGGTGGAGGCAATTGTGTGTCCTACACAATTTGATTTGTCTGTTGTTGTTCAACAGTTACCATTTCACTCTTTTGTGTGTCCTTCTCCATTGTAACATCTTCCTTTTCTTTTTCTCCTTCTTCTTCCTTATCATTTTCCTCTTCTTCTTCATCATCATTTCTTCCCTCAAAGGGATCTGCTTCTCCTTCTTTCACAATTGTGAGCCCATAAATCAATTTCCACATTTGTATGGACTTTTTCACAACATCTTCAATTTTATTTTGAAGTATACTAAAGGCTCTATACTTGGGTACAAATTTTCTCCCATACTTCTTATATATCTTACTTATTTTTCCTTTAGTAAGCTCAATTATAACATGAGCCAATGTTGACTCTCTTATTTCCTTTTCCATATTCAGGAAATAATGCCATTTATTCTCTATAATTGAATATAACTCCTTAGGAATTGTATTGTCTAGTTCAAGTGGAGTATTCTTGAACTTTTCCATCATGGTGTAGATTGAATTCCACCATGTTTTGTTCCTCTCTAGTCATCTTATTAAAATCAATGCCTTTTAAGCATCATAAATTTGCATTATCTCTAATATTATCATAAATATTTTCTAAATCAAATTTAGTGGTGTGACTTACCACTCTAAATTGTCCATTGTCATTAGACTCTGTCATTTCCTCATCCGATTTAGGAGGTGCCACATACTTTCTTCTTTTCTTTTTTTGGCCTAGTCCTTCCTATTTAGTGGCCTTCTTCTTTGCTTGCTCCTTATCCTTTTTTGATGTGGCTCTTGTGTTTTCCCTTGTAGTAGGTTTTGTTGGGCTAGGTTTAGTTGTTTTCTTTCCTCTAGGCTGAGTTGCAGGCTATTTTTGTGCCTTTCTCTTTTTTGTCTCTAACTTAGGTGCTTCCTTGGTTTTCTCCTCCTTAGCACCTTCTTCTTCTTCAACATCTTCACCCATGCCTTGGGTCAATGCAAGCAGTTCTTATCCTTGTTCTTCTTATTCTTCTTCTTCTTATTCTTCTTCCTCCTCCTCCTCTACTTTTGTTGTGCCTTCACCAAATTTAGCCTTAAGCTTTTTGACCAATTTGTCCTTTTTCTTCAAGGTTGAAGTAGTTTTTAGTTCCATGTCCACCTTGGATCTTACAACATCATAACTGCAAAAGGGTTGGGCACTTTTATCTACTTCGTCTACAAGTAGAGTAGTGATTGTTGTAGATGTCTCATCAATGTTGATTTCATATCCAAGCGGTCTCAGCCATCTTACCATTGGTACTACTACTTGGATGTATGTGAAATCAATTTCCACTAGAAAATACATGTTATTAATGTGCTGCTCAACTAATGAAACAGGTATCCCGAGTCTTCATTTCATAGACTTCTTGAAGCCATCAAAGTAGCTGGTCATTATTGTCTCAAAATTTGCCCCTATCTACTCTATGTGTTCATTGACCTATTTGTTTTCCAGCTTATCTTTCTAAAAGAGGGGAATTCATTCTAAACAAAGAAAAATGTGCATATCAAAATTGCTCCAAATTTACATTGAGCACCCTTGGACCTTCTTATGGCTCCCAAATTCTCCATAATATATTGTAATTATAGTTCAACTAGATCATAATTATGATCCTTTTTTGATAAGTTTGTAACCAATGTCCACTAAATACAAGGAACACTATTGAGTAATCTTGATTGGTAAAATTTTTGGGATATGGATCTAACTACAAATTCAACAAGAGGGTCTTTGATTGTGTCTATTGTCATCCCTCTCTTGTTCCATTTTGCCCTGGTGTTCTTCTCTATGGCTTCTTTAGAATCATTCTTAAGGGTTTAGGCCATTCTAGGGTTGGATACCTAGTCACCCTATGTATAATTCTCTTGGATATTTTAATTGATCCATCCTCCAACCAAAGGCTTCCATCATGGATTCAATTCAACACAATTCTAATCCATTCTGTCTTGAACATTGTAGGGAAATCTAGGGCATGGGTTAAGTCCTTCCTCTGAACAATTTGAAATCCTTCCTTCAATACTCCATTCTCACACAATTTTTCATATGCCTCCCTGATTTCTATATCAACTATTGCACCAGTCTTGGAATTGTAACATCTCAACACATCTTGCACCATCACCACTTTAGGTGGAATCACAAATAAAGCTCTGATAGGGTTGTTTTTGTATGCAACCTTAGGGATTGGTCTAAAGTTTGGTTGTTTAACTTCATTACTCACTAACTAAACCTCAAACAACTCTTTTTCATGGGTTTTTCTAGAGCTAGAGGCCATTTTTTCAATCAAGAGTTTCAAAACTTAGAAATAGAAAAACTGCGTAGCTTAGCACAAGTGTAAATTCCTTAAAGTTGATGAAATGGTATTGAATTTGTGTTGGAATGAAATGGTTCTGAATCTATGTTGGAATCTGCTCAAATGCTTGAATCTCTACTTGGAAATCCTTTTTTCTCTCTTCTTGCTTTTTCTCTATGATCATGATAATGAAAAATGATCGAAAACTCAACCATATACCCTTCATTTCATAGCATTTAATGCTTAGTTCTTGTACAATTGTCCACTCAACTCCTTAAGCAATTTTGATTTACTCGACTTCCATTGTCTTTCTAACACTAAACATACATTGGAGTTTCACTTACATGGCTTCAATACAAATTTCCCTTCACTAGGCATCTACTACTAACTTAGCTCCTACTAACTTTGAAATACAACTCAACATGTACTAGGTCTTTACTCAGCATATGAGGAAAAATTTTCTTACTTAGCAACACTTGTAAATACTTGAAGTTTTAACTTTGCATCTCTATTCATGCTGATCTATCCTTTTTAGTAGTTACTTGTCTTGGAACTAATGTATGATGAAGCATTTAAATATCAGTTCCAGACAACTTCTTTTGCTTAGTCAGATGAAGTGTGACCACTTGACTTTTTAGGTGAAGTAATCGCTCCATTAGATGTGTTGCCTCTATCTTTCCTTTTCCATGTTCTATTCATTTCTCCTGTAACATGCTCAACATCTACCTTCTTTTTTCCTTTGTTGAACTCTGAGTTGGGTGCCTTTGACCTAGTTGGGTAGTTTCTGCTATGTGTCCAATCTTCAAACAATTGAAGCATGTAGTTTGGCTCAACCACCTACTGTAGCTTCCACTAAAATGTGTTCTTATACAATTTTCAGGGATGTGTCCATACTTGTGATAGTAGTGACAACTCTGCCTAGTGTTGTAGTCCCAATTGTAGTGATATCCATGACTTTTGGTCTTTTCTAGTTGGTTTGGTGTCCATATAGGCTTTGATCTACATTCAAAGGCTCTATGTCCATACTTCTTGCAATTGTAGCAGTGACCTTCAAATCTTGGTGCTCTGATGGTTCTAGTCTTGCAGTTATATGTGCCTAATGACCTTGCTTATTGCACTTGTGATAGTGACCCATATTCTTAGGTTTGTCATGCTAATTAGCATTCTTTCTTTTGCACACATTAGATGTATGTCCTTTTTTACCACAAAAATGAAAAGTGGGTTTAGTATTCTTAACTTTTTCATTTCTTTCTTTTGGAGTCTTAGATGACTCTCCTTTTTTAGTGCTAGTGTATCCTAGTCCTGAAGTGTCATTACTAGATCTGTTAGAATTCTTTAGAATAACTAAGAGGGGGGGGGGGGGGGGGGGGTGGGGGGTGAATCAGTTATTCAAGGTCCAAATGCTCTAATAATACTATTTCTACACTTTTAATAAATCCATACACTTTTCATCCATCTAAACTTAAATCAACCATATTAGTAAGTTATAGTAAATCAACATGCAGAGATAAAACATGCAAGATCAACACATGACACAATGATTTACGTGGAAACCCAATTTGGGAAAAACCACCAGTAACATGCTACTTGATTTTCACTCTTCTAAAGTGATGCCCTGTTAAAAGCCTGCCTTGTTAAAGGCTTACAACACACTGTTAAATGTGACCTTGTTAGAGGATTTCACCAAACTATTAGGAATGGGCCTGGTTAAAGGACTTTAGAAAATTCACTTAGAATGTCACCCTGTTAAAGGATTTATCTCATGGCTATTAAACCAACCTAAGTCCATAAGATTTAAAATAAATGTTACAATTGCTAGAAAGTAACGATAATGGCCTTTTGATATGATATAACTTACAACATACTTTGCAGATTTTAGATCACACTTTCAGTTCAATCCTTATTCTTGGCTTCAATCACTTCAGCTCTGATTGCTTGTCTTCTTATCAAGCTTCATCTCTTTGAGTCTTCTTACTCATCATGCCAATACATCCATATTTGGGGTCTTCTTATTGAAACAGAGTAACTATGCTCTCTTTCCTCCTTAGCACCTCCTTCAGCATTTTATGCTTTCATGCTTGACCACCTCTCTCTCTCTTTTATTCATGAACTTATGACTCCTTAAATAGAAATCTAATTTTCCCTTTGCTGCTCAATTCTCCTTCTCCAATTTTAGGGTTTCAAAATGGATTAGGTAGGATACAATGTATCTACCTCATATCTTGTTCTCATCTAGAAACTTCGTCAGTTGTATCCTTAAAAAAGTTTTACATGGTGTTCTGTGCCACCAGCTCATCATTCTTATCTTCCATTTAATTCACAAACTTCTAGATAACAACCTTGTTGGCTTAGATCTGGCGAATCTTTGATTTTCAAAATAATGCAGCAACTCAGCATTATTGTTTTTACTAGTGCTTGGAATCTCTGTGTTACTCGACACTATTGGTTTTACTGGTGCTCGACATCTTTGTGTTACTCGGCACCTATATCTGCTCGACACTATTTGCAAAACACTTGATATCACTCGGCACTTGATATCACTTGGCACCTGAAGTTTACTCGACACTTGATGTCACTCAGCACCTGAAGTTTACTCGACACTTGATGTTGATCTTGCTTAGCTTCAACTAGGAATCTGTTTGGCTTCAACTAGCTTGCTCGACTCCTTCTCTCTAATGAACTTTAGTTAGGCTTTATACATGTCTTAGCTAAAAACCTTATATCTTTGATATGTTTTAGTGTGCCCATTCTCTGTATCTTATAGTATGTCATCATTACACTTTTTCATCAATGGCTTAGCTGATCCTTATACTTCATTACAACATCATAACTTCAACCTTTCTCTAGGTGTACTAGTTACATCTTATTGATTGCCTCCTCCTTGTCAATCAACTAATTGATAGTATTTGGATCACTAAAGCAATTATCATTCCTACAAGTAGCAAGTTTGACATCAATGACAAAACAATGATTGAGAACATTCTTTACCCTTTCCATATATCATTCCAACAACTTTCCTCATGATCTTTTCAATCATTTCCAACAATCTCCCTCTTTGGCATTGATGGCAAACCAAACTGATCAATTGATCAACTTAGTTACCACCAAGATTGTATACGTTATCTGCTACTTTTCTTTGCTAGCTTCATCTTTACTAGCTGATCTCATATATCTCCCTCTTTCATATATATTTCCCTCTTGCTTTGTATTGATCAAGTTTCATATTTCTCCCTCTTTGACATAAATGCCAAAGATGTAGCACCTTTATTAAGCAAAATATGAGCTTTGGCTTCTTGTTGTTTTCTCCCTCTGTCACCATGCTTGTGACTGATTTGGAGTTTTTTCTCCTATTGTTACCTCTGCATCATTCTTATAATATTTCAATGATTCATTGCTGGTGATGCAGGGCAGCTTCCTTGTTGCTTTAAACTGCTTGAGTTAGGGGTATTTCCCCCAACTTGCCTCTAAGATATTCATAAGCATCATTTGGCAATGGTTTGGTGAAGATATCTGCAGTTTGTTCCTTTGTGTGAATGTATTCCAACTTCACTTGTTTGTCTTCTACCAGTTCTCTAACATAATGATACTTGATTGCAATGTGCTTGGTTTTTGCATGCATTACTGGATTTTTGGATATGTTTATAGCACTTGTGTTATCACAATACAATATCATAGGTTTTGTTACCTCTTCTTTCATTCCTTCCAATAGATGTGTGAGCCACACAATGTTTGTGCAATTGACTGTTGCTGCCACATATTTTGACTCTATAGTGGACTGAGATGTGCATGTTTGTTTCTTTCTAGTCCAGGTAACTAGCCTTTTGCCTAGAAATAATGCACCTCCACTTGTGCTTTTTCTATCATCAATGTTGCCTCCCCAATTTGTATCTGTATATGCATTGAGCTCAAATTTTTCATTCTTTTTGTATTATAGACCAAAGTTATCAGTTCCTTTAAGATATCTCATTATTCTTTTTACTGCTATGAGATGATTTTCTTTAAGATTAGCAGAGAATCTAGCCACTATTCCAACTACTAATGCTATGTCTGGTCTACTATGTACAACATAATGTAGTTTTTCAATAATGGATCTATACATTGTTTGATTGACTTCAGCTGATTCATCATTTTTGGATAGTTTATTTCCTATTGCCATTGGTATGCTGACCGATTTGGACTCCTCTAATCCAAATGTTTTAAGAATCTCTTTGATGTACTTTGATTGTGTCACAAATATACCATGTTTGAGTTGATGTACTTGCAATCCAACAAAGAATTTGATTTCTCCAAACATAGACATCTCAAATTCATGTTTCATTTTGTCAGAAAAGCCTTTGCAAAGCACTTCCTTTCCACCAAACACTACGTCATCCACAAAGATTTTAGATACAATAATGTCTTTACCTTCTTATGCTTTGATATACATGTTGCTGTTATCATCAGTTCTTTCAAATCCTATTTGTATTAGATACTTGTGAAGTCTCTCATACCATGCTCTAGGTGCTTGTTCAAACCATATCCCTATTGTTTTCATCAACAAAACCTTCTAGTTGTTCAATGTAGACTTCTTCTTCTAGTATTCCATTTAAAAAAGCAGATTTTACATCCATTTGATAGACTTTAAAATCTTTATATGCAGCATATGAAAGTAAAGTTCTTACTCCTTCCATTCTAGCAATAGGGGCAAATGTTTCCCCATAGTCTATTCCTTCTTCTTGAGCATAACCCTTGCATACTAGTCTAGCTTTGTTTCTGGTAATCTCACCATTCTCATCTAGCTTGTTTCTGAATACCCACTTGGTGCCAATCACATTTTTGTCAACTGGTCTGGGAACCAAACTCCAAGTTTTGTTCTTCTTTATTTGATCAATCTCTGCTTCCATAGCTTTGTACTAGTCATCATCTTGTAATGCACCATATACTATCTTAGGTTCAAATTTGCTGATTAGACACGATTCATGTCTTAGTCCATTCCTTGTCATTGGTCTTGCATCTTTGTCACCAATTATCTGTTCAACAGGGTGATGTCTTTTTACATATTTGGATAATCTTGGTTCTGTCCTTGTTTCCATGTTTGATATTTCTAATTCAGGGTCGTTATGTACTGAGTTTTCAGGTTGTTCTACATCTCTTCCATATGTACTAACTTCAGAATTAGATTGTGCATTTTTTTCATTCTGCAACTCGACTTCTGAATGTAGCTCGACATTCACTGGTTGGGACTCGGCTGAGACTAAAACTTGTTGTTGATTTTCAATTTGATTGACATCATCCTCATCAGTCATTCCTTCATAAGAATACACAAAGGTTTCGTATTCATCCATTCTTTTTGGTTCTTTAGCTTGGACTTCTATATGTTCATCAAAGTTTACATTTGCACTTTTCACAATTTTATTAGTGTTAGTATTCAAACACTTGTATGCCTTACTTCTAGTGGAATAACCAAGGAATATGCCTTCATCTCTTTTTGCATCAAATTTTCCATTTCTAGCATCTTTAAGAATAAAACATTTGCAACCAAATACTTTGAAATGTTTTACATTGGGTGAGTGACCATACCATAATTCAAAAGGTGTTGTATTTGTACCTTTCTTGACTTGTACTTGGTTTAGTGTATGAACAACTACACTTACAGCTTCTCTCCAGTATTTTAGAGCAACCGTCTTTTCCATCATTAATGTTCTAACATAGTCAATCAAAGATCTATTTCTTCTTTCAACAATTCTATTTTGTGGGAGAGTTCTAGGAGCTGACATTTGTCTTTTGATTCCTTTATCATTACAAAATATCTTGAATTCATTTGATGTGAATTCACCACCTCTGTCTGATCTTAGGAATTTCAAGCTTTTTCCTATTTACTTTTCAACTCTAGTGATGCAGAGGATGAAGGATCTACCGACAAACTTGCAAATTCAAGCACAATATGGACCCAAACCCCTATGTTTCAATGGTGTTCCCAAATGCACACAATGCCACCAAAGACTTAAAACTTGGATTTACCTTCACCAAGTGTTTCCTCCACCTCTACACACCTTAAAAAACTTCAACCAACATGTTTCTAAGGTTTCCAAACCCAGAAATCTTCAGTAGATACAAAAAAGACCAGTTTTGCCCTTTACTATGCTATTCTCTTCTTTGGATCAGCAAACCCTGTTTTCTTGATTTTTCTCTAAAAATTTCCAAAACACCAGGAAAATAAATAGGCTTTCCAAATACCCTTTTCAGATTTTTATAACATATCAAAAAATCAGATATCACTCCTTTGGAATGATTGTATGGAACAGGGCAGTTTGTCTCAGAATTAAGCCTAATTAGGCCACTTTTACAAAGCAAGTACCCTTCAAACTTGCAATACAACTTAATCCTTTTGAATAGTCTCTATTAATGATCTAAATCAAAGGAATTTCAAGATTATAGGTCTTGGTCACACTCCTAAACATCCAATCCTCAAAACCCTCCTTAAAATGGCTTAAAAACTAGGGCTTGCTTGTTCAAACCCCAAAACTCAATTCTAGAACTTCTCCTTCAGGATTCACCATGAATTTAACTTGTCTTCAAACATTATCAAATAAAAAATATACCTTGTTAAGCCAGATGTACGGCTGCATAACACCTAGCACTCATTTGGGTACCCAAATTAATCCTTCCAGCACTCAACTTTGCATTTCTTTCACAGTAACCTACAAATCTTCACTTTTCTTGCATTTTCATGATTAGTTAGACATTTTAGGGCATTTAGGGTCCATCCCATGGGTTAGATGTACAAAAACTAGGATGGTACCCTCATTTCCTATTGAAAAATCAAAGCAAAACTCATAGTTTCAGCATGACAGCAGCAATAATAACTGTAATTTGATAAGAAACATCTCAAGATGGATGCAAAACCTCTTAATAACACCTTGCCAAAGTAAATAACATATTTCTATATTCAAAGAACCTCTAAATTGCAAGAAAATTTCAAATTTTCATTTATTCACAAGGCTGTTCGTACAAATTCTGTGTGTTTTCCGTACAAACACTGTCTCCCCTCTTCCATATGGCTGAGACATCTTAAATAAACCTTAGAATACCTTCCCAACTAACCAAGTTGGTTGGAAATGCTTATTTAATCAAACAAATAGCAAGTTACTATTTTCCCTCCAAAACTAAATTCAAATTTCAAACTTTGCTTTCTATGCATATTTCAGCATTCTAACCTATGCAACTAATTTAAGAATGATCCAATGACCTTATTGAATGCAAAAGAAAAAAAAAACATGAAACTACTTCCTATTCTACCCTTCATGGCTCATATGCCATTTTTACATCATGTTGCCTGTAGGGCTTTATTAGGACCTTTGACCTTCAATGCACTTTGTTCGTTACAATATGCCATTATTGGTCTTAGAATGTCCCAATTGCTCTTCAAAGAGGTCCTTGATCCATTGTCTTCATCCGGTACCAAGATGTTCTTCATTGTCTTGATAGGTGCTTCTGCACCATCTAGCCACATACCATTTAAACATTTGAAAAGCATCAAATTTTTGTTTTAAGAACATAACAGTCATCATCCTGGAATAGTCATCAACAAACAAAATTATGTATTTATCTCCTCTATAGCTTTGTACTTCCATTGGACCACATAAGTCAGTATGAACTAGTTCAAGTACTTCTTTGGATGTATAGTTTTTGCTTTTGAAACTTGACTTTATCATCTTTCCTGGCTGACATTGTTTGCACATGATATTATTAGGCTTCTTCAATTTTGGTAAACCTCTAATTTTCTTCATTTTACTGATCTTGACCAGATTGTCAAAGTTGACATGACATAATCTTCTATGCCACAACCATTCATCATCAAATTTTGCAATAAAACAAGAAACATCATCCATATCAAGGTAAAAAAGATTACTCCTTATTTGATCTCCTTTTTCTATTAGTTTACCATCAGTATCATAGATTTTTGCATTTTTTTTCCCAAGTTCTACTTTGCATCCTATATTGCCTAATTGTGAGACACTAAGCAAATTATAGTTTAATCCTTCAACATAGTATGCATTATCACATGAAATTTTTTCTGTGAGCTTAATGGAACCTTTTCCTTTGATTTGACATGGAGCATCATTACCACATCTAACATTATTTCCATCATACTGAGTAAAGTTAAAAAACTTACTTTTGTCTCCTGTCATGTGATGTGAACATCCACTATCTATGATCCACTTGTCATTCTTGTTCATACATGTTACCAGTACTGTGGGCTCTTCTTCATCAGATTGATCCTTCATGGCTACATAAACAACTTCATCATCATTGTTATCAGAATTTTCTTCAACAATATAACACTTTTTACCTTTTTCTTTGTAATCTCTCTTGTCATCATCTCTTCTTAATTTGTTTTTTTTGCCTTCCTTTTAATCCTTTTTCTGTGTACACCTGGCAGCAATATGACCTACTTTATTGCAATTGAAACAAATGATAGGCATCTTACCTTTGAATTTTCCTTTACCTCTATGAAATCTTCTAGCAAGCAATGCGTCCAATTCTTCCACATCTTCCTCATAAGTGCTACTGTCACTGGATATATACTTCATTTTTCTTCCTTTCTTTGATTTCACCTATTCAACATCTTTTAGTGATAACTTGGCCTTAAAGGCAGAATCCACATTCTCTAGTCTGTAGTTGTCAAAATTAGATAACTCAAATGTAGTGAGTCTACCTATTATACCTTCAAAACTTAGATTGTTTCCTGGTATACATCTTAGTTCTTGTATTGTTGATACTCTAATAGCATAGATAGGGAGCAAGGTTCTTAAGAACTTACTATTAATAGTATCTTCATCCAGTTGACCACTTAAGCATCTTATTGCACTTACCACTTCTTTTATTCTTGCACCATACTGAGCAACATTCTCATTTTCCTCCATTTTCATATCATCAAACTTTCCTCTGAGACTTTCTCTTTTTGCTCTTTGTACATTCTGATCTCCTCCATAGATGTATGATAGGGCTTTCCACATTTTGAATGCAGTGTCACATCCTTTGATATCATCAAATTAAGCATAGTTGAGTGCAGAGGCAATCTCCAACATTGTCTGATTGTGTTCCTGCTTGTTTTTCATGTCTTCTGCAGTAAGAGTACCAGTTGGATCTACATGTTTAGTGACAATTGAATTTTGGGCATAATCTCGTATGGATCCAAGATGTAGCTTTATCAAACTTTTCCATGCAACAAAGTTGTCTTTGTTGAGCTTGGGAACTTCTCTCTTGGGCATTTTGATCTTTTTTGCTTATAGTCCATTTAAATTAAATCAACAGTCTCACTCTGATACCAATTGTTAGAATTATTTAGAATAACTAAGAGGGGGGGGGGGGGGGGGGGTGAATCAGTTATTCAAGGTCCAAATGCCCTAATAATACTCTTTCTACACTTTTAATAAATCCATACACTTTTCATCCATCCAAACTTAAATCAACCATATTAGTAAGTTACAGTAAATCAACATGCAGAGATAAAATATGCAAGATCAACACATGACACAATGATTTACGTGGAAACCCAATTTGGAAAAAACCACCAGTAACATGCTACTTGATTTTGACTCTTCTAAAGTGATGCCCTGTTAAAAGCCTGCCCTATTAAAGGCTTACAACACACTGTTAAATGTGACCTTGTTAGAGGATTTCACCAAACTGTTAGGAATGGGCCTGGTTAAAGGACTTTAGAACATTCACTTAGAATATCACCTTGTTAAAGGATTTATCTCATGGCTATTAAACCAACCTAACTCCATAGGATTTAAACTAACTGTTACAATTGCTATAAAGTAATGCTAATGGCCTTTTAATCTGATATAACTTACAACATACTTTGCAGATTTCAGATCACACTTTCAGTTCAATCCTTATGCTTGGCTTCAATCACTTCAGCTCTGATTGCTTGTCTTCTTGTCAAGCTTCATCTCCTTGAGTCTTCTTACTCATCATGCCAATGCATCCATATCTAGGGTCTTCTTATTGAAACAGAGTAACTATGCTCTCTTTCCTCCTTAGCACCTCGTTCACCATTTTATGCTTTCATGCTTGACCACCTCTCTCTCTCTTTTCTTCATGAACTTATGACTCCTTAAATAGAAATCTAATTTTTTCTTTGCCGCTCAATTCTCCTTCTCCAATTTTAGGGTTTCAAAATGGATTAGGTAGGATACAATGTATCTACCTCATATCTTGTTCTCATCTAGAAACTTTGTCAGTTGTATCCTTAAAAAAGTTTTACATGGTGTTTTGTGCCACTAGCTCATCATTCTTATCTTCCATTTAATTCACAAACTTCTAGATAACAACCTTGTTGGCTTAGATCTGACAAATCTTCAATTTTCAAAATAATGCAGCAACTCAACATTATTGTTTTTACTGGTGCTTGGCATCTCTGTGTTACTCGGCACTATTGGTTTTATTGGTGCTCAACATCTTTGTGTTACTCGAAACCTATATCTGCTTGGCACTTGTATTTGTTCGACACTTGATATCACTCAGCACTTGAAGTTTTACTCAGCACTTGATATCACTCAGCACTTGAAGTTTACTCGGCACTTGATATCACTCGGCACTTGAAGTTTACTTGGCACTTGATGTTGATCTTGCTCGACTTCAACTAGGAATCTGTTCGGCTTCAACTAGCTTGCTCAACTCCTTCTCTCTAATGAACTTTAGTTAGGCTTTACAGATGTCTTAGCTAAAAACTTTACATTTTTGATATGTTTCAGTGTGCCCATTCTCTATGCCTTATAGTATGTCATCAACACACTTTTTCATCAATGGCTTAGCTAATCTTTGTACTTCATTACAACATCATAATTTCAACCTTTCTCTAGGTGTACCAGTTAAATCTTATTGATTGCCTCCTCCTTGTCAATCAACTAATTGATAGTATTTGGATCACTAAAGCAATTGTCATTCCTGCAAGTAGCAAGTTTGACATCAATGACAAAACAATAATTGAGAACATTCTTTACCATTTCCATATATCATTCCAACAACTTTCCTCATGATCTTTTCAATCATTTCCAACAATCTCCCTCTTTGGCATTGATGGAAAACCAAACTAATCAATTGATCAACTTAGTTACCACCAAGATTGTATACGTTATCTGCTACTTTTCTTTGCTGGCTTCATCTTTACTAGCTAATCTCATATATCTCCCTCTTTCATATATATTTCCCTCTTGCTTTGTATTGATCAGGTTTCACATTTCTCCCTCTTTGACATAAATGCCAAAGATGTAGCATCTTTATTATGCAAAATATGAGCTTTGGCTTCTTGTTGTTTTCTCCCTCTGTCAACATGCTTGTGACTGATTTGGAGTTTCTGCTCTTGCTATTATCCTCTGCATCATTCTTCTAATATTTCAATGATTCATTGCTGGTGATGCAGGGCAGCTTCCTTGTTGCTTTAAATTGCTTGAGTTAGGGGTATTACCCCCAACTTGCCTCTAAGATATTCATAAGCATCCTTTAGCAATGGTTTGGTGAAGATATCTACAGTTTGTTCCTTTGTGTGAATGTATTCCAACTTCACTTGTTTGTCTTCTACCAGTTCTCTAACATAATGAAACTTGATTGTGATGTTCTTGGTTTTTGCATGCATTACTGGATTTTTGGATATGTTTATAGCACTTGTGTTATCACAATATGTTTATTGGCAAAGATTTCTATTTAAAATTTTAAAAATCTTCCCCACGACATATATGGGATAAAAGGCTTTACATTGTTTTCCCTCTTTTCAATTGCACAAGGTCTTCTACATTTTCTCTTATGTGGCTTGGTTCTTTTTCATGGTGGATTCTTCCTTATAGCGCAGGCTCTTTGCCTTTATAATGTGTGTGGTTCCCCTGTTCATTACTTGCAACTTGGGCCTTTCATGGTGCCACTGCCTCCTCTTTTTTTTTGTATGCCATGGATCCCTTTTGCTGGCATGAGGTTTGAAACTTCATGCATGGGATTCCATTTAAATTGGCTAGTTCACCTGTTAGACATGGACTTCTCTGATTTAATGCTGCAGCTCTTTTTCTCAAGACTACCATTTCAATTCAAACACCTTCTACCTTTGCGTGGAGTCTTTATCTTCCTTTAATGTGCAGGGGATGCTTGCTCCTTTTAATGGCATTTTTCATTGATTTGGCATTGCTTCTATGTGGGTCAATGTCTTCATGCCTTGCTAAATGCATGTTCCATCATTTGGGAAGCCAATTGATGTTGTGCTGTGAGTTGGGTTATAGATGCATTACCTATGGTCTTTTAAACTATGGCCTATTCTGTTTGAAAATTTGGACCCCCAATGCAAAGCCATGGGTGAATGACCCTCTTTTTTGGTCCATAATCATTTTATATAATCTTCAAAGAATTGCATTGCAGGAGGAAGATCAAGAAGGAAACTGATGTTCTTTGTTTCCTCACAAGCTACAACTTCGTCTCTTCATGCCATGAAAATTCTACATGAAGGCCATTGGCTTAAGTGGACATTCCAAGCTCTGGTTACTTTCAATCACAGAAACAGGTTGTTCTCCATCGTTGGTCAATTTTGCTCCATTATAAGACATGAACTCTCTGCTATGCACATCTCAACTATGCTTTCTTTAGAAACATGGATCAAACTTCACAGGTGTCATGTCATCCAACAATATCTTCTTCTTTTAGATGTAGCCAATGGTGGAGCAATTCATTTCAACTGCAACACCGCCTCTACCACCCATTAATAGATTTGGCAATAATCAATCAGATAGCTGGCAAGAAGAAACATATGATTCAAAATTATTTTAATCATTATTCCCCATTGTTTTAGTAAGAGTTCACGAACATTTGACATCTGCATCCAAATAATGGAAACTTTGAAAATGTTTTCAAACATTAATTTATTCCGAATATCAGCCCCTTAGAACTACCCATTAACATGTGTTCATACTTGGTATCCCATTCATCTTAAAATTTATCTTAGGATCTAGAATGACAATATATGAATCATTTCCAATTTTGCTACATAATCAAGAGCATAATAAGTTCATCAAACATATCCAACCCTGCCATTCTGGTGAAGTTAGTTGGGCCCCAAAGTGGGTCTGGTTAAAAAAAATTTGTTTCCAAAAAATTGAATCTTCAGATTAATCCATTTGGCATCTTGAACTAATTGAAAATAAAATCCATCACTGAAAACACTTTTAAAGCTCATTTTATGACTTAACTGCAAACTATGAATTTCATGTTAGGAGGTCTGTTGACTGGCCTGAAAAACTGACCCAAACCTCTGACCAGGCTCTGAAAACTAGGGCATTGATTCTCTGTTCTACACACTTTTACCTCATCAAATCTCGTCTTATGACAAATTCCAAGTCAAAAGATATTGACCATCAAAGTTTCCTTCTCAAATTTACCTACAAGTAAACACATTTGAAAGCAATAAACTAGGTTTGGAATTGGCTTTGAAAACTAGGCAAACTGACACTTGGGAAGATGAAAATTGGGGCATCGGTTCTCTATCATGAGGAGAGTATGAAACTATGATTTGGGCTCATGATGAGTAACATGATGCATTTGGAAAACATTCAAAGTGGGCTACTCAGAATTACTAACTGGAAATAATATCTGAAAAGCAATTTTTCAAATGGAATGAATATAGAAAAGTGTGCAGATGGATTCGTCAATACTTTCCAACTGATACACTTAAAGTATTTTTAGAGGAAAACATAGTGGTACAATCCATTTAACCTCACCTATCATAGATTTCAAGATATAGCATCATGAATAGGGTTCCTGACAAATTTGCAAATGCTGACACCAGTAAAAAGATATAAATTACATTTGGAATCGCTTTTGAAAACTGATCAAATGGATTTGTCAAGACTTAAAAATTGAATAATAACAAGCCTCTAACCTCTACAATGTAACACAAAAGGAATTTCAACATTTTGGTTAACTGGGTCAAAGTTATAACACGTCAAACAGGGCTTCCCAAAATTATGTGCAATGTGCAAATTCATGAAAAAAGTAATTAACCAACTTGGAGGGATTCAAAACCTAGTCAAACAAATTCAAAATAACTCAAAATCTAAAACATAGGTTCTTAGTTATGGATATTAGACAGTCCCAAAGTGGTGGGTCATGACACAATTCTAGGTTAAAAATATTCAGATGCAAACACAACCTCCTATCATTGTTTGACACTTAGGATAAAATGTAGACTTAGCAATTTACTCAAAACAAGACTTCACCAAATAGCTCGGAATGATGTTTTAACTTGATGGAACCGGTGGACATGCTAGATGAAGGTTGTTAGAAACATTGAACACCATGTAGGCCTCACACTGACAGTCAGGTACATCAAAAGGGCATTTATGGGGCTTGATTTCTCAAAATTTGAAATTATGACTAAAAATGAAGCATGCAATTTTTAGTCCCAACAGTGGCTCTGTCTTAGGATGCATGCCCCTTGTAGGCATGGCAAGATTTCAAATCTCTAGGAGAAGTAGACCATTCCCAAAAATTTCAAAACTTCTCTCGAACAGCTTTATTGAAAATAGGGAAACAACTACAACTACCAAGATTATGTACACACGATGGCGCCGGGCCACCGAACCTCAACAAAATTGTTTACCTTTGTCATAAACATAATTCTCATTCAGAATTTCATGAGGTAAATTGAAATTCCTTCTCCTATCAGTTTCACAAATCATATTATCATCATATAAAAAATCACTTGGCAAAACAAAATCATCACTCTTACTTTCATAATGCATATAAAAACTTGCTTCATTCTCAACCGTTATCTCATTATGAAAATACTGATCAACATGCTCATGAATATCGGTGTCAAATTGAAACTCATCATTACTGACTGATTCATGCATGCTGTCTACCATAAATGCAAAGTGCTCATTCTCAACTTCACAGAAAAATTTATATATATCATGCATTTTTAACTCACCTTGACTTTGCATTTCCTCAAGTGTTGCTGGCTGAATTTCAAATTAACAATCAGATTTGTATTAACACATAACATCATCATCACAATCTGAAAATATTTCATAACCTTATGATGTATTCTCATAATTGAAGTGCTGATTGGCTTTTACCTCATTTGAATCATCATAGAACTTACCATGAAGTGTCGGTTTCTCTTCAAAGACAAATCCATTGGACACTTCATCTTCACACTCACCAAATACAACATCATTAGAATATTCAACATCAAAAATAGAAGAACAATAATCTGATATGTTACAACAACATGACAATGTATCACAATTTGCATCTAAACCTGCTAAACGTGAGACCCCCATGTCATCTTCAAACAATGGGTTAATGACTCCATGCAGTGATCCTTTCTGAACATTAGGACAAAACATGGGTTGCTCATCCTCACAAGCATCGTCATATAAAACATTATTATAGACTTTAAATCCACTACCCACCCTATCCTCATGGAAACTTTCAGCATATGAAGAAAAGTCAGAACTGTATGAAGACTCCTTTTCTATTTCTTCTACCAAACATATAATGTTAATAGTTACACTCTCTTCATACTCACAATCATCTCCTTCATATGATGCTTCTTCATTATACATCGGATAAACAACTTCATTGTCATCATTTGGAAGATGACTTACAGCTTCATCATACTCACATTGATATGACTATCTTTCAAATTTGGATTTAATAATGTTCTCAACATGATGCAATCTATGAAGAAGATAAATCGTTTATTGCCTATCCCGCTGAAAGAAAATCCATCTCTACTACTGAAACATTATCAACATATGAGCTTAGTTCTTCTAATTGTGACTGAGATGAGTGCAACTTATATTCTTCATCCTGTGTTATCTCTCCATTACATGTCAGATCAGCAACATTAAGTTCATGATCAGAGAGGTAACTTTCAACCTTCTTACTTGCACAAAAATAAGATCTAGGTTTAGCAACTTCATTAGCAACATTATTATATACATGATCATGAGAAGAACTTGCTACTGTAACTAATGTTTGATCTGTAAAATCAAGATAATGCTGAACCCTATCAAAATCTGAAATATATCCTACTATTGTAGCATCATGAATATATGTGTCTCTATTTGCAATAAACTCACTCTTCTCTACACATACATTCTGATCTAAATTTTCAATCTGATTAAAACCTACAACACAAGTGTTGAAATTCTGATTTGAGACTGACACATCAACACTATGTTTATCCTTTTTTTCAAACACATTATATCGATAATCATTCGACAAGGAAAAATGACCTCTAGTCAAGCCATACTTCAAATTATTCTTAATATCTCTAGTACTCGTAAAAGCTTGGTATAATGTCCGTGGTTCTTTATCCCTTAGTAGATAATTCATTTTCTTGTCAAATGCATCAAAGTAAATAGACAAACACATTTGATCATTGGGTCTATAACTCTCAGGGATTTCATTCAAAAATCTTGCAAATCTGATGTTGAATTGATGGACAAGTTCATCACTCTGAATATGAATCTTCAAGAACTTGTCATAAGAATCAAATATGCTTACCCTTTCTCCAAATTGCTCCATGAAGGCTGAATGCAACTCACTCTAGGATGAAATAGAAAGTGCTGGTAAAAAAGAAAACCAGTTCCTAGCATTCACTTCCAAAGTTTCAACAAACACCTTCATATGAACATCTTAATGAGCAATTTCAAAATCGCCAACCAAGTCATTAAACAACTGAACATGACGACTGGCTAAATTTTCATGGTTCCCACTAAACTTAGGTAAGTACTTTATGAGATCATAGGGCATAGTATTTGGGAAACCATAAATGCCATTGAAATTTAATAGCATATATCTCTTTGTAGAAATGGATCTAGGAACTTTATTGACCGTCTACATACTAGGTGAAAGGAAACTCGACATTCTTTCCAAAATATGAAACTCATTCACCCATAATAAATTTTGATTTATAACTTGCAGGAGATCTTCACAACCCTCTACCAAATGAACACTTCACATACACTTCACAACTTTAAAACAACAAGCTGAAACTTAATAAATGAAGTGTATGAAACTTTTCAAACTATTCTCCTCTTCTTAGTGCTAAAACTCACTTGACGGAGAACACATATGTAAAGCTTACTTTCATGAAAATAAAATCACATGAGATTGTAAAATACCTTTAGTGTTGCTACTGAGACCTTGATTTGTTGATTGGCTTGGTGCTGATCCCAATTGTTTACACCACTGATCAAATCCTTTGTAGAGTCGCCATCTCCTTGAGGAGAACTAAATGGAATCATGGCTATGATTCATTTTTATCATTCAAAATTACTTGTGATAGAAAATCAATAGAACACTTAAAAACTCATCAGTCAGGAACTTATAAATTCTCTCTTCTTGCTTACAAATTATCACAACTTTTAGATCTGCATAATTGAATTGAAAAACTCTTGGAAACATTTATAGGTAACCAATATACACTAGTCCAGAGATCTTTTAGAGAGAGTCACCACTCACTATCATGAGAAAGATTTAAAACATAATTTGTATCATTACACATCTAAACAAAAATTTTAGTTTGTAGACTTTTGGGAAAACTTTTAAACACTGTAAAGAGAGAAACCCTTTTTCTAAAACTATTCTGACTTTGAATTACAACAATATTTTGAAAGTAAAAACTGGCTAACTTGACTGAATATGAACATTCTTACAACACAATCTATATTCAACCTTGAAAAATACTATTGTAATGGATAAAACTTAACTGGGGTGCATGATTTAGAGTAAGAAAAGTGGAAAGAACATCAGAGAACTTACTGTTGAAACTTGTTAATGCACTTCTCCTGCTGTATTGAATCTCCTCTTTTCAAATTCTTAAGGTTTGTCTTAAATCTAATTCAATACATTCCCCAATAGAGTCATCATTTTGTTGGTGAATCGGATGGGCCAAACCCAACAGAGAGTAGGACTAAAATATTCAACTTATATACCAGAGATTCTTGTCCTTTTAACAGTGATTTACTTTAGTATCATTCCCCAACAGAGTTGCCATCTTTTTGGTGTTTGAAAATGCTGGAGGGTTTTCAATTATCCCAATGAGAATTTGACACATCTAGGGGTAGCTAAATCCCATTTTCAACATGCCATTTTTGACAACAGGCCAACTATAAGGTATGACCCTTCTTCTACTTCAAGCTCTGCTAAACTTAGGTGGGTAGACCTCAAATTCAATTGATATCGTACTAGTGTAAAACATATCCCTGAATCTATTTAATGCAGATGAAAACCCCTTATATCTCATAAAGACTTATGAAATGACATGGATCTATAGTAGCTAGGTGTAGATCTGTGAATCTCAAGAGCTAAGTGAGGGTTGAACTTTTATGCCCACTTCAAACATGAGCAACTGAATTTATTTGAATAAAAGATTTGTGCAAATGCCATTCATATCAGCTTGCATTTGATTTAGTGATCAATGCCTTATCCATTGAAACATAGAGTCATTACTGGTAGGATGACCTAACTTGCTTTCCTTACAATCAAGTTTATCAACTAAAATTTCCCAATCCCATACTTATGCAATATCCCCTTCATGCACCTAGAAACCCTACCAGAACAATGAAGTATTTACTTAACTGCTTGAGTCAAAAGCAACAAAGATCTGATACACACTTCATCCAAAATGTCTTAAACCAAATGAACATTATCCATTCAATTACAAAGTTAATGACACATGAATAATTAGGAGACAGAATTATAAAACTTAGATAATTCCTATAAATCCCCTTTTGTATTTATCCTTGGAAAGATTAAATACAGTAAATGGTAACACAAAATGAAACTCAAGATAATTCATATGATCTAGCATCAATATCCAGTACTTTAGAATAACAATGCATAAAAGAAATGAAAATCTACACAGGGTGGATGTGTGGCCTTCACTTCTAGAGCTCAACTCAAAATCACAAAGTAAAACCATCTACAATCCTGGTTTCAATAGTGGAACTAGAGCCCTACTGGTATTACCCAGAACAAACTGCCAACCCCTACAAATGAGAAGAAGAATGAAAGATATAGGAAAGAAGCAATTTCTCGGATTGAATCTGAACATGACACTTGTCCACTTGGAAAACCCTCTCAGCAGGTTAAAACCATCTTTCTTATCTTTTCCTTCTAATTGAAAATCAAATCCCTATCATTTTACCCTTCAAAGGCATCAAAATATCTTAGAAATCTGATGATGAAAGGATGTAAATAATTTTGGTGTTGAAATGAACTTGGTAAAAGTAACAAATTAGTTGAAAATAGCTTGTAGGATGCAAGAAAACTGTTTAAGCTTGATTTTCTTCACATTCAGATTCCAAAAGGTCTTCAAAACTACCTTGCAACAAACTCTGATGACTAATGATCACATTTGTCTGTTTTGTTGCCAATGCCCCCAATTTCACAAATTGACTTGTAGCTCAAATTGGTGAGTACCTATGCAAGAACCGACTTCATATTTGGAAAATTCAGGTTCTCCCGGTTCCAGTGGTATATTGGGGTACTAGTTTTTGATAAAAATTGCCCTATATATGGCCCTTTGAAGTTCAAACTTCTACTCACAGGTTTCCCATTATTTTGCAAAAAATTAAACTTTTATAGAGTTTAAACTATACTAAAGTTCAAATTTTATTTAAAATTTCTGCTCTGCACGGGAAAGTCCAAGAAGAATAAAATAAGTTTTTATTTGGGACCTCTAAATTTATTCTGCCTTTTCCATCTGGGTCAAACTTAGTTTGACCATCCTGTGACATGTGTCAACACAAAATTCGTCCACCCTACCACTATGTCAATGACACGTGTCATCTTCTCGCTAACTCACTATGTTATCTTTCCTACATTTTTCTTATAGCGAGTTAACAAGAACCCTCATATCTACCACGTGGCATGATCTAGGGCACTTCAAAAATTTTGATTACCACATCACAGTCTGCCTTGAAGTTCATGCCACATGGCACCTTGTGATTTGTTAGGAACTCCACATCACCACCCTACTCTTGAGTGCTACATCACCATCTTTGAGACCCACTTCCATGTCATCATCGCTATCTCATGATGTTAACTCTTGTGCATCTTCCGCTTGGCAAGTTAGCGATGACCCTCTATTCTGGACACATGTCATGACCTCGTTCCATCTCCATTCATTTGTCTTCATCAAATTTTTGAGTTTTTTCGGTGACTTGCTATGTCGCTAGCCAGATTTCTGAGATATTTTGGCTACCGACATAGCGACAGGCTGAATTTTCACTTTTCTAGCATCTTCAACCCTTGCTAACATCATCACTTTGGTCTACGTGCTTGTGGTCAAAATTATACTCTATTTTCCTCCAGCTGTCCATGTCAGACCCAAAACATGAGTGCTAGCTTTGCCTTTTAAAAGGCACTTCTCTTTAATGCACTATGCATTGGAAAATATTTCTATTTAAAATTTTAAAAATCTTCTCCACGATGTATATGGGATAAAAGGATTTACATTGTTTTCCCTCTTTTTCAATCGTGAAAGGTCTTCTCCATTTTCTCTTATGTGGCTTGGTTCTTTTTCATGGCGGATTCTTCCTTATAGCATAGGGTCTCTGCTTTATAACGCGTGTGGTTCCCCAGTTCATTACCTGTGGCTTGGGCCTTTCATGGTGCCGCTGCCTCCTTTTGTTTTTATATGCCATGGATCCCTTTTGCTAGTGTGAGGTTTGAAAATTCATGCGTGGGATTCCATTTAAACTGGCCAGTTCACCTGTTAGATGTGGACTTCTTTGATTTAATGCTGCAACTCTTTTGCTCAAGACTGCCATTTTAATTCAAACACCTTCTACCTTTACATGGAGTCTTTATCTTCTTTTAATGCGTGAGGGATGCTTGCTCCTTTTAATGGCATTTTCCATTGATTTGGTGTTGCTTCTGCGTGGGTTAATGTCTTCACACCTTGCTAAATGTGTGTTCCATCATTTGGCAAGCCAATTGATGTTGAGCTAGGCTGCAGATGATTACCTATGGTATTTTAAACTATGGCCTATTCTGTTTGAAAATGTGGACCCCCAATGCAAAGCTATGGGTGAATGACCCTCTTTTTTGGTCCATAATCATTTTATATAATCTTCAAAGCATTGCATTTCAGGAGGAAGACCAAGGAGGACACTGATGCTCTTTCTTTCCTCACAAGCTACAACTTCATTTATGCACATCTCAACTATGCTTTCTTTTAGAAACATGGATCAAACTTTACAAGGGTGACACATCATCCAACAATATCTTCTTCTTCTAGATGTAGCCAGTGGTGGAGCAATTCATTTCAATTGCAACACCGCCTTTGCCACCCATTAACAGATTTGGCAATAATCAATCGAATAGCTAGCAAGAAGAAAAATATGATTCAAAAAGGTTTTAATCATTATTCCCCATTGTTTTAGTAAGAGTTCACGAACATCTGACATCTACATACAAATAATGGAAACTTTGAAAATGTTTTCAAACATTAATTTATTCTGAATATCAGCCCCTTAGAACCACCCATTAACATATGCTCATATTTGGTATCCCATTCATCCTAAAATTTATCTTAGGATCCAGAATGACAATAAATGAATCATTGCCAATTTTCCTACATAATAAAGAGTGTAATAACTTCTTCAAACATATCCAACCCTATCATTCTAGTGAAGTTAGTTGGGCCCCAAAGTGTGTCCGGCTAAATAAAAATTGTTTCCAAAAAACTGAATCTTCAGATTAATCCATTTGGCATCTTGAACTAATTGAAAATAAAATCCATCACTGAAAACACTTTCAAAACTCATTTTATGACTTAACTAAAAACTGTGAATTTCGTGTCAGGAGGTCCATTTATTGGCCTTAAAAACTGACCCAAACCTCTGACTAGGCTCTAAAAACTAGGGCACTGATTCTTTGTTCCACACACTTCTACCTCATCAGATCTCATCTTATGATGAATTCCAAGTCAAAAAATATTGACCTTCAACATTACCTTCTCAAATTTTCCTGAAAGTAAACACGTTAGAAAGCAATAAACTCGGTTTGGAATTGGCTTTGAAAACTAGGCAAACTGACACTTGGGAAGATGAAAACTGGGGCATCGATTCTCTGTCATAAGGAGAGTATGAAATTGCAATTTGGGCTCATGATGAATAATAGGAAGCATTTGGCGAACAGTCAAAGTGGGCTACTTAGAATTACTGACTAGAAATAATATCTAAAATGTGATTTTTGCAAATGGAATGAACGTAGAAAAGTGTGCAGATGGATTTGTCAATACTTGCAAACTGACACACTTCAAGTATTTTTAAAGGACAACATAGTGGTACAATCCATTTGACCTCACCTATCATGAATTTCAATATATAGCATCACGAACAAGGGTCCTGAAAAATCTACAAATGCTAACATCAGTAAAAAGATACAAATTGCATTTGGAATCGTGTTTGAAAACTGATCAAATGAATTCGTCAAGACTTAAAAATTGAATCATAATAAGTCTCTAACCTCTACAATGCAACACAAAAGGAATTTCAAAATTTTGGTCAATTGGGTCAAGGTTATAACATGTCAAACAGGGCTTCCCAGAATTATGTGCAATGTGCAAATTGATGAAAATAGTAATTGACCAACTTTGAGGGATTCAAAACCTAGCCAAATGAATTCAAAATGACTCAAAATCTGAAACATAAGTTCTTAGGTATGGATATTAGACACTCCCAAAGTGGTGGGTCATGACACAATTCTGGGTTAAAAATATTTAGATGCAAACACGACCTCCTATCGTTGTTTGACACTTAGGATAAAATGCAGACTTAGCAATTTACTCAAAACAAGACTTTGCCAAATAGCTCAAAATGATGTTTTAACTTCATGGAATTGGTGGACATGCTAGATGGATGGTGTTAGAAACATTGAACACCATGTAGGCCTCACACTGACAGTCGGGTACAATCTCATCAAAAGGGCATTTATGGGGCTTGATTTCTCAAAATTTGAAATTATGACTAAAATGAGAGGCTGCTCACCACACGAAATCCAAGAGTTGCCAATGCATTTGAAAAGACAAGGCAGCCCATAGCAGGGGAGTCAACTTTAGAAGGTAAAGTTGCTAGCTAGTGAATGAAGGAACCAAGGCATTAGAAAAGTATAATCCACACTTAAAGAACCTCACACATAGACACATGAAGCCATATAAATTAAAGGAAATTTCCATGTTCAAACAAAGCATCCAAGAAAGAGCCAGCTACAAAAAACAAAGCAAGCCATGTTTTCCACTAAAATGAGCCCACATATAATGAAATAAGAAGAAGCCACACATTCAAATTATAGGGGAAACACGAGGCAAGGATAGGCGCTAAAGAAGGAGCTAAATGCACCATAGCACATGTGAAAGTTGTAGAGCAAAGGAGTCTATTAGAAACCATGCAAGCAGATTTTAAGCCGTTGGTCAAAGCATGTTTAAAAACAATGGGGAAAAGGTAAGCCACTAATTAGAGAGGACACACGACAGTTAGAGCCAACCCATGGAATGAAATTAAAAAGAAAGCTGCCAGTCAAAATAACAAAGAGAAACATGCATTCATGCTAGAAATTAGAGAATTTAGTTTGAACTAGAGATTAATCAATGACAAGGAAAAGACATGAGCAGTCGATGGTGGCACCATGTTGAAATAGGCAGCGACGTGATAAAGAAATATCATAAAATGAATGTCCCACATTCTCTGTGGAGTAAACATTCTGAGTCTTTAAATAACTCTTCACATGGCATGTGAGTGTCATGAAGAAGAGCCTCTTTAAAGACTGCGGGCTATGAGGTGGGGGCCCCACCCCAATGAAAAGATCAATTGGCAAGTCCTCTAGTTGAAGCTTAATTTTGAACACACATGTGCAGGAGCTGATGTGGCAACAACTCATCATATTTTGACACATGGATTGATCAAAAAAATGGTACAAGCCCACAAAATGGAGTTGTGCAGAGGTTAACAATTGTGGGAATGTGGGTGACTACCATGTGGAGGTAGGAAGTGCTCAGATTGTGACATGTTTCATGATCCAACAACCAGTGCACACCTACATTTTAGAGATGCATGCCTGTTAAGTAATGTAGGTAAGCGGGTGAGTGACATGTGGCATAGGAATGAGCAGCCAATGTGAGACTGCCACATGGCAGAGATGCGTAGGTGTTGATTGAGCAATGAGTGGACCAATCGAGTGCTACCATGTGGTAGCCTGGTCAAATTTGGTTTGACTCGAGGGGCCATATAAGGTCAAAAAATATAAGATGTTTGAATATATAAATTTTTTAATATATTTTCAAAAAAGGTACACATCAGTAATTTTTAACTCAAAAAGGTTATTTTTTAATGTTGATACTTTATAAAAATTTTAAATTTTAAAAAGTGCAAACCTAAGTTTTTAGTAGAGGGGGACATTTTTCAAATTGAGATTTAAAAGGTTTTTGAGAGGAAAAATATGCAATGTTATATATCGCTTCTGAGTCTAAGGTCAGTTTTTGCATAGAATGCCATTGGTTCAAGCTACAGGAGGATTTGTCTCAAGTTCCTATCTTGCAACTGAATTCAAGTATCATAGTTCAGTTGTGATTTCTAGCAAGGTAATGACTTGAATATGCACAAAAGATATGGAAAATGTAGGTGGGGTCATTTTTAAGTCAGTTAAGTGGAGTTTTATCAACATTCTTGATGCAAATCAGATACAAAGGATTTCATCACTCAGCAAGAGATATTTTGCAAATCAGTTACAGGATAATGATGAAACAAAATCAGATCAAAATGGTAGAGATAAGAGAGAAGTTTTACAATTGGAAAAGATTGATTTACAAGTGGACACATGTCACTCTAAGATTAGATTTGAGAATTCTTTCTTTGCTATATCATTCTTTCTCTCTTTCATTTTAGTGGGTTGGCAGTTTTCTCTGGGTAATACTAGCAGGGTTCCGGTGTTCTATTGTTGAAACCAAGATTGTAGATGGTTTTGCTTCCTAAATATTGAGCTGAGCTCTAGCAGTGAAGGTCACACATCCACCTTGTACAAATTTTCATTTCATGTCATGTATTGTCATTCTAAGATACTAGAAATTGATGCTAGATTATGTGAAGTATCTTGAGTTACATTTTGTGTTACCAGTTTGTGTATTCAGTCTTTCCATGGATGAATACAAAAGGGGATTTACATGAGTTATCTGAGTTCTCTTATTCTGTCTCCTAATTCTTAAGGTGTTGTTAACTTTGGGATTAAGTGGATAATGTTCATTTGATTTAAGGTAGCTTGGATGAGTTGTATGTCAAATCTTTGTTGCTTTTGACTCAAGAAGTCAAGTAAATGCTTCATTGTTCTGGTAGGGTTACTAGGTGCATGAAGGGGATATTGCATAAGTATGGGATTTGGGGATTTCAATTGATAAACTTGATTGTAATGCAATCTAGTTAGGTCATCCTGCTAGTAATGACTCTATGTTCAATGGATAAGGCACTAATCATTAAATTAGATGTAAGCTAATATGAATGTCATTTGCACAAATCTTTTATTCAAATAAATTTAGTTTTTTATGTCTTGTAGTGGGCTGAAAGAAATTAACCCTCACTCAACTCATGAATATCATGGGATTTGCAATTTGCTATTGTAGATCTGTTTTATTACATGAGTTATTAGGAGATATAGGGGTTTTCATTTGTAGTAAATAGATTCAGTGATATGTTTTGCACTAGTACAATATCAATTGAATCTGAGGTTAACCCCCCTAGGTCTTGCAAAGCCTGAAGTAGAAGAAGGGTCAAGCCTTATAGTTGGCCCTGTGTCTGAAATGATATGTTGAGAGAAGGAGTTAGCTGCCCCTAGATATGTCATATTCTCATGGGGATAATTGAAAACCCTCCAGCATTTTCAAACACCAACAAAATGGTGACTTTGCTAGGGAGTTTATGTAATAATTCATTGATGAGGAGCTGGAAATCTCTGATACATTGTGCATATTCAATTTTGTATGCAAGGTTTCATGCACCCCAGTAAGTTTTATCCCTTTATGGCAGTATGTTGTGAGACTTGGATTTAAATTGTGTTTTATGAATGCCATAATTTTATATTCAATCAGTTCGGCCTCTACAAGTGCTATTATAAAGTTTTAGAGTCGAAGGATTGATCACTATCTCATTCTCTTTGCAAAGTATTTGAGGATCTGCAAGTTTATTTCATGCTGAAAGTCTGGTTCATAATTAGATTAGTAATAATCTATGTTTCAAAATCTTTTCTCACAATTGTGAGTGGTGACTCTATCTCTACAACTAGTGGCTTTTAATTGTTTGTGTATTTTGGTGAGGGCTTTCAACACATTTTTGGGTAGATCTGGATTTGTTGTTGAATTTTTCTTTTGAAAAGAGAAGTGTAGTTTGGATCTGATAGTGTGGAAGAGTCATGTTTTAGCTTTGTTTAGAGATTTCAAATTTAAGATAAATCTGAAGAGTTTTCTTCTATCTGCTATTGTTACAAACTAGTTAGTAATTCTATTCAAATCTAATTCAATTCATGTCTCACCTAATGTGAGTGGCGACTTGAAGTTAATCTCTATACCAGTGCAATTTTATGCATGAATTGTGATTATTTGTTGTAGGAGAAGAACAGATATGGAAAGGTTGAGACATTTAATGGTTGCAAAATTTGTGGTGTGTTGATTCAAAAAGTTCAGTAAGGATTTGATAAAACTTTGGGTCTGCTATTGTAAGAGGTAGACAAAGAACTTTAAGTCATCTAGATCTTGAGGTATTCTCATTTTCATGTATATTCTTTTTCCTAAAAATTGAATGTGAACAGTGTTCTCCATCAAGTGAGTTTCAGCACTAAGAAGAGGAGAATAGTTTTAAAGATTTCATACACTTTGTAGGATTGATTTTTAGCTATTGTTGTTTTAAAGTTGTGAAGTGTATTTGAAGCATTCATTTGGTAGAAAGTTGTGTAAACCTGCTGCAAGTTATAAATAAGAATTTATTATGGGTGAATGAGTTTCATATTTTTGAAGAATGTTGAGTTTCCTTTCACCTAACATTTAGCCAGTCAGTAAAGTTCCTAGATCAATTTCTACCAAGAGATTTATGCCATTAATTTTCAATAGTATTCATGGTTTCCCAAATATCATTCCTAATGATGTCCAAAATAAATTGCCTAAGTTTAGAGGAGACCATCATATTTCAGCTAGTCATCATATTCAGATATTCAGTGATTTGATGAGTGACTATGAAATTTCTCATGAGGACGTGCACATAAAGTTATTCGTTCAAACCTTGGAAGGTGATGCTAGAGACTGGTTTTCTTTTCTACTAGTGTGTTCTATTTCATCTTGGAGTTAGTTGCATTCAGCCTTCATGGAGCAATTTGGAGAGCGGGTAAGCATATTTGATTCTTATGACAAGTTCTTGAAGATTCATATTCAGATTGATGAACTTGTCCCTCAATTTAACATCAGATTTGCAAGAGTTTTGAATGAAATCCTAGAGAGTTATAGACCTCATGATCAAATGTGTTTAGCTATGTATTTTGATGCATTTGACAAGAAAATGAATTATCTACTAAGGGATAAAGAACCACAAACATTACAGCAGGCTTTTATGACCGCTAGAGATATTGAGAATAATATGAAGTATGGATTGATTAGAGGTCATTTTTCTATGAATGACTACCATTATAATGGTTATGAAAGAAGAGATGAATGTGGTATAGATGCTTTAGTTTCAAATCAGAATATCAACACCCCTATTGTAGGTTTTAATCAAATTGAGAATTTAAATCAGAATATGTGTATAAGGAAGGTTAGTCTAGTTGCAAATAGAAACACATATGTTCATGATGCTACATCATTTGAGGTTGTTGCACCTAGATCTTAGTCTTATGCAAATGAGGAGGCTGAAAGTTATCTCTCCGATCATGAACTTGATGTTGCTGATCTGACATGTCATGGAGATATAACATAGGATGAAGAATATAAGTTACACTTATCCCAGTCAAAATTAGAAGAACTAAGCTCACATGTTTCTGATGTTTCAGCAATAGAGGGTAAGATGCATTTTCTTAATTAGCAAGATAGGAAAGAAATGAATTATCTTATTGAGAGATTACATCATGTTGAAAGTGTTATTAAATCTAAACTTGAAAGATAGTCATCTCTATGTGAGTATGAAGAAGTTGAAAGTCATGTTTGAAATGATGATAATAAAGTTGCTGATCCGATGTATTATCAAGAGGTGTCATATGAAGTTGATGATGAGAGTTGTTACTCAAGTCAAGAAGAGGACATTGTTAGTATATGTTCTTCTTCACATGAATCTAGTGCTAGTTGGGAAGAAGAAAGCAATGCCGGGACTGAGTATTCTTATATCAGTAAAGGTATGAGTTCTATTTCTAAATTTGAAAGTGAATTTCTAGTTTAGAGTTATACAAGTCAGCTAGATGTTGAAAGTTGTGAAGATTTGTCTACACAATATGAAGATGAAGAGGTTGTTTATAGGAATGGATTAGCTAATTGTGTAGATGAATGTCTTGAGAATGAATGCAGTAATGATCAGTATATGAGTGATCCTAAGGTTAATGCATCAGCGTCTATTGGTAAGATAAATAATGACAGGTTTGTAAGACATTTGAATCACCTACATGAAGACAATGAAAGTAACCATGATTTATATTCTACATACTTTATTGATGGAGTAGAAAGTGAGCCCACATGTAGTTCTAATTTTTCTTCACATGCTAAAAGTCTCCATGAAGACGAGATGGGTAATGGTTTTAAAGTATATACTAATGCTTTATATGATGAGAATTTTGATGATGATCAGCCCATTTTTTGTCAAAATGTTCAAAGAGGGTCATTGCATAGAGTTATCAATCCTTTGTTTGAAGAGCACATGGAAAATTTAGATTTACTTGAGAATGAGTTTGATGATGATACTTTGTCTTACTGTTGTAAGAGATTAGAATGTTCTTCTTTTGAGTTTGATAGTGAAACTGATGATTATGTTACGTCTGATGAGACAAGTGACAAGGTGTTTAACGAATTTGTTTTTGAAAATTAGCATGCACCTTGCAATGAGTCTTATGATGAACTCTCCGATGTGAAGATTAATCTATTTTCTAATTGTGAAGAGCCATTTGGAGATTGTTGATTAGCTTTAGATTCTAATATGGATAACATGTGTGAGTACAAATCTGATTGTTCATTTGAATATCATCTGGTTATGCATAAGGATACACATTTTCAAGGTATGTGTGATCCCTTTCCCCAAGTTGAATATGAAGCTTTCATATTCAAGAATGATAGTATGCATGAGTCATTAAATATAGAGGATTTTCAGTTTCAGTCTGATATATTTGAGCATTTTGATTAGTATTTTCATAATGAGAAAACTTTGAGAATGAAGCAAGTTTTTATATGCATTATGAAAGTAAGAATAAAGATTTAGTTTTACTAAGTGTTGAGTTTCAAGATGTGTATTTGATTGATGAAACTAATATGAGAAGTAATTCTATTTTACCTCATGAGGAAAGGAATGAAAATCAGGTATATGATAGAGGTAAACAATTTTGCTAAAGTTTGGTGGCTTGGGGTCATCATGTGTATATAGTAGTTTTAGTTGTTCCCCTACTTTCAATAAAGTTGTTCGAGAAAGTTATGTTGTTCAGGTGTGTGGTCTACTTCTCCTAGAGATCTAAAATCTTGCCATGCCTGCAAAGGGCATGCATCCCCAAACAGAGCCACTATTGGCACTCAAAACTACATTCTCATTTTTAGCATTTATTTTAAATTTTGAGTCTAATCAAGCCCCATAAATGCATTTGTACCTAGCTGTACCTGTGAGCCCCTGAGGTGTTTAATATTTCTAACACCTTTCATTTAGTGTGTCTATGTGTTTCATGATGATAAGTTGATATTTCAAGTCATTCTATGAAGTTCCATTTTGAGCTAGTTTGAAATCTGCATTTTACTTTGTGTCAAACAACGACAGGAGGATGTGTTTGCAATTGAATATCTTGCACCCAAAAATGTTTTAGGACTCACTGATTTGGGAGTGTTTAGGGTCCATATCCAAAAACCTATGTTTCAAATTTTAAGTCATTTTGAGTCCGTTTGACTAGGTTTTTAATCCCTCAAAGTTAGTCAGTTACTGTTTTCATGCATTTGCACATTGTACATAATTCTGGGAAGACCTATTTGACGAGTTATAACTTTGACCCAGTTCATTGAAATGTTAAAATTCCTTTTTCATTGTATTATAGACATCAAAGAATTGTTATGTTTCAAGTTTTAGCTTATGAAAAATCCATTTGATTAGTTTTCAAATGCAATTCCAAATGCAATTTCTATCCTTTTACTGGTGTCAACATTTGCAAATTTGTCAAGACCCTTGTTCGTGATGTCATAATTCCAAATCCATGATAGGTGAGATCAAATGGATTGTACCATTGTGTTTTCTTCCAAAAATACTTCAAGCGTGCCAATTTGCAAGTCATAATGAATCCATTTACACACTTTTTCAGGTCCATTCTGTTTGCAAAAAATGCTTTTTTGTCATTGTTTCAATTTGCAAAATCCAAGTAGCCCACTTTGACCGCTCACCATTTGTGCCCAGTTATTCATAATGAGCTAAAATTGTAGATCCATAATGTCCTCATGACAAAGAACCAACATCCTAGTTTTCATTTCCCCATGTGCTCATTTTCCTAGTTTTCAAAGTCGAATCCGAACCTAGTTTATTATTTTCTGACATTTTCTTGCAGGCAGTTTTGAGAGGTCAACTCTGACAGCGAATATCTTTTGACCCCAAATTCATTATGAGACAAGATTCGACATGGTGCAATTTTTCAGAACAAAGAGTTAGTGTGTCAATTCTCAGAGCCCAGTCAGAGGTTTGGGTTAGTTTTTAAGGCCAGTCAACGGACTTCCTGGCATGAAATTGATAGTTTGCAAATTATATAAAATGGGATTCAAATTGATTGTTTAGCAATTGGATTTGATTCTAGTCAGTATCAGATGATGAATAGATCAGTTTGGCAGTTCAGTTGTTTGGAAATGATTTTTTTTTTTTAGCCAGACCCACTTTAGGGCCCGACTAATCCCGTCAGATTAATAAGGTGATAAAAATAAGGTGGAGAGTTTTAATGTATTAAAGGAAAGACCTTATTATATGCCCTACACACAAACTTTTAGAGTCTTTTTCAGCAACAGGGCTTCTCATTTATGAGAATCTCAGCAGTTGGGTAAGATGGGTCTTACATTCATGAAGCTTTTTCGACAATTATTTGCTAAGAAGGAGATGCACATTCTGAGGTATTTGTGACATTGAGGCATACAAGGATATCTATTTGGCATGTATGCACCTATTAAGCTTCTTCATATTCTGACATTCAAAAGTGCACAAATCATTCCCACTGGAGTTCAAAATATTCAATTCCTAAGGTGAAAAAGAGGATCCTCTTTGTTTTTTTAGGTTGTTGGTAGGAGTTTCCAAGGAGATCCACCATTCTTTTCCTCCCTATTATATCAGACCATCCCATTGATGTCAATGCAATTTCTCACGAGGATAAATGAATGAGAATGAAATGTGCAGGTGCCTAAAAAAATGTGGGGTTGGATGAAGAAACCTTGTAGAAGAAGGGCAAGGCCACCTTGATTGCCCACATCACCAAGTTGGAAATTGAGGAGAAGCCTTGCAAGTAGTAGCTAAACATAAGTTTGCTGATGTAGAAAGACTGCTACAAGATGTTGAAGCTCATGAAGATGAATTTTGAAGTTAGCGACAGTTGTTCAAGTTAGAGTGTGAAGCTCATGAGATTGGGGCTTAATAGAATGGGATGAAATTTTTGCTCAAATCACTCTTGTTCATGAGGCAGAGAAAATTGATTCATTGTTTCCCAATAGTGAACTTTTATAAGCATTACCATATAAGCCTCGTGTGCATTCACTTTGCAAGATGCTTGTGGTTTTGAATACAAGTAGGATGGAGGGCTTTATGAGGAGTTGTGGCATGCCTGTGCTGGTCCTCTTGTGATTATCCCTCATGTTGGTGAAAGGGTTTATTACTTTCCTCAGGGTCAGATCAAAAAGCTTGAAGCATCGACAAATCAGTGTGTTGATCATTAGATGTCTCTGTGCAATTTGTTGTCCAAGATCCTATGCCATGTAATTAACATGTTACTAAAGGTGAGAGGGAAATAGAGAACATGAATTGAGGAGCCCACGTTGAGAAAAGAGAAACCATGCAAAATGGTAATTTTAACAAGGGGAATCTGACAGTATAAGGGAGTCCTTTTTAAGTGCAGCCAAGAGGGATTGAGCATTCACACCAAAAATGAAGGGGGTAAGTTGTTTGAAGAGGGGAGTTGCATAAAAAGAGAGGCTACTCACCACACGAAATCCAAGAGCCACCAATGCATTTAAAAAGACAAGGAAACCCATAGTAGGGGAGTCAACTTTAGAAGGTAAAGCCGTTGGCTAGTGAATGAAGGAACCAAGGTGTTCGAAAAGGATAACCCACACTTAAAGAACCTCACGCATAGACACATGAAGCCATCAAAATTAAAGGAAACTGCCATGTTCAAACAAAGCATCCAGGAAAGAGCCAGCTACAAAAAATAAAGCAAGCCACATTTTCCACTAAAATGAGCCCACATATAAGGAAATAAGAAGAAGCCATGCATTCAAATTATAGGGGAAACACGAGGCAAGGATAGGCGCTAAAGTGGGAGCTAAATGCACCACAAAAGATGTGAAAGCTGTAGAGCAAAGGAATCTATGAGAAACCCATGCAAGTAGATTTTAAGCTACTGGTCAAAGCATGTTTGAAAACAACAGGGAAAAGGTAAGCTATTGATTAGAAAGGGCACATGATAGTTAGAGCCAACCCATGCAATGAAATTAAAAAGAAAGCCACCGGTCAAAAGAACAAAGAGAAACATGCATTCACACCAGAAAATAGAGTATCTAGTTCGAACCAAAGATTAGTCAATGACAAGGAAAAGACATGAGTAGTTGATGATGGCGCCATGTTGAAATAGGCAGCGACGTGATAAAGAAATATCATAAAATGAATGTCCCACATTCTTTGTGGATTAAACATTCTGAGTCTTTAAATACCTCTTCAAATGGCATGTGAGTGTCATGAAGAAGAACCTCTTCAAAGGCCATGGGCTATGAGGTGGGGGGCCCACCCCAATGAGAACATCAATTGGCAAGTCCTTTAGTCAAAGCTTAATTTTGAACAAACCTGTGCAGGAGCTGATTTGGTGGCAACTCATCAAATTTTGACACGTGGATTGATCAAACAAATGGAACAAGCCTGCAAAATGGAGTTGCGCAGAGGTTAACAATTGTAGGAATGTGGGTGACTGCCATGTGGCAGAGCAGGTCCTGCATGTGACGAGGTGGCACTTGACAGAAGGTCCAAATGTGAAGCACTTAGATTGTGACACGAGTCATGATCAAACTACTAGTGCACACCCACATTTCAGAGATGCATGCCCATTATGTAATGTGGGTAAGTGGGTGAGTGACATGTGGCACAAGATCGAGTAGCCAATGTGAGACTGCCATGTCATAGAGATGTGCAGGTGTTGATTGAGCAATGAAGTTGACCAATCGGGTGCTACCACGTGGCAACCCAATCAAATTTGGTTTGACCTGAGGGGCCATATAAGGTTAGAAAATATAAGATGTTTGAAAATGTAAAATTTTTAATATATTTTTAAAAAAGTTACACATCAGTAATTTTTAACTCAAAAAGGTTATTTTTTAAAGTTGATACTTTAGAAAAATTTTAAATTAAAAAAAGTGCAGACCTGAGTTTTTAGCAGAAGGGGACATTTTTCAAATTGAGATTTAATGGGTTTCTGAGAGGAAAAATATGTGATGTTATATATCATCGAAATCATGAGAAGATGAAATTTTTGATTTTGATGTTAGTTTTTGCACAAAATGCCACTGGTTCAAGGTATAGGAGGATTTTTCTCAAGTTCCTATCTTGCAACCGAATTCAGTTATCAGAGTTCAGTTGTGATTTCTAGAAAGGTAATGACTTGAATATGCACAAAAGATAGGAAAAATGTAGGTGGGGTCATTTTTAAGTCATTTAAATGGAGTTTTATCAACATTCTTGATGGAAATCAGATATAAAGGATTTCATCATTCAGTAAGAGATATTTTGCAAATTAGCTATAAGATAATGATGAAACAAAATTTGATCAAAATGGTAGAGAGAAGAGAGAGGTTTTGTGACTAGAAAAGATTGATTTCCAAGTGGACACATGTCACTCTGAGATCAGATCCAAGAATTCTTTCTTTGCTATATCATTCTTTCTCTCTTTCATTTTAGGGGGTTGGTAGTTTTCTCTAGGTAATACCAACAGGGTTCCAGTGTTCTACTATTGAAACCAAGATTGTAGGATGGTTTTGCTTCCTAAATATTGAGTTGAGCTCTAGCAATGAAGGCCACACATCCAAATTGTGTAGATTTTCATTTCATGTCATGTATTGTCATTTTGAGATACTGAAAATTGATGCTAGATTATGTGAGGTATCTTGAGTTACATTTTGTGTTACCAGTTTGTGTATTCAGTCTTTCCATGGATGAATACAAAAGGGGATTTACATGAGTTATCTAAGTTCTCTTATTCTATCTCCTAATTCTTCATGTGTTGTTAACTTTGGGATTAAGTGGATAATGTTCATTTTATTTAAGGCAGCTTGGATGAGTTGTATGTCAGATCTTTGTTCCTTTTGACTCAAGCAATCAAGTAAATGCTTCATCATTCTAGTAGGGTTTTTGCGTGCATGAAGGGGATATTGTATAAGTATGGGATTTGGGGATTTTAGTTGACAAAATTGATTGTAATGCAATCTAGTTAGGTCATCCTAATAGTAATGACTCTTTGTTCAATGGATAAGGTACTGATCATTAAATCAGATGCAATCTGATATGAATGTCATTTGGAAAAATCTTTTATTCAAATAAATTGAGTTTTTCATGTGTTGTAGTGGGCTGAAAGGAATTAACCCTCACTCAACTTGTGAATATCACGGGATTTGCAAATTGCTACTGTAGATCTATGTTATTACATGAGTTATTAGGATATATAGGGGTTTTCATCTATAGTAAATAGATTTAGGGATATGTTTTGAACTAGTACGATATCAATTGAATATAAGGTTAACCCACATAGGTCTTGCAGAGCTTGAAGTAGAAGAAGGGTCAAGCCTTATAGTTGGCCCTATGTCTGAAATGATATGTTGAGAATGGGAGTTAGCTACCCCTAGATATGTCATATTCTCATGGGGATAATTGAAAACCCTCCAACATTGTCAAACACCAACATAGGCTTCAAGCATTTTCCAAATAATCCAACTAGTAATTTTCTTAACTATACTGCTTCTCTAGATCCCATGGAAGAGGCTGTGTATTTTTCCTTAGTGGAACTTTGGTGCAGGGCACCTAAGGCTCTTAGGCATGAATTCAAGGTGTTTATTACGTTAGAGTTGTTAGGAATGAAGTTTGGTCCATATTTGTAATGAAGACTCAATTGTAAGGTACAATGGCACATTGGTGTGGTTATAAGCCAAGTGACCATTTGTAACCAAGGAGTCATTATTTATGAATTCTTGAGTATTTTACTATTTTTAGGATGTTTTAGGTGGATTTGAGTCATTAGGACACGTTTGAATTGAAGGTGTGTAAAAAAAATGCAAAATGCAAAAAGTTGCTAAAGAGCAATTTTTGCAAATTTGTTGTCAAACTTAAAAAAGGAAGTTGTATGGTCTTCCAACCATCCAAAGGGAAGTTATAACTGTTGGAAGACACTTATTTAAGGTCTCCACACGTGGGGAAGGCCATGGTACGGACGGGTGGACAGCATTTGGTGAATAAAACTCAGAAATTCTGCAATTTTCTCTATTTTTTCAATTCCGTACGGACTGTACGGATTGTTAGTGGTACAAATCTTATATTTTTGAAAAGAGGACTGAGTCAAAATTCTAATGCAATTGGTTTGAAGTTTTTATCTATTCTGAGTTAAAAGTTATACCTGTTTTAGTAGAGGTAGGTCTGAAATTGCTGCACATTGAGGGTTTCAACAAGATGGCCTCCTAACTTGCAAACCCACCGTGGGATTTCAATGCCACTTTGTGGAATGCAAGTTAGGAGAGGTGACTTAAAGATGGAAGAGTTTCAGGGCTTTAGGATTTGGGCACCTATTTTTACCAACAAGCCCTAGGCTGAACATAGTCTTATGTCTAGTCTAGTTTTGAAGGAAAACGAAGGATCACGCTCCCAAGTTGATTGATTTGACCCAAGTGAAGGGTGTAGAAGGAAAAATAAAAGGTGTAGAAGAGATCCAAGGGGTTGAACCAAGTCTTTGAACCCATTTATTTATGCTTTCCTTGTAACCCAGCCTAAACTGGCCATTTAGGACTGTGACACAAAGCGGGCATAACTTGATGCTGGAGTAGAGTTGGTAATTGATCTTTTGGAATCTCATAGGAGTAGTTGAAGGGTGTTTGGTGATGTGAAAATATTGTATGTTTCTTTGTATTTTTTGGGAGTTTGACCATTGAAACTAAGAATTGTTCTAATAAAAGTGCTGGTAACAATTTGTAATTTTCAGTGTTGGGTGTTGAGAAACTTCAAAGTGGGGGTTTTTCTTGTTGTTTTGAGTTAGTAAGCACCATTTCTATCATAGGAATGGAGTTCTAACCCAATCTAAGAAACATTTTCTATTTTAAGCCTATTTGGTGTTAGGGAATCCGTAATAGGTGTGATTGTCCCAAGTTGTTTGTGAACCCGAGGTTTGAGGGTTGGGCTTGTGAAGTGGAGTCCACTTTGAGGTAGAGTCTACCAATGTTAGAAGCCATTGGGTCAGTCATTAACCTTGGAAGAAAGCCTAGTTGCTGTTTGGAGGTTGGAAGCAAGTTAAGGTGCTGATCGGAGTTGGAAGAAGAGTTGGTGCTTTTGCTGCATACTCTGCATCAGAGTGGTATCAGAGCCACTAAGAGCCTGATTAGAGAGGAAAGATGTCAGATAATGAGGAAGGAGAGAGGGAGATACCTCTTAGGATCACAAATGTGGAATTGGCCAAGTTGGTCAAAGAACAAATGGCAGAAAGTAGAGCAGTAAGGGAAGAAAATAGAAGCATGAAAAGAGAATTGGAAAAATTGAAGGGCAAGATGGCTAGAGGAGTCATGGAAGACTCTGAAGGAGAAGAAGAAAGGACTAAAGTTAGAGAGCCTAGGCCGGTTAGAGATGAAATGCCTACAGACCAAAGAGCCATGTTGGAGGCCCTAGAAAGGGTAGGAAGAAAGGATCAAAGATCAGACCTACCTATGTTCAGTGGTAAGTTGAATCCAGAAGAATGCATGGATTGGATTGAAGCACTTGAAAATCACTTTAAATGTGATAATGTGCCGAAAAACCAAAAGATAAAGGTGGCTAAGTCTAAGATGAAAGGATCTGCCCTTAGTTGGTGGAATTTTCTTCAAAATGAGAGAATAGAGGAAGAGAAGGCACCCATAGCCACGTGGAAGAGAATGAAATCAGAGATTAAGAAATAGTTTGTACCAGAGGACTATGAGGTCCTAATGCATCAAAAGTTGCAAAGTCTCAGGCAAAAGGACTTGGATGTAGGAGCATATACAGAGGAGTTTCATAAACTCACTCTAAGGGCTCAAGTTCCTGAAAGTGAAAAGCAAAAGTTGGCAAGATACTTGAATGGGCTCAAGTACTCCATCAAGGATGAACTAGTTTTGTTCAATCCTAAGACCATCCACCAATGTTATCAAATGGCCCTCAAGATTGAGGAGAAACTCAAGAGGAGAAGTGATTCCCATGGAAGAGGGAGAGGAGGAAATAACAGAGGTGGAGAAAGATTTGGGGGCAGAGGTTCATCTAATAGATCTCAAGGTGAACCTAGCAGCAGTCAAGAAAAATCAGATGGAGAATCCAATCCTAGAGGAGGATTTAGAGGTAGGAGACCTAATGGGAGAGGAAGATTTGGAGGAAGGACTCCAGGGGTATTCACTGGAAGGTGTTTTACCTGCAATCAAACAGGGCATAGATCCTCTAGGTGTCCAGAGAAAGGGGGCAGCAGCAGTCAAGAAGGAGATAGAAGAATCCACTTGGCTCAAGAAGAGGATGCACAAAGTGACCAAGGAGAAAGAGGGAATGCTGATCCAGAGCGAGGGGAATCTTTAATGTTCAATAGAACCCTGCTGAAGACAGTTGCAGAACAAGAACCTCCCCAAAGGAAGACCTTATTTAAGACCTTGTGCAAGGTAAAAGGTAAAGTGTGTAAGGTAATTGTTGATTCCGGTTCAACTGATAATATTGCATCAATAGAGATGGTAAATAAGCTTGGATTGAAGAGGTCACCTCATCCTAACCCTTACAAAGTTTCGTGGTTAAGTAAGGAGCAGCAAGTTGTTGTTAATGAACAAGTTAATGTTGAATTTTAAATTGGGGAGTACAAGGACAAAATTGTTTGTGATGTTGTAGATATGGATGCTTGTCATTTGTTGTTAGGTAGGCCATGGCAGTATGATGTCAATTCCAAGCATGATGGGAGGAACAATGTCTACATCATCACCAAAAATGGGAAGGAGTACACTATGACACCATTGCTAGAAGATGGAAAGGAGACCCAACATGCATCTAGTGTAATGATGGTTGGGGAGAAGAAGTTTTTGAAGACTCTCAAGGTGAAGAACACCCCATGCTTTGCCATTGTAGTAAAGCCAAGACAAGAGGAGAAAAAGGAGGAAGGCAGATTAGGAATAAGGAATGTGGAACCCAAGGAAGTGAGGCAGCTTTTGGATAAATACAAGGAAGTTATTTCAGACCCTACTACTGATACCTTGCCACCATTTAGAGAGGTAAGTCATTGTATTGACTTTATTCCAGGTTCTACATTGCCTAATAAGCCTGCCTATAGGTTGACACCAGAACAAAACAAGGAATTAGCAAGACAAGTTGAGGAGTTGCTTGAAAAAGGGTTCATAAGAAAGAGCATCAGCCCTTGTGCAGTCCCTGCTTTGTTGGCACCCAAAAAGGAGGGTACATGGAGGTTGTGTACGGACTCAAGAGCCATAAACAAGATAACCATCAGATATAGGTTCCCAATGCCTAGGATGGAGGATTTGATGGATCACCTAGGAGGGGCAAGGTACTATTCCAAGATTGATTTGAAAAGCGGTTACCACCAAATCAGAATAAGGGAAGGAGATGAATGGAAAACTGCCTTCAAAACTAATGAGGGACTTTATGAATGGATGGTGATGCCCTTTGGCCTTTCTAATGCCCCTAGTACATTCATGAGACTCATGAATGAAGTTTTGGAACCTTTCATCAATCATTTTGTTGTTGTATATCTAGATGATATATTGATTTTTAGCAAATCTAAAGAGGAACATCTAACACACTTGGAATTGGTTTTGAAGAAACTCAGGGAGAAGGAATTGAAGATAAATTTGAATAAATATGTCTTCATGAAAGAAGAGCTGGTGTTCCTAGGCTTTGTCATCTCCAAGGGCAACCTCAAGATGGATCCAGAAAAGGTGGAAGCAATCCTCAACTGGCCTACACCAAGGAATGCAAGTGAGGTAAAGAGCTTTCATGGTTTGGAAAGCTTTTATAGAAAGTTTATTAGAGGTTTCAGTAATGTGTGTGCCCCTATGATTGATACAATCAAGGGTGGAAGAAAATGTAAATTTGCATGGACAGGAGACGCTGATCAGTCCTTTGAGTACTTGAAGAAAAGGGTTGCAGAGGCACCCATCCTTGCTCTACCTGATTTCAAGAAGGTATTTACTATTGAATGTGATGCAAGTAATAGGGCCATAGGAGGAGTCCTAAGTCAAGAAGGTAAGCCAATAGCCTTCTTTAGTGAAAAGTTAAATGAAGCAAAACAAAGATATTCTACATATGATTTAGAATTGTATGCTATGGTTCAGTCTCTAAGAAAATGGAGACATTATTTATTGCCCAAGGAGTTTATTGTCTATACAGATAACCATGCATTGAGTTTCTTGAATAGACAGGAAAAGTTGAACCACAGGCATGTGAAATGGATGGAGTACCTTCAATCATACACCTTCACTATTAAGCATAAAAAAGGGGAGGCAAATAAGGTTGCTGATGCCCTTAGTAGAAGGAATTTGACCATTCAAGAAATGAGGTTGGAGAATGTGGGATTCCACTCCATAAAAGACATGTATGAAAGTGATGAAGACTTCAAAGAAGTTCATCAAATCTGCAGGGATATGACAGGGCAGTACCATAGCATTTATGCAGATTTCATGCTGCAAGAAGGATTGCTCTTCAAAGGGAGTCAGTTATGCATCCCTAGAGGATCCTTGAGGGAGAACATTATAAAGGAGAAGCACTGTAGGGGTCTAGCTGGTCATTTTGGATTGGACAAGACCCTTGAACTAGTAAGAAGATTTTATTACTGGCCTAGGATGCCTACTGATGTAAGAAAGTTTGTAGAGACGTGTGATTTGTCAAAAGGCAAAGGGAAAGACTTCTAATGCAGGACTGTACACCCCATTACCAATACCAAATAGGCCTTGGGATGCTGTAAGTTTAGACTTTGTACTTGGATTGCCAAGGACCAAGCAAGGTTATGATAGTATTTGTGTTGTAGTAGACCGGTTTTCCAAGATGGCACATTTTTTGCCATGTAAAACCAGTCATGATGCCTCTTATATTGCAGGTATCTTTTTCAAGGAAGTAGTAAGACTACATGGATTACCATTATCCATAGTCTCGGATAGAGATTCTAAGTTCTTGGGCACTTTTGGAGGACTTTGTGGAGAAAACTTGGTACAGACCTCTCATTTTCATCAGCATACCATCCACAATCGGATGGCCAAACAAAGGTGGTTAATAGATCATTAGGCAACCTATTAAGATGCCTTACTAAGGAACATGGATCATCTTGGGACTTAGTCATAGCACAAGCAGAGTTTGCTTATAATGATTCAATGAATAGGACAACCGGATTGAGCCCATTTCAAATTGTTTATGGCACTCATCCTAGAGGGGTAATGGAGGTCAGAGATGTCAAATCTATGGAAAGAACCAGTGCTCAAGCATGTGATTTTGCTGAGGTGATGAAGGAAATTCATCAAGAGGTCAAAGATAGGCTAGGAAAAATGACAATGAAGTATAAGGAAGCAGCAGATACTAAGAGGAGAGATCTTCAATTTGAAATAGGAGATCTGGTTATGGTGAACCTTAAAAAGGAGAGGCTTCCTAAAGGTAAGTTTACTAAGTTGATGATGAGGAAAATAGGTCCTTTTAGGATCTTGCAAAAATGTGGACACAATGCCTATAAGGTGGAGTTGCCACCAGACATAGTGCTCTCCAATACATTTAATGTCTCTGATTTATATCCTTACAGAGGTTCTCAAACTGAAACCAGTGGCATTGAATCAACCACAGTAGATAAAGAGATCATGAACTCTCTTCCCAAGGTAGGGGTAGTCACTATAGAAAGTGTTTTGGATAAAAGAGAAGGAAAAAGGACTAGGAGGAAGGTGTACATGGACTACCTCATCAAATGGACAGGTAGACCAGTTGAAGATGCAAGTTGGCTGCCTGAATCAACTATAAAGAAGATGGGATACAACGTGTCCACATTACCAACTCAAGAGACTTGAGTTTCTTTTGGCCTAGGGAGTATGGTGCAGGGCACCTAAGGCTCTTAGGCATGAATTCAAGGTGTTTAGTACGTTAGAGTTGTTAGGAATGAAGTTTGGTCCATATTTGTAATGAAGACTCAATTGTAAGGTACAATGGCACATTGGTGTGGTTATAAGCCAAGTGACCATTTGTAACCAAGGAGTCATTATTTATGAATTCTTGAGTATTTTGCTATTTTTAGGATGTTTTAGGTGGATTTGAGTCATTAGGACACGTTTGAATTGAAGGTGTGTAAAAAAAATGCAAAATGCAAAAAGTTGCTAAAGAGCAATTTTTGCAAATTTGTTGTCAAACTTAAAAAAGGAAGTTGTATGGTCTTCCAACCATCCAAAGGGAAGTTATAACTGTTGGAAGACACTTATTTAAGGTCTCCACACATGGGGAAGGCCATGGTACGGATGGGTGGACAGCATTTGGTGAATAAAACTCAGAAATTCTGCAATTTTCTCTATTTTTTCAATTCCGTACGGACTGTACGGATTGGTAGCGGTACAAATATTATATTTTTGGAAAGAGGACTGAGTCAGAATTCTAATGCAATTGGTTTGAAGTTTTTATCTATTCTGAGTTAAAAGTTATACCTGTTTTAGTAGAGGTAGGTCTGAAATTGCTGCACATTGAGGGTTTCAACAAGATGGCCTCCTAACTTGCAAACCCACCGTGGGATTTCAATGCTGCTTTGTGGAATGCAAGTTAGGAGAGGTGACTTAAATATGGAAGAGTTTCAGGGCTGTAGGAGTTGGGCACCTATTTTTACCAGCAAGCCCTAGGCTGAACATAGTCTTATGTCTAGTCTAGTTTTGAAGGAAAACGAAGGATCACGCTCCCAAGTTGATTGATTTGACCCAAGTGAAGGGTGTAGAAGGACAAATAAAAGGTGTAGAAGAGATCCAAGGGGTTGAACCAAGTCTTTGAACCCATTTATTTATGCTTTCCTTGTAACCCAACCTAAACTGGCCATTTAGGACTGTGACACAAAGCGGGCATAACTTGATGCTGGAGTAGAGTTGGTAATTGATCTTTTGGAATCTCATAGGAGTAGTTGAAGGGTGTTTGGTGATGTGAAAATATTGTATGTTTCTTTGTATTTTTTGGGAGTTTGACCATTGAAACTAAGAATTGTTCTAATAAAAGTGCTGGTAACAATTTGTAATTTTCAGTGTTGGGTGTTGAGAAACTTCAAAGTGGGGGTTTTTCTTGTTGTTTTGAGTTAGTAAGCACCATTTCTATCATAGGAATGGAGTTCTAACCCAATCTAAGAAACATTTTCTATTTTAAGCCTATTTGGTGTTAGGGAATCCGTAATAGGTGTGATTGTCCCAAGTTGTTTGTGAACCCGAGGTTTGAGGGTTGGGCTTGTGAAGTGGAGTCCACTTTGAGGTAGAGTCTACCAATGTTAGAAGCCATTGGGTCAGTCATTAACCTTGGAAGAAAGCCTAGTTGCTGTTTGGAGGTTGGAAGCAAGTTAAGGTGCTGATCGGAGTTGGAAGAAGAGTTGGTGCTTTTGCTGCATACTCTGCATCAAACTTAAAGCAACTAATGGTTGTTTTATGTAGAACAAAAAGATCATTGTGATCCAAGACTAAAACAATGTCATTTAGTACTCTTAGAATCAGTAGCACTACTTGGCCATCTAAATCTAAATATCCATGAAAATTAATTTTAACTTGATCATATTTGAGGCCCAAACCAATAGTATCATGCAAGTATCATAAAATGTTCTTGGCTTCTATGAGATGAAATTCTTTGGCTCAAACATGAATTGAATTAAGACATTGGTTACATAGCAAATATTAGGACAAGTGTTTACTAGGTACATTAGTGATCCAATAATTTCTTCGTAGTGAACGAGATGAATGGGTTCTAATTCAAATCCACCATTCTTTAGTTTGTGTAGATTTTCATCCATAGGTGTAGTTAAGGGATTTCAATCCATCATTCTAGACTTAGTCATAATGTCTATGATATATTTTCCTTGATTTAGAAATATGTAGTTCTTCTTTTTCCATACTTCTAGTCCTAGAAAAAAATGAAGAAGCCTAGGTCTTTGATGTCAAATTCTATTGTCAGTTCTTGTTTGCATTTTTATATAAGATGTTCTTCACCAATTACTAGTAAATTATCAACATAGAGTACAATAATAATCATATCACTATTAGCTATTTTTAAATATATGTTAGGATCAACTTCATTTTTGGAATATCCTAATTTTGAAAGATAGTTGTCTATCCTTTTATATAAGGCCCTGAAAGCTTATTTAAGACCATATAACTCTTTCTTCAGTTTACAAACATAATTTTTTTTTTATCATGTGTGATAAATCCATCTACTTTCTCGATGTATACTTCTTCAATTAAATCATTTACAAATGTAATATTTTCATCCATTTGATGTATCTTCCACCCTTTAAGAGTTGTGATGGCTATGATGGTCTTGATAGATGTGTACTACACAACTAGAGAAATTTTTTCTTCATAATCTATTCCTTCCTTTTGTGAGAATCCACAAGCAACAAATCTAACTTTTTATTTTTCAATGCTGCCATCTGGTGCATGCTTGATTTTGAATAGCAATTTAGAAGAGACAACTGATTTAACTTTGGGTTTGGGTACGAAATCCTTGAAATCATTTTTTAATATAGATTGATATTCACCAATCATTTCTTTTTTTGAAGGTTGGCATGAAAACACTTCTTCAACATTTGTAGGCTCATTTTTGATGAGTTTAGAGAGTAGTACTACATAGAATGAATGATTCCTTATTCTTTTGTTTACTCCAACTACTTCAACAAGTTCTATATGGTTTTCTTCTATCATTTTTGTTGCCCAAATGTGTCTCTTTTTATTCTTAGGATTTTCAATACTCTCTAAATTTGAATTAGGAGGTACAAGATTTCCAATACTAGTCTACTTCTCATTCTCTACTGCATAGTTCCCATCTAGTTCAGTAGTGGGTTCTAAGTATGATTCATCATATCTCTTGGAGAGATTAAAAGCAATAACTTTGTCAAATTTTATATATCTACTAATTTCAATAGTTCTTTGTTTTGGGACAAAGATCCTATAATCTTTGGATGGTTCATTATATTTGATGAATACACCCTTCTTTCTTGATCGATATAGTTTAGTTCTCTTTTCTTTAGGAATGTGAATCTATCCATGAGACACAAATATTCTTAGTATTGGTAAAAATTATTCAATTATATATAGTCATTGATGTTACATAAATTTTATACTCTAACTGAGCATTGGCAATAGTAGTTGAGCTCAGAAGACTCCAGTATCATCTAAATAGACGTTCAAAAGAAACCAAGTTTAGTGTTCAGTGAAAGCCAAGCTATGTTTAATACCAAGGGATTCCTATATACACTAATTTAGGTTAGTCACCAAGGGCTTTAGTGTAAACTAAGTTAGGTTGGTTACCAAGGAACTTAGTGGTAACCGAGTGACCCAGTTTCAGTATCAATTGACTTACAAAAAAATAAATTTATTTATTATTTGATTTATGTAAGTCAACTTAGTGGATGTTAATTATTTATTTGTAATGGTATTCAAGCTGACTTGACATTGGATTTCATATATATGAAAGGTCAAGTTGTGGATTGAAACATGGAAGCTGTGAAAGAAGATAAGATGCAAATCAAGAAGAATAACTGATTTAGAGACGAAAATCCAAGGATCTAAAAAGAATATTTTGATTAGGAAGGATCTAGAGGATAAACCAAAATAATGATCTGAATCAACAAATCAGTTGCTTCATTAGTCAGGTCAATCATTTTTACTCTCTAATAATTGTAGCAGTGAAGAAATATCCTAACAGAGTTGAGTTAACAATCATTTTTGTAAATCCTCTAAACAAGGTGGAATTTCTAGATTGAAGTGTCTTAAGACCTCTAACAAGGTCACTTATAAAAAGGTGATTCAAATCCTTTAATAGGGTCAAACCTAACAATATGTTTTGCAACCTTTAATAGGGTTGGCTCCTAATAGGGCTCACTTAAGAAGACTGAAAAGTTGTAACTAGTTGCATTAGTTGTTTTCCCAAATTGGGTTTCCATGTTAAATACTGGTGTCTTTTATGTTCATGTTATTTTCTTACTACTTTATCTTTCTACAACTAATTTACTAAAGGTTAATACACATTAATATATAAAGACTACTTTGTTAACTAAGTTACAATGAATATCTAGTTCTAACCGAGTTGTGCAAGGATTTGAGCTAATGAGAAGCTTTTTTTGACATCTAAGGGATTTGGATTTGTTTTATTAGTAATTGATTCACCCCTCCCCTCTTAGTTACTCTTCTTATATTTCCAACAATTGGTATCAAGGACCTAAGCTAAATATCAAAATATCTTAAAGAAGAGAGATTCCTAAGTTAAATAGAGAAAACTTCAAAGCATGGCAGCAAATGATGAAGCTGCATTTGGGGACCATTGGAGATACATTCTTACACTTCTTGGAGAGCTAGTATGTGGCACCTCCTAGTCCTTTGATTATGGATCAAATGGTTAATAAAAAGAATTGCAACACAATGATGATTGACATTGCTTCCTCTGTCAACTATTCTAAATTTGATGAAGTCAAAGACTACCCTACTGCCTTTGTTATGTGGAACAAATTAGAGAAGATCTATGGAGGAGAAAAAAATATAAAAAAGAGCCAAAGTAGAAAGTCTAAGAGGCCAATTTGATTAGATGAGAATGAGAGAAGATGAAAACATTACTAAATATAGTGAAATAATCAAATCAAGTGTGAGTGCAATAAGAGCTACAATAGGAACAATAGATGATGTGACAATAGTCTACAAGGTATTAAGAACTCTTCTTACTATTTATGGAATTAGAGTTTCAGCTATTCAAGAGATGAGATGCAATCCTCAAAATTATATAACTTTGGATGCACTAGTGGGAAGGTTAAGAACTTTTGAGTTGGTTAACTTTGATAACTATCTTCCTAGATCTTGGAACATAGAATCAACATTCAAAGCCAAACTAATTCTTGGTAAGAAGGGAGGAACCTCAAAAGGAAATAGTCTGATAGTGAAGAAGAAGAAGAATCAGATGATGACCTTGAAGCTATTGAACCCCTTCATGTAAGAGGGTTACCAAAAGTAAAAGGTAAATATAAAGGAAATACTCTATTAGTTTGTTTCTCTTGTGTAGAAATTGGTCACATTGCTGCAAGGTGTCCAAACAAGGGAAAAAAATATGACAGAAAACTTAGAAAGTTCAAGGAAAGAAAGATTTCAAGAACTACAAAGACTACAATGATAAAGGCTTGTTATATTGCTAAAGATTCTGATAGTAATGATGAAGATGAAATGGTGTATATTGCTATTAAAGATGAATCAAATGATGAGGATAATGAAAATATGACACTTATTTCTCATGTTACCAAGAATACCACATGAATAATAGATAGTGGTCATTCTAATCACATGATTGGTGATAAAACTAGGTTTGAACAGTTGCAACACTATGATGGTGGAAGTGTTAACTTTTGAAATAATGAACCATTTTATGTGAAGGAAAAAGGTTGCATTGCATTGACTGATGAACTCAAATGTGACAATGCTTATTAGGTTGAAGGACCGAGACACAGTATTCTAAGTGTGGCACAACTAAACAACAGTGGAGATAAGGTAGAATTCATGAATGAGAAGGCTAGGGTTCTGGATGGTAAAGGAAACATAGTTGGAGATAGAAATTAGAAAAATGGTAAACTATTATTTCTAGGTCTCACTAAAAGTTCATGCTTTTTGGCACAAGTATAGGAAAGTTGGCTATGACATAAAGGAATGTGTCATGTAAACTTTGATAATTTGGTTATTATTGGTAGGAACATAAGAGTTAGAGGTATTCCAAATCTAAATAAACTTGAAATGGCCATATGAAAATAATGTCAAATTAGAAAGATGGGTAAGACTAACTTGAAAAGTAAAAATTACAATACTAAAGAAGTCTTGGAACTATTTTATACAAATCTTTGTGGACCAATAGGCATAGAAAGCTACAGTGGAGACAAATATTTCATTTTTTTGTTGATGATTATTCTAGGATGATGGATGTAATGTACTTGAAAGGTAAATCTAAAGCTTTTCAAAAATTCAAGTGGTATCTGGCTAGAGTTTAGAAAAAAATAGGAAAGAATTAAAAATTTCTAAGGTTATACAAAGGAGGACAATTCATCTCTAATGAATTCAATGAATTCTTCAATGAAAGAGGAATCAAAAGAAAACTATCTACACCTAGTACACCTTAGTAGAATGGCATAGCATAAAGAAGCAATAAATCCATCATGGATTGTCCAAGAACACTAATGATAGAGAAAAATGTTGCATCTAAACATTGGAAAGAAGCAATCAACACAACAACCCATACCTTGAACTGAGTTTAACTAAAGAAATGTACAAATTAAACACCTTATGAATTATGGTATGGCTACAAACCTAACATCCATTAAAATAAAATTATTTGGAAAAAAATGTTATATCTTAAAAGAGACAAGGAATGGAAATTTTTGATGTAAAAATTTATGCAGGCATATTCCTAAGGTGTTCCAACAAGAGCAAAACATATAAATGTTTTAATCTTCCTACTCACAAGGTTATAGAAAGTGTAATTGTAAAAATTGATGAGTTTGTAGAAAAGAGTGAAGAAAAAAGTAGTAAGGAACCTAAAGAATACATAAAATTTGTTTACTTTGAACCTGATACTTTACCAAAGGTACAAGAAAATGTGATTGGGCAATAGCAAGTTGGTCCACCTTTGCAGATTACACTACTCAAGTCACCTAAGTATGCAATTCAACCTAAGTTGCAGCAAAGAAAACTCGAGTTAGAGATAGTTGGAACCAAGCCTTAGACAAAGAAACCTGAGTCACGGATTGTGGGAACTAATTCTTAGATGGTGGGAACCAAGCAGAGTATAGATATTCAAAGAACCTTTGAGCATGGGGAACCAAGTGAATCAAGTACAAAATATAAAAGGAAGGTACCTGTACTTGCTAGATATGTCAAAAGGCATCATGCACTTAAGAAAATAATTGGAGGTTAGACAGGAGGCATAATGACAAGGAATAAACTAAAAGGTATATGTTTTCTTACTAAATTTAAACCTAAAACTAATAAAGATTTATTGAATAATGAAAGTTGGATAGAGAAAATGAATGAAGAGATTGAAGAAATTGAAAGGAACAATACCTAGACTCTTGTTCCTAGACCCAAGGGCAAAAATGTAATTGGTACAAAGTGGGTATTTTAGAAACAATTAAATGAAAATGGTGAAGTGTCAAGGAAAAAGGAAAGGCTTGTGTATAAAGGATATGCTCAAGAAGAAGGAATAAACTATGGAGAAACATTTTCTTCTGTTGCTAGACTTGAAGGAGTCAGAACACTACTTCCATATGTTGCATTTAAAGGATTTAAAGTGTGCCAAATGGATTTAAAATCAACCTTCTTGAATGAAATTCTAGAATAAGAAATTTACATTGATCATCCTAAAGGTTTTGTTGATCCAAATAAAAGAGATATGTTTGATGAGTTACACAAAGCTTTATATGGTTTGAAGCAAGACCCTAGAGAATGGTATGAGATGCTACATGGATATTAGGTAAAGATTGATTTTCAAAGTGTTGGTGTAAATAATTATTCACTATTTACACTTACTTAAGTTTACTTAGGTCAATGCATTATTTTAATATTTACTTATTAGTCACCTAGGAGTATGCGCACTCTTGTGAGTTGTCATGTTGACAACACTAGAGTTCACACCTCTTTTATGCACATGGTGTCTACAACATAGGAGCTAGCACACTAATTAAGCACATGGTGTCTATGACATCTCCACTTGAGATACACCTTGTCATTCTTATCCTTTCATCTAGAATGATGGATAAGATGTGTGCTTTATTGTCATGCTTATCTTATCTCTTGGTTCTTTCTAGAGACATTCTAGGTCCTTCTTGAGAGGCCTTTATATACAGGCACTCGTAATGTGTTTAGATATACAATATAGAGCAATGTATGAGGACATACTCTGATATATTGATCATATTCCTATTTGGTCTATAATTGTGCTTGTGTTTGAGTTCTATGATCTTGGGTGAATTTTTCTCTAAAGAAAATTCTTACACAAAGAACCAATGATAATAGTAATCTATCTATTAAAGAAAGACCACACATTAAGATATTATTTGCATAAATATTTGTGGATGATATACTATTTGCAAGTCATGCTGACTTACTCAAGTCATTCTCTAAAGAAATGAGGAAATAATTTGAAATGTCAATATTTGGAGAGATAAAATTCTTTCTTGGTTTACAAGTTCATCAAATAAAGGATGAAATTTACCTTACTCAGTCAAAATATATCAAGGATATATTGATGACATTTGGAATGGAAGATTCCAAACCAATTGAAACACCTATGTCTACTTGACATAAATTATACAAGGATGATGATTCCAAGGAGGTAAATCAGACTACTTGTAGATCTATGATTGGGAAACTTGATATTGCATTAGCATTTGGTATAGTTGCAAAGTTTTCTACAAATCCTAGGGAAAATCATATGATGAAAATCAAAAGAATTATGAGATATCTAAAAGGTACTCAAGGCTATGGTCTATGGTATAAGAAAGGAAAAAAATTTGAGTTGAAATCCTTTACTAATTTAGATTGGAATAAAAGCATTGATGATAGGAAGAAAACTAGTGGAGGAGCATTCTTTCTTGGAAAAAAGGTTAGTGTAATGGACAAGCAAAAAGCATAATTGCATCTCTTAGTCTGTAATAGAAGAAAAATATGTTGTTGTAGTAGTTAATTGTTCCAAAATAATCTAGATCAAGCAACTGTTGTCAGGAATGAAGGGACAAATCAAGGATTCATTAGTCATCTACTATGATAATAAAAGTGTAATCAATATATCCAAAAATATAGAGATGCATATTAAGAAAAAACACATTACAATCAAGTATCATTTTTTGAGATAATTAGTTCAAGAAAAAGAGGTAAAATTGGAATATGTGAACACAAAGGAGAAGATTTCTAGTATATTTACCAAACCATTACCTAAGGATGATTTCTTGTATCTTGAAGGAAAGCTAGGCTTTATTCCCATATTTGATGCTCACTAGAGTGTAGATTAGTGATGCATCAACCAAACTACATTGAAGATCTATCAAGTTGATACAAAAGAAATCAAAGCTCATTGCATATGAATCAATATATTAGGAAAAATCATTGTATCAAGTCTTTGGTATTTGATGTCAAATAGGGATAGGTTAAATATGTCATATCAAAAGAATTTAGGGAGAGTTTAATTGATTTCATGAATTAGAGGAAGAAATTGATCAGATAGAGTGTAAAAATAAGATGTCAAAGGGAGAATATTAGAGGGATTTCTAATGGATAGAGAATCAAAATAATACCAAGGATATAATAAAATCTTATAAGTCAGTCTATTTTTCTCTATGATTTTATATGCTTATGACATGGTGTGTTGCCATCAATTCCAAAGAGGGAGATTGTTGATAATAATTATTCAATTATCTATTGTTGTTGATGTTACATAAATTTTATACTCTAACTAAGCACTACCAATCACTTGCTTCATCAATCAGGTTAATCATTGTTACTCTTTAAAACTTGTAGTAGTGAAGAAATCTCCTAATAGAGTTGACTTAATAGTCATTTTTGTACATCCTCTAAACAAGGTGGCATTTCTAGATTGAAGTGTCTTAAGATGTCTAATAAGGCCACTCCTAGCAGGATGATTCAAATCATTTAGCAAGGTAACACCTAATAATGTGTTTTGTAACCTTTAATAGGGTTGGCTCCTAATGGGTCTCACTTCAAAAGAGTAAAAAGTTGTAACTAGTTGCATTGGTGGTTTTTCCAAATTGGATTTCCACGTTAAATCCTGGTATCTCTTATGCTCATGTTATTTTCTTATTGCTTTATCTTTATACAACTAAGTTACTAAATTTTAATACACATTAATATCTCAATATTTCTTTGTGAACCAAGTTCCAATGAATATCTACTTTTAACTGAGCTATGTAAGGATTTGAGCCAATGAGAAGTTTGTTTTGACATATAAGGGATTTCAATTTGTTTTAGTGGTAACTAATTCACCTCTCCCCTCTTAGTTACTCCTCTTTTGTTTCTGACATTTAGATGGGTTAAATTTGGTTTTTTTCCCATAAACATTTCTTCATGAGGTTTATTTTTCAATATTGAGCGAGGACATCTATTTTGGATATAAATTGTAGTGTTAGATGCTTCTTCCTAGAAGGAGGTGTGAATATATTGATCTTTCATCATAGCTCTAGTTGATACAATAATACATCTAATTTTCATTTCTACAACTCTATTATATTGAGGATTGTATGGTACAGAAAAATCCCTCTGAATCCCATTAGAGATGCAATAATATTTGAAGATTTATGAAATGTACTCACCCCCACTATTTGATCTTAGGGTTTTGATTTTCTATTCAAATTTATTTTCAACCAATGCCCTCAATTTTTTGAATCTAGATAAAACTCTAGTTGATTATTTTTGTTTAAGGAAGTAAATCTAAGTTTTCCTAGAATAGTCATCTATAAAACTCACATAGTAGAGACATTCACTTAGGGAAGGTATAAGCATTAGACCACATAGATTCATATGAATGAGTTCAAGTATATATTTAGATTTGTGTTCACTTTTGAGGAAGGACCCTTTTGTATTTTTACCTAGGGCATGTCCTTTTCAAATACCAAAAGGATCATATTTCAAACTAGGTAACCTTATTACTATTTTTTTCTATGGATGATAAAGCATGAAAATGAATATGAGCTAGCCTTCTATGCCATATTTCACTCATGTTTGATATTTCATCATTTAAGGCTAGATTTTGAAGGCTACAAAGCTTGTACAAATTTTCACCTCTAAATTTGATGGATATAACATTCTTAATACTAGAGTTCTTTGGCTAGGATAGTACCTTATCTTCTTAGAATGTGATAGTTTCATTTGATACCAAGTAAAAATAAACAATTCTTTAGATGAAGTGTGATACCTAAAGTTAGTTGAATTATACACAATCCAATGCCTTTTATCAGCTATGTAGAATTATCCCTGATGGTTACTTCTTTCGAGGAATATCTTACAAAGTTTTTGAATTTATCTCTAAACCATGCGATATGATAAGATTCTTCATTGTTTGTATTCCAAGTAATTTTGTTAGAGTTCATTTCACTTGAGAGTGCTAATTAAAATATAAATTTTTCATCTTTTTCATCTCTAATTTCTGCTAGAGCTACTTGTATTTTTTTCATTTCAAACAAAAGTTATGAGTATGATCAAATTTTTCACATTTAAGTCATTTTACTTTTGACCAATCTCTTTTCTTATTTATTTTGTTGAATTCATTTCTTTTTCATTTGAATTTACCTTTCTTTCCTTTATTGTTGGTATTAACTTGAAGAACTTGAATATGTCCCTCTTGATTTAAACTAATTCCTCTTGAAATTAATCTTGACTCTTCTTGAGTATATTAATTTTAAGTTGTTCAAATTTAGGAAGTCTAGTTTGTGATCTTAATCTATGAATAAAAGTTTCCCAAGGGTAGTCCTTTTAGTGATATAATGCAAAGTTCTTTGTCATCCACTTGACTTCCAATAGTTGCAAGTTGATCTTTTAAATCTGAGATTCTTAGGAAATAAGATGTAATCAATTCTCTATTTATCATTTTGATGTATAGTAGATCTCTTTTTAATCTTAAATATATACTAGTGTTATTAATTTAAAAGGTATTCTTAATAGTGGAGAACATCTCATAAGCTATTTTAAGACATGATGTAGATGGGAGGATGTGATCTTTAACCTAATCTATAATTATCTTCATAGCTTCATTGTTACATCTTTTCCAAGTTGTTTTGTCTAGATCATTTTCTAGCATAGATTAAAATTTTTCTCTATGTATCCTTCTAATTCCATTTCTCTTGGAATGATCATTACTCATATTTTCCATGATGCAAATATGGTGGCTCCTTAAAGTCCCTTTTCTAGTCTTACCCAATTCACCATCATTTTAGATCGAAGATAACCTTAAATTTTTTATAATGCTGATTGAATTTCTCTATCAATGTGGATCTGATACCATCTAAAAGTGTAGGATCCCTAATAGTGAATATTAGTAATGTATTTCAAATATTAACAATTTAGATCTAATATATTTTAGGTCTGATTTATCATACAAAATATATATTTGTATGTGATTGTGAGTATATTTGTGCCTCTCAAAATATATTCTAAAAATATATTGCTAATGATATGACTATAATGTATACACTGACTTCTGATGAATAATAGAAAATTTCCACCATGATTGATGTTTTCTTTGATTGGTAGTATTTGATCTTGAATAAGGGAGATTTTATGTCCTCATAGGGACATGACTCTATGTGGCCAATGACCACATAGGGTCATAGCCCTACATGGACCATGAACTTGATTAAGTTTTCAATCTTTCCATTGGTATACTAATTTTGCAAACCTGATATACTTTAAGAAAATTTGTTTTGCAATAGGGGATGTATGTATGTATGCATGTATATATGTATGTATGTATGTATGTATGTATATGTGTATTTTCTCCCTAGGCCTTCATTAACATATCTTGTCATGAGTTACTAGTTTTGTATGCAAATTAGGGTTTGGTCTTATCAAATATTGGTTACCCTAAGAAAGAATCATATTCTAAATAGAATTTGTGCCCTAAAAAAGCCCTTTAAGTCATAAGATTGTCACCTCTTAATTGAGCAGGAGAAAATCATTTTTAAAAGGGTTATAATTTGCAGGAACCTTTTAAGTCTTTTGTTTCTTGACTCCATAACTCCCCAAAAAATCCCGCATTGTCAGATCTTTTAAAGATCTACGGTGGTCATTATATCACAATGAAAATTTTTAGTCACTTTATCTCATGTGACATAGTAACCAAGCACAATGTTACATTTGAGATCTAGTTGATATTTAATATAATTTTGATGTGCTTTACCTGAGCCATTGGATCTTCTAAAATCAATGGTGGTCGCTATGTCGTGACTAGAAAATGGGAGGATTTTTCAAGTAGCGACATGGTGACCTCCCACCAAATATAAACATGGTAGGCCCAAAAGTGAGTATGCTACTGGTATCTTGCCTATTGTAAATGAGCTCTACCAGTGTGATGGGTTGCCAGACATATTAGGTGCAATAGAGGAGCTAAAATAAGAATGTGTTCTTTCATTTTTACAAGGACAATTGTCTATAGAATCATAGTGGTTTCTATGTCACAACTAGGAAGTTCATCATTTTGGCCGGTAACAACATAGCATCTTCATATAAAAGTGAAAAAATGGTGCTATTAACACATAATATGGGCACCATTAAATTGTTTATTAGTAGTGAGCCATGTAATAATTATGGAATGTTAGGAGCATTAAATATAGTAACAACAATGGGGACATGCATATTTCATATAGCTAGATTCCTTCAAAGGATAAGGGTGGTTTCCATGTCATGATTGGAAAGCTCTTGGTTCACACTGGTAATGACATAACACCTTCTTGTAAAAATAAAACATGGTGGAACCTAAGTTTTAAAAAAGTAATGCCAAAGGATTAATTAATATAAAATCCTTGCCAGCATGTCAAAGTGATGTTGTATCATATGCTATGTGGATTCACACTTAGAGGAAAGACACATTATTCGTTGGAATTGTCAAATAAAAAATGCATCAACAGTGGGTGCCAAGTCACTATAAGAAGTTGCTTCACCTTTAGTGGTAGTAATGTGGTGGCCAAAGGGAAAACAAAAAGACCCACCACAATTACATTAAAGCACTTGTGAAATACACATTGTTAGATTAGGGAAGAATCAATGATGGTCACTATGTCGCATACAGAAGTTGCTTGATGTTTATGCATAGCGACATAGCAAGAGTACAACACATGTTCACAAGCACTAGTGGGTCCAGAGCAAGTTCCTAGTAGTAGAAGGAAAGGTCTACATGGAGAGAATTTATTGGGTTGACTGCTAACCTAGAAAGATGAAAATGAGTCATCTATGATTTCATTCCTAAATTGTTAGATTTTTTGGAATCGATGGTGTGATTTAAAAATAGAAGGTGATGCCACCCCATTTTTTTCCTTATGATACATTTATGAAGAATTGAAGGCATCCCATGCTAACCAAAAATAGAGTATATTGAAAAGATTTTGTCATTTCTTTTGTATGAAAATAAATTTAAGATTTTTTGAGAGTTCAAAGCCATTAAAAAATTGTGCCTTATGTGATTAAAAGAAATTCTAGTATTCACAATGTGCTATAGAATTGTAGTGAAAGAGCAACGAAGAGCCAAAATTCTCAATTTACCATACATATTGAATTTTTCTAGTATTTTATAAATTTTATCGGTCATGCCTCCAAAGAAAGTATTCTCAGGACAAGTAGATTATGCTAACAGAAACATACATGATGACCTACTTGAATTATTGCCTGAATCTAAAAATGAGTCTGCCTAGATAAAGAAGTTGATTTTAGTAAAACTTAGGCTCAAGATTGCATATGGTTTATATGATAGAGAAAATTGGATTAGGGATGCTACTACTACCAAATTAGGGATTTTTCTTTTCAAGAAATGGTTTTTAGAGAGAAATTTGTTTTCTCCACATGGAAACATATGAAATTTTGATTTAGGAAAGCTAGTAGTTCCTAGTGTATTTGTGGATGTTGACCTACTCCTAGCCATTACCCAAAACTATGACCTTGCAGCTAGAGTAGTAAGAAGATTAGATGGAGAACCCTTGATGATTATTAGTGCTGAAGAAATTCAAAAGGTCTTTAGTTTGGAACTTTTTTCAAATTACCATATACCCAATGACCTACCAGGACTAGAAAAGGAGTACTCATTGAAGAAGAATAAGGTCAGGCGAGGTGCACTGAGGGCACATTTGGCTTAATTGGGAATCTTTGACTAGTCACAACATTTAAAAAGGAGCCTTTTAAGAAGGAATTTTTCACTTCTAGATCCCTAGAAATATATATGGCTTTATGTAGATTTTTTGGCAAAAATGAGTAGAGTTTTATGCCAATAAAATTTATGTATATGATGGCTCAGATTTCTTCTAATTGGTGTGGATATTATTTTTGATTTTGCATCCTATATAGCAAAAGAAATCCATATAGGGTTAATTAGAATTGCCAAAAGCAAGGTAGAAAAGACTTTTGGCCATTACTCATTGTTGATGAATATGTTCTTGTTTAAGGGGGTGACATATTTTAGGAAGGAGATGATTTTGAATAGAGAACATTAAAGAGAGGCTTTACCCATCCAGTTATAGAGTGTAGATATGACTGGGGCTGCAGAAAAGGCTAGATTTGTTAGGTTTGATTGATAATTTTCCTCTAAATTGAGAAGCCTCTTATTAAGGGACAATCCCATAATCCCTAGGACATTAATGAATTTTATCAAACCAATGGATAATCCATCTATTTTAAAAGTATCACATAATTGGGCTGATATTATACCATACCCTATTTCAATAGTCTTTAGGATTTATGGTTTCCAAGGGACTCCCCATGTACTACCCTACTAGGAGCCTTTGAAAGTAAGGATAGCTGAGATATTGTGGCAGCTAGGAGGATTGAAGGAAACATATTTGGTTAGGAGAAATAGAGTCTCAATTTTCCCTACATGTACTATAGCCCACCGTTACATAATCACAAAAGGTAGATGGTTGTTTTGTATAAATTTTTAGATTAGTACAAGATGGTTTTCTCATCCCTATTTTTGTGATTCTAAGGGATTTTTTGATATCTTCAGATTAAGGGCTAAAGTTGGTTATAGAAAAAATGAACCTTATTTTCTTGAGGATATAATACGGAATGAGTTCTTTTTGCAAGAGTAAGTGATTAAGAAAGAAAAATGGAGAGATTTTTCTAGAGTTCTAGAATGTATTTATTATTTTGATAAATATTACAAGCCTCTAGATGATGGAAAAATAGAGACAAGAAGAATAAATAAACTCATGATTACTTTTCCTACAATCATGGAGACAAGGAATGAAAAGAAATAATTTTTTGTTAATTTTTTTTCTGGAAAAAGCTAGAGAGGTCATGAGGAGGTCAACATTTAATCCTACAATAGGAACATGATAATTGGTTGTCCAGAAGAGACCTAGCTATAATGTGATTCAAAATAAAAGGGTCACTATGGATAAAGGAAAATAGATAGTAGGATCAACCAGTGTTGTCCTAGAAGAAAGACATGATGAACCCTCATCCAAGAGGTAGAAAGTAGTAAGGGAACAAACACTTCCCATTGAGGAATATTCACCTACACAATCCCCATTATAGATAGGAGATGAACAACTCACCAAAGAGTAGATGGAGTAGTTAGGGTCCCAAGGGGGAATATTCATTACAAAGGCTGAATTAAAAGAGGGAAATTTATAGGAACCTCCAATGCCAAGCTTAGACTTAGCAGTGGTAGATTATAGAGGAAAGGAGCTAAACCCTATAATTGAACAGGCTAGTCATGAGTTTGTATCTGATGACAATTTCGTTAAAACTAGAGCCTTCTATCAATTTTCCTGGAGAGAAAACATTGAAAAATTTGAAGAAAAATGTAATAAGTTGAAAATAGAGGATGCAGATGTGCAAAATTAGGTAAAGAAAGAAATGATGCAAGAATTTGAAAGCATGACCCCTGAAGAGGGGAGACAAATGGTATAGGCATCCATTGTTTCATTGCTTTCCAATTGGGATATAGTAGATGCTTTACTTTTTAATTCTATTGTAGACAAAATGAGTTTAGAGGACCAAGGGAAGAAAGAAATAAAAGGAGCTAAATTTAGTAAAGAACAAGCTACATTAGTTATTTGGTCATTAAGGAAAGGATCTAGGATTGGCTCTTCACGATTTAATGATACCAGATTAATAGATAACTTGATTGTGAAGAGGGTAGAAGAAAATACTAGTGTAGAAGCTACACATTTGGGTATTACCCATTTTACTTTAGCCACTACTAAAAAGGATGAAAAAGGAAGGTTGGAATTGTAGGATAGATATGAGAAACTTTTGGTTGCATATAATAAAGAAGTTCAAAACAAAATTGAACATGAAAATAAAATGATGGGATAATCCACTAGGCCACAAATCACTTATCCTTGCCCATCAATGGAACCTTCTAGATCCACTCCCTTCATTGAGATCCCTGATACTCCACAAAGGCCTAAATTTTATACTACTAAGGAGTTGGAGAAAGAAAAGGAAAAGTTGAGGGCCTTGCAAGATGAATTAACTTACTGCTATAGAGAAAAACTTAGAAAAGTAATCTTATATTTGGTAGATAAGATTGATTGGCTAGAATTTTATGAGGAATTAGTGAACATATTGGATATGTGGAGAGAAATCAAAGATGATAAAGAGGTTTTAAAACCTATAATATGTAAATGGGATGGAAGAGATAAGGATATCACCCACTTATGCATTTCAATTATTGACTTAACTTGTAAACATATAGAAAATAAATTTGGTATAACTAGTAATCTATCTAATTTTGAAAATAAGAGGGAGGTAGTGCAAACAAGAATAATAATCTATTTCTCAAAATATTTAGGTGAGAAATTTGATCTCTTTCCCCAAGTACTCAAAAATATTGACATAATAAAAGAGAAAAAAGAATGGGGAAAATAATTAAATGATTTATTGTGCAAAAGAATAAATGAAGTTAGTAATGAAGAAGTACATGTGCTATGGGTGAGGACAAATGAAGAATTCATTAAAGTGCATCTATTTTACAATTTCCTCAAAAAAGGAATTTGTTGAAATAAATGAATTAGAGGATTGAGTGGTTAAAAGGAAATGAGAAATCTTGAGCTTTGATTGGCCTGATGACACAGTCTTCAACAAATGGATGGATGATTTTGTCCATTCAAAACAAATGGAAGTAATGTGGACACTGAAAAAGCCAAAATAGTTGACACATCAGTGCATGCACAAGAGAAAAAAGAAGAACAACCAACCCAAATGGAAAGCACAGTGATCCCAATTGCTAATGTGGCAACTGAGGATTCAGAAATAACTATTTCTTTAACAGTTCATGATGATGAAATCCTTGAGTTGAAGTGACCTTGTAGAGATTAGAGCTAGATACATCATTGACAAACTTGATGGCTACATATTTTGAGGATTCAAAATAACAAAAAGCCAATCATGGAATTTGTAGCGTTTGAAATATAATAGGAAATAGGCCCAATAAAAAGAATATTATGTTGTAAAGTTTTTTCTATTACAAATTTTTTTGTCTCTTATGATAGTAACAATTTGTAAAAATCCTTTGTCTAAAGGATAGTTGTTAGTTATCTATGCCTAAAGCTTGTTGCATCTCACACTATATAAGTGAGATTCTAGGGCTAGAGAAATGGTCTAGTTATTGCATATTTTAGTTTTACTAATCTTATTCTATCCATTTTTCTTCATGTGAACTTTATGACATGTTTTGTCTACAAGTATTTGAGAGTATATTAATCTAGCAAGATTTTGATGTTTTATCTTAAGTCATTCTAAGTTTTCATTTTAATTGTATAAAATTTTTAGAGGAAATTAATACAAGGATTAACTATCCCCATATCTATTCTTGCTGAATCTTGTCTCCACTTTTATTACCTAGTTATCTTAAAGTTGTATGAGCAAATCTTGTTCAATTAAATGCAATTAAATCAAGTTGTATGTCAATTCACTATTGCTTTTAGTTCAAGGAATTAAGTAAATGCTTTAGCAAAATTGATAGGGTTTCTAGGGTAATAGGAAGGATGTTTGTAAGAATGATTTTTAGTGAGAATTGCTAATGGTATTGGTTGTAATGCAATCAATTAGATCTAGAAATTGAATGGACTCTAAATCCCAATGGATGAGGTGCTGATCTATTAATTCAGTCTCTAGATGAAAGATCATGAATAAGCATCAAGCTTAAATTTAGAATAAATTTTACTTTACTATTTGAAGAACGTCAATGCTGGTTAGCACTTGTTTGCATTTAATTCCGATGTTGTAGTGAGCTATTATTGCCCATAATTGTTTGTAAATCTAAGAAGAATTGTGACCAAAACTACTAAAAGGGATGTGTGTTGTTGTAAAATATCATGAAATGTATAAAATATATATGTAATATTAGTGTTAAAATTATTCATCCCTTAGGTGCACCTACCTTGGTTTTGCAGAGCCTAAAGAGTAGAAAATCACTTATAATTTTGTTGAAGCTAGGTTCAAATTTGAAGAAAAAGTAACTATTTATAAGAAGTAGCTAATCCTTAGGTTATTTTATTCTTTATTATCTTGATATTAAGTATTTTTTTGCTTAATAGTTGAAAAACACCAACAATATGTATATGTATATGTATATGTGTGTGTGTGTGTGTGTGTGTGTGTGTGTGTGTGTGTGTGTGTGTGTGTGTGTGTGTGATATTCACATGTTCATATACTTAATATGATGTGCACTTCACTTCTATTGAAGGTGCACTTTAACATTATTTTCCTAAATCAAGGAGGGATATTACTTAATATTTTATCATTTATAAAGTTTTTTTAGCTACTTATTTCATAACACAACTCTGATCTCATATCATATGGTGTTAGAGCTTTGTTTTCAATAACATGATCCTTGGTGGGTTAGTTGGCATTCCTTTAGTGTAAGGGAGCCCCTTTCTAATATGAGGAAATGACTCCTAAAAAAACTTTAAAATATGTTATTAATTGTGGTAGCAATTTTTTTCAAATTTGGTTATAAGAATTGAATCTTATAGTTAAATTTTATTACTTCTCATGTTTAATATTCTTCTTGTTAGATGTGAATAAGAGAAAATATGAAAATTTGAATAAATTAGTAAGAAAATTTCTTTGAATAGAAATGGAAATACAACATTGGTTTTATGTTTTAGTCATCATCTTATTGCATTCAACCAAGACATAAGGGGGCTTTGAGAACCATTGACCTTAAATATGAAGGGTTGTGCCTTACTGTGAAGTGGCTTATCAAAGTCACTAGAGGGGATAAGTCATGAAACTACTTTATTTTTAACTGAAGTTTTCAACTTGTATAAAATGAAATTAAAAATCTTAATAATAGGTTTGATAAAATTATTATGTCTCCTTTTTCTCCAAAATCAAGGCCCTATGTCCTTTATAATTCATTTGGAAGGCTCAATAACATGCATGCCAATTTTTGTAGCTGAATGGCTTCGCTCTAAACCATGGTTCATCTTTGTTTCATCATGTATGATAGAATAAACACATTACTTGAGAAATTTACTACTTATTTTTTATTAAAATAAGCAATAAAATAAGGGTATTGTTTCCAGAATGCTTGATTACAACAAGGTCAAGAATAGACCATTGGAAACACACTAGCCAAATTACGAGTAACCCATATCAAAGTGGGTAGACAATGTTGAATTATATGTGCTACACACATTGCAAATGTTGTATTATTTTATTTTAGTATGCAATGTTTCATGTAGGATCACATAGATGGGTGTGCAACATGGAGAGATTCCCATGGAATATTCTTGGTGAGTTGTATTGATACATTGTGACAATATTTGATGTAATTATTTAATATTGGGTAAAAATAAACTAAATGCCCAATATTAAATGTGGGGATTTGGTGCCACTTGATGGTTCTATGGGAGCTTTCTTTTATTAAAGAAACCACATGGGTGGTTGTTGAGATATAAATGAGTTACACACACACACACACACACACACACAGAGCCAAGGCATGGGTGTGTGGATTCATGTTTGTTCACATGAATTGCTTGGTTCAAGCTATGGATTTTAAGGCTTCCATGATTGTATTACAATGGTATTTTATTGAATAATACACATTGATGGATTCTTTTGGAGGCTAGATTTTTCCCTTAGTGAAGGTTTCTTAGGATATATCTTGTGTCACATTTTTATGGGTATGTTGTAATGGACCCTCAATTTTTCTTGATAAAGTACATGGGAAAAGTTTGTAAATCTATTTTAAAATGAATAAATAATGCTTTCTTCTATATAATAGAAGGAAAAAAATTCTAGAAAACTAACAAAAAAATTCTATCTCATAGAGATAAGAGGAACAACCTTGCGAAATAGAGATCCTTTACTAAATCGTAGATTCTAGTTTTAGAGATTGTGAGAATGTGATTTATTGTTGTTTCAGAGACATGAGTGAAAGAGAGTTTTGAAAGTGAGAAGTATGATATTTCTTTAGGAACAATAGAGTGAGATAAATTAAATAAGATAAATAATCTTAAATATTCAAAAGTACTAACATTTAAATGGTAGATTGTTTGAAGTGACATTCTGAGTAGTAATGTCAACTTGACACATGTGTGGGATGTCCAAGCTTCTCATTAGGAATTAAATGAGAAAAAAATAGCTAGGTATTAAGATAGTGAAATTTATTTCTTGTGAAGTTGCATTTGGAGCTAGCAAGGGTTGTCAAGCCAAATAGATAAACTTATATAAGAAATTTGCAACTTCCAAAACTGTAAGTTGATTTTATAGCCTAGTTGAATCTTCTTTCCTTGAATTCAAAATACATGTTAAGGAACAAGAAAATACTAAAAAGGAGAAATAAAATGTAGAAAAAATATATCATAATATGCTTATGGATGTATTTCTTGATTCTTTAAGGACTGGGACAAAGGGTGTGTTTACTAATGATTTAAGTGGGTGTCAAGATTCTATTGTCTCAATTTATGGTAGGTCTCTTTTCTAGTACTTTTATGCAAATGAATATAAAAGGGAACCTAGAAAAATCCCATGGAAAATTTAATTGGAAATTTATATGGAACTTCTTCAACTAATAGATTTCTAGCTCTTCCTAGGATACTTCTAGCCCACTATAGGGTTTTCTCTCCTAACTCTAACCTAGAGGATCTCTCTAAAATCCCCTTTCTCCAAGAAACTATCCCAAAAATTCAAGTTTCAATGTCATTCTCCCAATTCACCTAATATGGATTCTTTGGCTTCGATTGAAAAAGTTCACAAAATGGACCAAGTGACTCAAAAAAAAGGTTGAACCTTCCTGCTAGGGTTCTTGACTCATTTACCATCATTATGCACCATTCTTTCAAGTTTCCTTCACACAAATCCCCAAGTTATCTAGTTAGCCCTTGTAGCCTTAAGAGCCCCTATTAGCCCTCCTAGAAACAAGGAAGGTGTTATAGTTCACAAATAAACTTAATAAGGGCCCTTGGTGTATTCTTTTCTTCTTTTCCTTTGACCAATCCTTGAAGATTTTGCAAGTCTTGGGCTCTAGTAATGTCCATACAATATGGATTTAGAACCCCCTCTTTTTAATGGTTTTAAAGGAAATGTTTGTGTTTTCTTCTCCATAGGTTTCAAGCCCCATACACAACTTCCTCTCTTGAGTTTTTCTCCCTTCATACACTGCTCCTACAATTCAACTCAAGATTGACCTATGCCAAACATTTGTTAATCAAAAAACTCTTTACAAGTATTTCCTTGCACATTGCCAAGCTTGACTGCTTGCCTACAACTCGCTTGTAAAAATAGAATTTGGACATCCACAACCTCCACAAATACTATTTACACTATATAAAGAGGCTATTTCTTGGTCTCCAAGAGTTGTGGTGTTTTGACCACAGACACTCAAGCCATATACCATTTCATGCTTGCAACACAAAATTGAGCAACAAGGCCACTAATATAAAATAAGTTTATAAATCATATCAAATAACTATTTGAAAAAAAAAAAAAACTATGCACAGATTCAAGGCATAAACACAAGATGCTATTCCACCAAAAAAAGTTCCTTGTTCAATCCAAAAAGCTTTATTTAAACTCCAAAATTATGCTTCAAATACACAAAACTATCCTGCTACAGGTGACGTCCATACACCTAATTGTTGAAACCTTGGAAATGAGTTGGAAACATCTTAGGCCTCTAGTTCAAAACATAACTTCCCAATTTTTTGGTTTTTCAAAAACTGCCTAAAAGTTCTCAAGCAATTTTGCAAAAATTGCAAAGTTATCAATGCAACTTTTTGACAACTTTTTCAATTTTTCTCCTAGATTCGTTAAACTTAAATAGAATGTTATTAAAAATTCTAGGATGAACTTATAAAATATAAGGACCACCTTTACACATTCTTTCCCCCTTTTATGGCATTTACCTCATTTTTCCACTTAGAGAAACTTTTGTAATTTTCCCCTTATCAAGACCTAATTGAAAAAATAGATTCCTAATTGAAAACCTATCAAATTAAACCACCTAAGCACACCTTGGGATTTGATCGCTAGCCCTTTTTACCCCAACAGTTGGCTAGACCATCTACAAAAAAAAAAAAATCTTAGGGCTTTACTTTACCCTAGGTGCTCTTGCACCATTCTTCCCCTGCATAAAGAAGCCTAAGGTACTACTAGAGATAAGAATGCCTTACTAATGCCTAGCTTCTTGAAGTCACATTAGAAATCAAAGTTGGCTCAATCTTAGGTAGATCCATCCATTTCACCAAATGTTCCTTATAGACTTTGTATCTTGTGCTCTCCTTCACCCTAGAATCCAAGATCTTCTCAACCTATGGTTGCTTCTTTTCGAGTACCTTTAGGTGTGATACATCCTTGTTTAGTTCTTCTTGATACTCTATGTCATCTGTCTTAGGACCTTTGTATGGTACTAGGTATTTCACATTGAAAATTGGAGAGAGGGACATGTCCTTTAGTAGATCTATCTTGTAAGCATTGGGTCCATACTTCTCAAGGATTTTGCATGGCCCAATCCTCCTCATCTGCAACTTTCTAGGGATTCCTTTTTGTAACCTATCCTTGTTGGGATACACCATAACCAAGTTTACCACTTGAAACTACAACTCTCTCATCCCCACATCCTTCTTCTCCTTTAACTTCTCATTAGCATCCATCAAAGTTTTCTTCACTTGATCATGTACCTCCATTGATTTCACAAAGTCATCAACTTGCCCACTAATCTTGTAATGTGAAGGTAGGTCCCTCAACTCCATTATACCACTTTGGTGAGTTCCATACACCACTTGGAAAGAGCTTAACTCTACTATCCTATTCTTTCTATGATTGTACAAAAATTCCCCTTGGGGAATGACTTGCTCCCAACTTTTTGCATACTCTTTAGTGAGGCACCTTTATAGGTTTCCTAATACCCTATTTATCACCTCTATCTGACCATCATTTTGAGGATGACATGAAAATCTGTGTGGTAGGTTTTTTCCAAGCCTCTTCCATAGTATCTTCCAAAAGTGCAACATAAACCTAACATCCCTATTAGCTACTATGCTCTTTGGCAAGCCATGTATCCTAACCACCTCTGTGAAGAATAGGTTGGCAACATTACTTGCATCATGTGTTGTCTTGCATGGTATGAAGTGCCTTATCTTGCTAAACCTATTTGCTACCACAAATATTTTATCCATCCCTACCCTTGCCCTTGGTAAGCCCACTATAAAGTCCATGTTGATGTAGTCTCAAGGCCTATTAGGAATATGGAGAGGTTGGTAGAGCCCTACATTTGATGAAGTACCCTTTGCCTTCTGATATATGTTGCATTACTCCACATACCTCCTAACATCTCTTTAGATTTTGGGTTAATAATAGAACCTTTCCACAACGTCTAAAGTCTTGTTTGAAGACCAATGTGCCCACTCATGCTCACATTATGCTTCTCTTTATTGGATTTGATGAAATCCAACTCCAAAGATGCCCAAGATCACCTGCATACAAATAACCTATCAAAGGGAAGCCAAGGAGAGAAGAGAGTGGAGCAAGGGAAAAACTCTAAAGGGACATGGGAGAGACCAAATATGCAAAGACAAGAAAATTATGTATTTACAAAATGCTGAATGTGATGATATATAATGAGGGAGCTTGAATATAAAGAGCTCAAGGAATCTTCCAGAACAAGCTAGAAGATGCTAGGAGATAAATGTGACAACTAAGCATACATCCACATAAGGTGGAAAGTCCTTGAACAAGGTGAGAGGATAAGTATGACTTAGAGAGAACAAATTCCTATATTTTCAACAACTTATAACAAACTCCTAGACTACAACTAATAAATGAAATGCATTTACGTAAGTAAGCTTAAGTAAATAGAATAAATAATTAGCTCTAACACCCCCCCCTTAAGTGCAACTTAAGGAAATTCCTTAAGCTCACAAAACTAAGATGAAATGCAAAATGGGTTCCCACAATGAGGCCATTTTAGGTACCCATGTACAATGCAAAATGCAACCTCTGAATATAGGGAAAGAGAGAAAACCATGTGGGAAAATCCCTCCCCCAAAAAGAGGTAAGAATCTAGTGAAGAACTGAAGAAGCCTCCAACTAGGGGAATGTCCCCTAAAATAGGAACAAAAAGTGAACATGAAGAGCATCATTGAAGCATGAAGAAGCTGCAAATCTACCATCAGAAAGAAACTGCTGATTTGAAGAACCTCTGTGGAAGAAGAAGGCATGAACTGAGTGTGTCTATATGGTAGATGATCCATCTCACCAAAATGCATAGGTAGCCAACCACTAAATACATAACTCACACTAATGAACCATTGAACCATGAAAGCATTAGACCATTAGAATAACCCCCACTTAATGAAGATGGGGTTAGATGATAGGCAACTAAAAAGGTTAGCCAAAGACTCCTACAGACAAACCAAGAATGAGGAGAAAGATGAAGAGGTATAGACACCCATAAATGAAGAGTCTTCTTCCTACTGCTTCATTGAAGGATTTTTGAAGCTGTGATTTGAAGTCACAAACCCTAGTTTGTTTGTGCATTTTTCTTCAAATTAGGGGTAGAAAAAATTTTCAAAGCACTTTGGACCCATGCAGACACTGCCATTGGATTTAGAAGGCATTTTTCAACTAGGATCCATATAAAACTTTCCAATTTTGGAGACAGAGCTCTAGGAGGAAATTTTTTTTTAGTTGTAGGCTTTTGTACAAACTATACAGATGATTTTTGGAATTCCTTTTTATAAAAATCAGTTGCGGGCACACCCCCAAGTGGCCACCAGGAAGCCATCACCACACCATCATAGCACCGCCGCTGCTAGTGGGTCACCTACTAACCACCGCAGTTGGGCAGTGCCCCCACAACACTCCACCTCTGTTGGCATTTTTGACCGACATGCCACCTCTTTTGTTCTTTTCCACCACTCCTACTCCATTAGCATAGCCTCTTGTGTCAACCTACCCACATGGCACAATCAGTGTCTGAGACACGTTTCCTACTTAGCAACATAGTCAGCACTAGCTTGGAGTTCCTGTAATGATAGTGACCCAATTTGCATGTGACATGTGGTAGGGCTGCCATGTGGCCCCTGCCACATCAGCTTCCTACCACGTGGCATCTATGTGGCTTCTTTTTGCTACGATAGCTAACTAGCCATCAAATTTAAACTCATGAAATGCTGACATCAGCATGACATTATCACTACATCATGCGCCCCTTGCACCTCTCCTAGGTCATTTTGACCTAGTTACAATTTTTTGGCCATATCTTGAGCATACGGAGGTATTTTTCCAATTTGAAAGAAGTTCCAGAAAGCTAGTACTGAGATGGAGACATTGGTGTAGGTATTTTTAGGTTTTGATGTATTTTTGTTGCCTATTTTTTTAGTTGAAGTCCAAAGTTATGTTTTTGATTCTGACATGCAAATCTTTTGTATCCCATGTTGGTTTTTTGAAAATGTTATATTTTTGGAAAGTTGGTTCTATCATCTTTTCAAAAATGTAGTCCTTTCCTTAGATTTTGGCCCATTCTCTTTCTATCATATTTTTAGCATTTTTTCTCTATGGTGGATATCTTGGGTGTTTCAAGTCCGAGGATCATTTTTGTGGCATGGTTTCTTTCATTTTAGGTTGTACTTTCTTTTGTGTCAAATTTTTTCCTACTCTGATACCATGTTGGAGTTGATGAAATCCAACTTTAAAGATGCCCAAGATTGCCTGCATGCAAATAACTTTTCAAAGGGAAGCCAAGGAGAGAAGAGTGTGGAGCAAGGGAAAAACCCTAAAGGGACATGAGAGAGACCAAATATGCAAACACAAGAAAATTATGTATTTATAATATGCCAAATGTGATGATATATAATGAGGGAGCTCAAATATAAAGAGCTCAAGAAATCTTCCAAAACAAGCTAGAAGATGCTAGGAGATAAGTGTGACAACTAAGCATACATCCACATGAGGTAGAAAGTCCTCGAAGAAGGTGAGAGGATAAGTATGACTTAGAGAGAAAAAATTCTCATATTTTCAACAACTTATAACAAACTCCTAGACTACAACTAATAAATGAAATGCATTTACCTAAGTAAGCTTAAGTAAATAGAATAAATAATTAGTAAATTAATTATTTACTCTAACACTCTTGTATGAGGTTCTCCCTCATGCATCTCCTTGGGATACACCACTGTTGAGATTTGAATAATAGTCCATTCTAAAAGGTATATTCATCAAAATCACTATGGAAATGATTATAAAAATTAGCACATACCTTGTATTCCTTTAAGAAATTAGCATCCTCCTCATACAGATCTTTGAAACCATCCAAACCAATGCTTTGCAACTTGACATCTTGCACTGTCAGAAATCTCCTACTCAAATAATTTTCAAATTTATTATTTTTCCCATTCTTATGCTTGATACTAAAAGTGTAGATCTGCAAGAACTCCTTCCATTTAATGTGTCTTAGACTTAGCTTCTCCTATGAGTTAATGAAACTTAAAGCTTGGTTATCATTGAAGACAACAAACTCCTTAGGTAACAAGTAGTACCTCCACTTCTTGAGGGCTTGGACAATTGCATAGAGCTCTAGGTCATATGTTGAATACCTTGTCTTGGCTTCATTAAGCCTCTCACTTAAAAATTCTACTAGTCTATCCTCCTAGCTCAAAAATTCCATGTTTCTAACATCACAGTCCACCACAAATCATTTCTCAAAACTAGGTAGAACCAAGATAGGTTGGGTTGCTACCTCTTTCTTCAATCTCTCAAAACTCTGATCTACAAATTGGGTTCACATGAATTTGGTCTTCAAGCCCCCATTTATTGTATCTATCATAGGTGCACAAATTTTACTAAACCTTATTACAAACATCCTATAAAATTTTTCCAATCCATGAAAAATCTTGACATCAGTAATAGATCTAGGTGTAGGCAAACTCAAAATAGCATGTACCTTATCTTTTTCCATCTTAAGACTCCCTTGGGATACGACAAACCCCCAATACACCAGTTCTTCTTTCATGAACTTTCTCTTTCCCAAACTTATTTTTAGCTTTCTCCTCTTGGAGCTTACTTAATACCAACTCCAAGTATTTCATATGTTCCTCCTTGGTCTTGTTGAAGATAAGAATTTCATCTAGGTATACCACAAAAATACCCCTATGTAGTCTTTCAAGACCTCATTCATGACCCTCATGAAGGTAATAGTTGCATTAATAAGGCCAAATTACATTACCAACCACTCATAGAGACCCTCAATAATCTTTAATGAAGATATCCATTCACCCCCTTCTTTCGTCCTAATCTTACAGTAACCACTTTTGAGATCAATTTTGGAGAAGTACTTAGCTCCACCTAGAAAATCCACCAAGTCTTCTATCCTAGGAATAAGAAATTTATACCTAATTGTGATTCTATTAATTTACCTAGAATGAGTATACATTCTTCACATACCTCCCTTTTTTGGGTGCTAAGACCACTAGTATGGTGCATGGACTGATGCTCTTCCTAATCAACCCCTAATTAAGCAACTCTTGAACTTGCCTTGCAATATCCTTGTTCTACTCTAGATTCATCTTGTATGCAACTTTTTTTGGCAATGATTCTCTTAGTATGAAGTAAATTTGATGACTTATGACCATCTTAGGTGGTAGGGTTGGTGGTGCTCTGTCACATATGATATCTTTAAATTGATCTAATAGCTCTTGCACTTTAATAGGTATAGGTGTAGATGAAGATGTCTTCTCCTCCTTATATATTAACATGATGGCATATCCTACTCCTTCATCCTCCTTCAAGTCTTTAAGGAATTCATTCACACTCATGAGAAATTCTTTAGTAGTAGACTTCTCTACCTTGTCTTCTTCCACTATAGACTAAATCCTAAAAGTGACCCCATCCTTCTTGAAGGAATATTTGTTCTCCTTCCCATGATGCACTACCTCCCTATCATACTACCAAGGTCTTCCCAACAACAAGTGACAAGTATCCATGGGGGGCACATCCCACAAGATCTTGTCTTGATACTTGCCAATGGTGATGTCTACCCACACTTATTCATTTACTAGAATGTTCTACCCCTTATTCAACCAAGTCAATCTATAAGGACACACATATGGTATCTTGATCAAACCAAGATTTTGTACTATCTCCTCTAACAAGATATTATCAATAGACCCTACAACCATGATCACCTTGCATAATTTGCCCAATATTTTGTATGTTTTCCTAAACAATGCTCTTCTCTATTTTGGCTCATCTTTAACTTGCTCCTTAACTAGAACACTCTCCTCAACATTAGATTTTCACCCTTCTCAATATCAAGGTCCACTTATCCTATCTTCTAATTGTCCTCTTCTTAGACATGTGTGATTTTCTTTTCCCTATAAGAAGATGATCCCTTCTTTGGATATCTATAAGCAGGGTGCCCCAACTTGCAACAATTATAACACTTCATGTTACTATAGTGTGAACCTTTTCTATTGTTTCCATATCTACCCCTCCCACCATTTTTGGAACCTCTACCTCTACTATAGCCTCCCCTATGATTAGTCTCACTAGCCTACTAACTCCACTTAAAGTCCCCATAGCTTCTCAGCTCATTAATCCTACCACTAGAGCCTCCCCTTGAGCCACCTTTGAAATCTTTACCTCTTCCCTTGTTCTTAGAACTTGAGTCCCCTTTCTTCCTTAGTTTTTCTTCCACCTTGCTAGCCATTTGAAAATAACTTTAAAGAGTGGTGAGGATAAAAAATCTCAACTCATCCTAGATGGACCATTTAAGGCCATTTAGGTATCGAACCACCTTGATGCTCTCTGCTTCTTGCACCCTGGATCTTAGTGCTAACTTCTGAAACTCCCTACTCTAGATAGCCACATCAAGATCCTTTTACCTAAGATTTTTCCTCTACTTGTGGATTAGAATAGGAAGAAAATGGAAGCCTCTTCTTAACCCAAATTTCCAAAAGGAATGATCCAATTTGAGTAACCATGAAGAAAGTGTTCAATGTAGAAATGGATCAAGTGACAGAGAAAAGGGTGAAAAGGGTGAAAAGAGGTTCAATTGGTCTTTTTTCTATTTTGAAAGGAGTGTGTGCTTAAATCCTAAGATAGATAAAAGACAAATACCTACCTATGTATAGTTTTAGGAAATTTTGCAACCTATTCCAAACAAGAATTGTCAAGAAGGAGAAAACCTAGAAATATTTTCTCTTTTTGAAGGGAGGTTGACCTTGACCTTGTTGGTGGGGCACAATCTTACCCCAGGGCACAATTGTAACTTGAAATATTAACCTTGACCTAGAATGCTCTGAGAAATTTTTGTTCACAGATCTTGCAAGTTTGACGAAAAAGGTATCCAAATCTACTCTCAAATTCATTGTTCCACACCTGTATTTGTAAGAAAAATGGTTTTTTTGTTTGGATGGGGGTTTTTCCTTAGTAAAACCCCAATTTGGAATCACCCTTTAGATTGAATTGAAATCACAATATATGTAAACAAAGTAAATGAAACAATTCATGATGCTTATATTAAAATCCTTGTGAAGGATTCAAATCCTTGAATCCACAAGTACAGATGCTATGTGGAAATGTATGTAGGATGTCTCAAATCAATGACATTAGATCTTCAAAATGAATCTTGAATGTATCTCTATAGAGAAGAAGGCTTGAATGAATGTGAATGGAGAAATCTTCAATAATGAGGCTCAATAGAGATTGAATCCTTCAATGGCTAACAATGGACCTCCTTGATGAATTGGATGCTTGAACAATTGAATGCTTTCATGTTAGTAGATCTTCAATTCATGTAGGTGGATTCTCATTTGATATCTCTTGTGTGCATAAAATTCATAATAGGTGGATGGAAATCAAAATGAGGGAAGGATTCCTTATATAGAGATCTAGGGCACAAACTCCTAGAGAAGAGAGCATTAAATCCCATCTAACCTTAACTCATAGGAATGAACCTAGATTTAATTTAATTTAAGATTCTACCATTCTAAAACCCAAAAATTCCTTTTAGAAACAATAGTCCACTAAGATAACTAAGAGGCAGGGGGTGAATCAGTTATCTAATAATTAAAACATTTAACCACCTTAAATAATCTTAACCATTCAACAAAAGTAAACAAAAACCATTACAAGATGCACATACACAATTACACTAGATATGTTAACTAGGGAAACCCTTAACCATAGGGAAAACCCTAGTGGGAATGATACTTAGAAGATGATGACCAAGATAAATATTCCTTGTTAGAGGATGGACCCTGTTAGGAATCTATTACAAAATTTAGTACATATGAGTCCCTATTGTGAGACTTTGAATCCTTGTTGGAAGATTCCAACCCTATTAGGAGTTGTAAAAGATATAAGGACCTACTATCCAAATAGCTTCAAGGGAAAGACCCCTAAACTCACTATCCAATTGATCTCTTAACTATTCCTTGTTGAATAATTATTTGTACTATACTTTAACTTCTTTCCTTTGTCTTGTCAACCAGACCAATTAGTGTGAAACCTTGGAGATCAGTTCACAAACCTTATATCTAAGTATCAAACTTCAGATGACATAATAAAACCTCAGCAATGATGTTTCCTTCACCTTCACTCTATTATGCTTATCTTCACATTTTTCTCTTTGTGCTACTTACAATCATTCACTTGCATCCATATATGATAAAGGAAAATGTCCTTCCTTTATACCAAATCCATACAACAATTCCATAACTTAGTTATTACACCTTCTCAATTAATTATTATAGGACCTTATTAAGAACATGTCACACTAGCAATAGCATTATTATTTTGCCTTGTAACTTGAATAAATTTCCATACATGTAACATTATGATGAGTGAGCTTAGCTACGTCATCTCCAAAATGTCTTCTTCACATCTTCAACTTTGACTTCTCAGAATAAGAAATCTACTTAGAGATGTAACAAGTTTACCAAAACATGCCTTTGTAAACTCTATCTTAGAGTAGACTTCACCAAAACTTGCATAAATTCTTCTAGACTTAATATCTTATGCTTTTGAGGTTGGTTTCATCTACTAGAAACTTAGTAGTATCTCCCTTTAATCTTTCTTAGTGAAAGTACTCAATGATTTGTCCACACCAACTTTATCTTTCAACTATTCTTTTGTCAAATACCATAGAAAACTGTTATGTTGACATCAATGACAAACATTGTCATGCATGTAACATATCATCATGATAATTATCTAATCATATTTATACAATACTCCCTCATAGGAATATCATTAGCATTCATGCTTCCAATAATCTCCCCCTTTGAAATTGATGGCAACATAGATGAAAAACATCTAGTTCCAAAAATACCAACAATAAAAGACTATTAACCTTTATTTTCAAATCCTCTTCATCAATCATTCTATTGGTGTTTTGAAATGTTACAATTTCAAATTACCTTGATGAGAAAAAGATACATCTAGGGGAAGCTACTTCCCATCTTCAACATACCTTTTTAGATACTGGGCCAACTATAAGGCTAGACCCTTCTTCTGCTTCAGGCTCTGCAAAACCTAGGTGGGTGGACCTTAGATTCACTTATATGGTACTAGTGCTAGAACATACACTTGAATCTTTCAAAGCAGATAAAGCCCTTAATCTTCTAACACTTATGCAAAGATCTCATACATGGAACAACTAATAACATGGCCAAAGAAATTGCTAAGCTAATTGAGGGCATTCTTTTTAAATCTTCAATGTTAAAGGGAATGATATTTGGTTAAATTTGATTTCAACACAACTCCAAATATGCAGTAGTAAAAATAAGTTTATCTTGTAGCTGATCAGTGCTTTATCTATTGGGTAGTTTCACAAATCACACACACACACACACACACACACACACACACACACACACACACACACACACACACACACACACACACACACACACACACACACACACACACACACACGCGTGCACACACACACACACACACACACACACACACACACACACACACACAAATATATGGTTCTAGTGACATATTCCATACATCAAGATATCAGATCTATCCTATCACCTTGTGAATCAAACATTAGTGTTCATAAAGACCTCATTCTCATGAAATATCATTCTCAGAATAACTAGCAACCTTATCAAACACTTCAAGGATTTACTTGGACCTTTGTTCTAATAGAAAAATATATCAGACATATAACCTTAAGAGGATGTAAATGGGTCTCAGTTCTTTGTCCCTAAACCACATAAGATTGCACATTATAGAGATAGGGAACAATAATCAGAATGAAGCTAAGAGATTCCTACTCATTTGTATTCATTTTTTTGAAACAATACATTCAAATACATGTAAAACAACTCATAAAACCACTAAGTAGATCAGAACTAGCTATATTATCTTAATTACTATTGTTCATTACAAGGGAATATTGTTGAGGAAAAATAGTATCACTGTAGTGAAATATATTAAAAACTAGAACCCTTGGTCTCATAGATCTGAGAAAAGCTCAAGATTGGAACCTCTACAATGAATTATAGAGAGAGAGATATAGGAGATGAATGAATTCCCATATCTGATCTAGAATGAACATGTATCCACTTGAATCTTCGTTCCCTATTGTTGTAAAACATCTCTCATCTTTCTACCCATGAAATCTGATATGATTTTCATCATTATTCTATAAAAAACTTAGAAATGTCTCTTATGAATGATGAAAAAATTTGTGTTGCCCAAATATCTAAAATGGAATATGAAATGCTAATAATATCTTGATTCAACTAACTTGGAAGGTGACCAAACTCCACCCTAACTATATTTTTACTACATTTTACACACATTTAGTTCATCACCTTGCTAGAAAACAAATTTGAACCTTAGTACCTAGATGTGGTTCCAAACTAAGAAACTAAGACAAAACCTCATATAACCTAAAAAGATGGCTTCCTATGCAAAAACAAATTCCAAAACTAGAAATTTCATTCTCTCCCAATTTTGGCAATATATAATATCGTTATGTTTGCTTACCAGAAATGTTTAGAATCTCAATTTGAAAATCATGCCCCTGTATTGGGTCTTAGGTCTAAACTTTGCCCAAATTTTAGGTTATATCTTTTTAAAAATTTAAAAGCTTGTATGTAACTTTTGGATAAAATAATTAAAAATCACTTTTTATCATTTTTGATTTTTTTGCTCATTTATGCATTTCAGGTCAACTGAGTTTGACCACCTATGCCACATGGCAACACACCATTGGTCAACATCTACCATGTCATCTTCCACCTAGGTGCCACATGGAAACCTCCAATTGGTCTACACATCATTGCCACATGTCAGCTACTCATTGGCTACTCAAGCACTCTATTAGTGCCACATCATCTGCTGATTGGTTTCGCCACATCCTTGCTGACTAAGGGCTCACTGCCACTAGGCACTTCCCCACATTCAGAGCCAATAGTTGCTAACTGTGAATGTGGGTATGCACCCTTGTGACATGTGGCATCACCTTAGAATCTATGACATGTGTTGATTTCTAATTCATCCAACTTAGTCCAGCTGGCACCAAGTGTCAACTTTTGGTTGGTCGAATGGTCCATGTGTTCTACCACATCATCATCTCAACTAGAGCCACATGTCAAAATTTCTTTACATTTTCTTCCAGTTGGCCAAGTGGGTCCCATGCACAAGTTGTTTATGGTTTAAGAAAGCCATTGTGTGTTTAAGGCACTTAAGGTTATCAAGGCTTGGTATTTAAAAACATGAAAAATCTCTTCCCTCCCCAATGTGGGACTAAGAAAAGCATAAAGAAATGGCATCATAGTAGCCACGGTTAAGACCCATCTTGCCAAGAGTTACTCTCTCTTTCTAATTGGTGGAGGTGCATCCAAGCCCATAGAAAAACTAAACTCATTTGTAAGTTGAACAATCCTAGTCTTATTTCCTCCCAATCCTTTTGCATTATTATAGTATCCAAGCCATACTTGATAGGTTGATTCTTTAGTATGTATGTCAATATGAGATAAAGCATGCTTTACCTTCATATGTATTTCTAAATCTATAGTAGGTTGTAGTGTCTTTGCAATGGGTAAGTCTTTCACATTATTCAAAAAATGTTCCTCCCATGGGGAAATCAACAAAATTCCCTAACCCTCTTTACCTTTGCATTCAATTCTACCAAGTCTGTGTATGTACTACTCTTGGTCAGAAGGCATATTGACCTAAACAACAAGAGTGACATTAGGATAATCAACTCTAGTGGCTAAGACATCAGCAACAATAAGTATAAGGCCTTTTGATTTCTAGAATTCATCAAAGATATATGTTCAATAATTTTAATATTTTCTTGAATGAATCTCATGAACATTTAGTTTCAACTTAGATAAAATCTTAGCAACTAGCCTTGTAACCATAGCAATTGTACAGAAAACCAGAACCTTATAATCGGGATGCTCTGAGATATGCCCCTTTAGAACTACTAGACACACTTGATCATTTGGTTTACACCTTTTAGGAATCTCATTTAAAACCTTTGCAAATTTGATATTGAATTTAGGAACTAATTCACCATCCCTGATTTGGATCTTCAAGAACTTATCAAAATAATCATAGATGCTTATTCTTTTTCCAAATTGCTTCATGAAGGCTGAAACTAATTCATCCCAAGATGAAATTGAACATGCTGGTAGAAAGGAAAACCAATCCCTAGAATTTCCCTCTAAAGTTTGAACAAACAACTTCATCTGAACATCTTCATAAGCAATTTCAAAATTACCAACCAAGTCATTGAACATTTGAACATGATGACTGGTTAAAATGGTTCCCACTAAAATTTGGTAAATATTTTCTAAGATTATATGGCACTAGGTTTGTAAAACCAAGAATGCCATCAAAACATAATGGCATATATCTCTTGGTAGAAATAGATCTAGAAATTTCACTGATAGGCTACATACTAGATGAAAGGAAACTTGACATTCTTCAAACTTAAAACTCATTCATCTTAAATACTCTTAGAATTCATTAATTGTAGTAGATCTAGAATTCTTTCTACCAATTTAGATATTCAAACATACTTCATAAGAACATATTTTTTGAATCTATCTCTCACAAAGTATGTTGAAATGAATTAAACTATTTGATAGAGAATCTTTTATAAAGCTTACTTCCATGCAAATGAAGTCACATGAAAGTGGAAAACACCTTTCAATATTGATGCTTGCAACTACTTCAATGTTGCAAATAACAACATATTCATATCTTATCTAGATTTAGTAACATTTGCACTACATCTCACCTAATTCTTTCACCCATTTTCAAGAACTCAAGATACATTCTTCAAATCAGCATTCGAACTATTGTTTCCATCAAAATACCTTCACATTCATGAAGCACTGGTGTAGAGATATAACTTTGAGTTGCCAAACATAACAAGCTGGTCTAGATTTTAGAATAGGTATTCGAAAACTTTATACAACACTTGGGAATTTCACACTCTTGAAAAAGTGAATGAACTTGACATTGATTTTGAATTATGACAAGAAGTTATCAAAATTCCAAGTGACTTTGATACTACAATTTATTCAATTCAGTCAAACTACTACTATCAATGAATAAGGATACGGGGGGACATGAAACTTTACCAAGGAAATAAGAAGCACATCTTGCTATATATATACTATATCTAGTTATTTTCATGCCAAAGATTTTGACTTCTTTTGTACACAACTCCCTAGCAGAGTCGCCATCTTGTTGGTGTTTTGAAAAATTACAAGTTTCAAATTATCCCGATGCAAATATGGTACATCTAGGGGTAGCTAGCTCCCATCTTTAACATATCATTTTAGACACTAGGTGAACTATAAGGCTTGACCCTTCTTCTACTTTAGGCTCCAAAAAACCTAGGTGGGTGGACCTTAGATTCAATTAATATGGTACTAGTGCAAAAACATATTCTTGAATCTATTAAGTAGATTTAACCCTTATTCATCCTAATGACTTATGCAATGACATTGATCTACAATAGCTAAATGCAAGATAATGCAATTCATAAACTAAGTGAGGGCATTTTATTTTAGCTCTTGAACATGAGAGGGGAAAAACATTTGATTAATGATGTTGAATTGAACACAAATCCAAATATGCAACAGTAAGAACTAATGATCCTATAGTTGATCAATGCCTTATCTCTTGGGCAATTCCATGAATCAAATACATACATCTATGATATCAAAGACATATTTTATACACCAAGACATCAAATCTATCCCATCACTTTGTGAATCAGACATCAGCATTCATTAAGACCTATTCTCATGAAATATCCTTCTCAAATAGCTAGTAGCCCTTTCAAACACATCAAGCATTTACTTGGCCCTTTGTTCCAACAACAAAACATATTTGACATACAACCTTAAAGGGATGCAAATAGATCTCATCTCTTTGTTCCTAGACCACATAAGACTATATATTACTAAGATAGGAGACATGAATCCAAATGAAACTAAAGAAATTCTAGCTCATTCATATTCACTTATTTAAAAAATACATTCAAATGCATCAAATCAAAACATGAAAACACCTAATAGATCTAAACTTTCTATGTTATCTTCACTATCACTATTCATACAAGAGAGAATATGCTGAAGAATATGTTGTCATAGTAATGGGAACACATCAAGACTAGAACCTTGGTTTCATAGATCTCAGTAAACTCCAGATTTGAACACACATGGTTTCATAGCAATGAGTCCTTTTTTCTCCAAAAAATAGAACCAACCCTTTACAATGGATGAGAGAAAGAAAGATATAGACAAGAAGTGAATTCCTAGATATGATCTGAAGATGATGTGAGTCCACTTGAAATTTCCTCCTTTGCTATTACAAAATGTATTTTTTCTCTCACCTTTGATCTGATTTAATTTTCATTAATATTCTATAACTAAATTGAAACATCTCCTATTGAATGATGAAAACCATTCCGTTTGCCCAAAATTTGAAAACCTCATGAAATGCTAGTAAAAATTTGGGTTTAAACTAAATGAAGGTGATCAAAATCATCCCTAAATACATTTTCACCCTATTTTACCAAGCTCGTAATTGCATTTTCAATTTTAGCTCATTTCACTGAGAAGGCCCAAAATTTTACATTTATGTGTATAACTTGAACTAGTGAATTCCTGTACAAAAATGAACCTCATAATATGAAATTTCATCTCCTCCCAATTCTAACGATATATAATATTGCTATATTTGCCTCTCAGAAACCCCCTAAATTTTATTTTGAAAAACATAACCCTGTTGAAACTATCTTGTTTGCAACTTTTAAATTTTCAAAAATTTTTAAAATGTCTAAAGTTAACACTTTAGGATAAACCATTTTTTAATTTAAAACATGCACATGACCTTCAATTTTGGATAAAATGATTAAAATTTTGATATTTAAAAAAAATCATTTTTCCTTCACCCTTGGATCTTGTGTCAAACTTGGTTTGACCAGATTGCCACTTGGCAACACTTGATTGGGTCTTAGACTGCTACATCATTTGCCATGTCACATCACCTACCACATCATAACCATGTGATACTTTGTCATTGTTTTGAAATCTGCATCTGCTATGTCACCATAGGCCAAGCCTACTACCATGTGGTAGCTTGGTCCTTCCCTGCATTGTTTATCTTCCTTGTAACTCCATATTGTGGGCAAGCACCAACCATCAGATCTCACCACATGGAAAAATATGATGTTTCTATCTTGAGTTGTTGTTGATCAACTATGACCTAGGCCCACTACCACATGGCACCTAGTGCATTCCCACTTTATTTAAAGTTTGCACTCTACAAATCAAGGAAGCACTATTGTGCCTCGTGTCCACTGTGACACATGAGACCTCTCTGTGATACATTTGGCATTCAAAAATTTGGTATTTGTGCTAGCTGTCTCTGTCATCCATAGTCGAGCTCCACCACATGAGACTATAGCCTTTCAAAAGGCTCTTGTCTTTAAGATTTTGTATATAGTGTGTGGGTTTTTATTTAAATATAGGAAAATGTGACCACATAAGAAATGTGGGATATTTTTTTTCATTTTTTTTGCTTGATTTCCTATGTGGCGACTTCTTCTTCACATGTTGTGGCTCTGATTGGCATCATCAATCTCTTTCCATGTTTTTCCATTATGTAACTACTCTATTTTGAAGCTCAATTCATCTTTCTTGACCTATGCTTCCATTGCACAATTGGGTAATATTTGTGAGCTTAAGAGACATTCCTCAAGCTCTTGACATAGTTCTGCATCCTTTGACTATTTCACATCAAAGGTGTCAATGTCTAAGCATGACAGTGTTTTGGTACTACCATTTAGTGGTAGTACTAGTGTTTAATATTTTGTAAACAAGGATTAGGTGGTACAACTAGATTAAAAATTGGTGACACTAAACTTTATTAATGTTTCATATGAGAATTTGAGATTTGGGTTTAGCTTCTCAGTCATTTGAGAGCATGTTCGTTGAGAAATTCCTCTTGTCATTACTAAGGCACAAATTTTTGACTTCGGATTTGGAGCTCCCATTAAGACCATGACTTTTCCTTTCATAAATTCTTTAATGTATGGAATCCATTTTGAATTCTTGTTTTGCTCCCTTCTAACGTGGGGCTTCTCTTTCATTTTCCTCTGCTGCCATGAAGATTGCTCCTATATAGCTACAACCTTCTCTTTATTCCTTTTATGTCCATCTCTATTTTTTGCACTTGGAAACTACTTTCTTATGTAGCATTTTCTTTATGGATTACCCTTATTTTGTTCAATCATGACCTATAGAGTCTATGTGTTGAGGAACTCTCTTCCTCCTCTACTAACATGGGTTGCTTTGCATGTTTTTCCCTACCTTGTCATGTGTCTCCACATACTTCATTGGTGTCCCTAATTCAACATCTTTATTGTATTTGTTGTGGTCTTTGGGCTCTCAAGTAGACACTTTTCTAAGTCCTTACCTTCACCATGGGCATCTCCATGGAGATTGATCCTCCTTTGGAGTGCCTTGAAACAAAATGATCCCTTTAATCATTACTATTATGTGTCCTTGCAAATTGAACTCATGGAAACATCAAGTTATAATATCAAGCACTCCAAACTACTTCAATTGCTGGGATTCACTCATGCCCCTGATTGACTAGATCCCACATTGATGGCAATCCATTTGCCTTCTAAAAATGCAGCACACCATTATCCTCTTGGAAAATTATCATTAGTATTTTGACTAATGTAAATACATAGTTTTAATATTAATGTGGTAGAACAACCACATTGGCATGCTCATTTTGTAAATTCCACTCTGAACTCAAAATACTTGTCAAACACAATTAATTATCATATCACTATCCTATCTAAGAACTATAATATTTTCTATCTCATTATCTTAGCGATTTGCCAAAAGTAGTCAGGCCCCAGGGTGGGTCTAGCTAAATTTTTTTTGAATTAAAATACCTAACCCTTCTAATTATTCCAATGAGACCTTAGTATTGATTAGAATCAAATTCAAAACCTTGAATGAAATTTTAGAACACATTTCACCCCCTTCTATAAACTGTGATTCTCTAATAATAAGGCCTATTGACTGGCATTAAAAACTGACATAAACACCTAGTCGAGATCTAAAACTTTGGCTATCCTATCTCTTTGGCATATTCTATAGGCCTACCAAATTTATTACATGATGACATCGGGGTCAAAAGATACCAACCTCCGAAAATGCCTACTTCAAATTATCTTGCAAATCAAACATGTTAGAAACAATAAAATGAGTTTGGTTTTAGCTTTGAAAATTGAGCAAATGGGCACTTGAGGTTTCAAAAACTATAGAATTTGTATACATTGAAATAGAGAGTAGAAACATCCAATTTGGGCTCATCATGAATGATTGGGAACATTTGGCAAAGGTCTAAAGTTGGCTACCTGGATTTGTAGGATAGGGAATATTGATAGGATAACAATTTTTACAAATGGAAAGGCCATGGGAAAGTGTGCAGATGGACTTGTAAAAGTTTACAAACTAGCACCCTTGAAGTATTTCTGGAGTAGAACATAGAGGTACAATCCATTTGATCTAGTAAATCATGGATTTAAAGTTATGACATCTTGAACAGGGGCACAAATCAATCTACACTACTGATTACTAGTGAAACTTTATAAATTTCAAGCGGAATCACGTTTGAAAATTGATCAAACAGATTTATCATAAGCTCAAATCAGGAAAATAGAATAATTTTCTTATTTGGGTCACCTAGTCAAAATTTATGACTTGTCAAACAAGTCTACCTAGAAATATGAACAATATGGAGATTTACAACAAAGCCAACTAACCAACTTTGAGACATTCAAAACCTAGTCAAAACACTTTGAAACATATTGAAAATTGGAACATAAGTTCTTTTATATGTGTATTGAACATCCTCAAAGTGGTGAATCATGAATCTTAACTAGGTGAAAGATATTCAAAGGCAAACATGGCCTCCTATCATTGTTTGACACTTGGGTAAAAATGCAAATTTGACAAATACTCAAAATGGGACTTCACAAAATGAGTCAAAATGGTAGTTTAACTTAATGAAACACATAGACATGCTAAATTAAAGGTGTTAGAAACATTAAACACCTCTTAGGCCTTAAATAGATAGCTGGGTACATGTGCATCAAAAAGTGCTTATAGGGCTTAATTTTCTCAATGGTACTCAAAATCAAGGCTTCAATTTCGAGTCCTAACATACTTAACATATTCATGTTCCTATGCATTTCATAATAAATCACTATCCTCTTTAGTATGAATGCCTCTTTTACCTTCTACCTCATGATCTAGCTACTATGCCTATTACCTATTTTACACAAGTGCCCTGCATTGGCATCCACCTTGGATTGTTCTTCCATACACATTGATTGTTCTACTTCCTTTTGTCATGAGTTTTTGTAACTTTATCACCATTTAGACTAGTTTCCTCTTATCTTTCCAAGTCCCTCATGCATTCCAAGCCCCTGTTGGTTCCTTACTAATTTCTAAAGTTGTCACTACATTCATCATATCTAGGAGGGAATAGATCTCTTGGTCAGTTTTTAGAAGAGATAAAGTGTTTCACAAGTGCTCCATAGAACTTTGGCTCTTTAGCCATGAGAAAATTTCCAATCTCATTCTTTATTTTATATTCAAATCCTTATCCATTCATAACAAGACCCACTAATGAAAAGCCTATTCCCCCGTTATTCTTATAATAGAACTAAAAATGGGTCATAAGAAAAGCCATTTATAGAACGGATTTTAGGGAATACTAGCTCAAGTATTTCTGTGAGTGTGACTTTGCAATTTGATGAAATTAGTTAGGCTCCAAAGTGGATCTAGCTAAAAAAAATTTCATTTCCAAACAATTGATCCTTCAAATTGATCCCTTAGTCATCTAATACTATTTTGAGTGAAAATCAATCACTATCACAACATTTAAAACTCATTTAAACTTATTTTTGCCGAATGCTAATTTCATACCAAAGGGTCCTCTAACTGGCTTTAAAAAATAACACAAATAGTGGACTGAGCTCTAAAATCATATGCACTAATCTCTATTTTTCATTCTTGCATCTTGTCTAATCTTATCTCATAAAGAATTCTTAGTCAAAAGATATTGACTATCAAAGTTGCCCTCTTAGAATTGCCTACAAGAAAACATGTCAGAAAACCACAATGTGTGTTTAGATTTGGCTTTGACAATAGGGAAAACTAACACTTGGGAGCTCAAAAATTGGGTCATTGGTTCACTGTCATGAGAAGAATATAAATCTGGGATTTAGGCTCATGAGGTATAATTGGATGCATTTGGAAAATGGTCAAAGTGATTTGCAATACTGGGAATGATAGGAGAAAATTGATTTTTGTAAATGAAATGGACTTGGGAAAGTGTTCAAACAAACTCATCAAGACTTCCAAACTTGCATACTTAAAGAATTTTTAGATTAGAAACAAAATGGTACAATCCATTTAATCTTACCTATCATAGATTTAGAGTTATGACATCACAAATAGAGGTACTGACCAATCTACATTTTATGACATAGTAAAACATTACAAGTTACATTCAGAATCACATTTGAAAATTGATCATATGGATTTGTCGTAACATCAAAATTGAAACATAACAATTCTTTGAAATTTAGAATTCAATGAAAATGGAATTTTCTCATTTCAATCAATTGGGTCAAAATTTTAACAAGTCAAATAGGGCCTCCTAGAATTCTAAACAATTTGCATCAGCATAGCAATAATAAACAACCAACTTTGAGAGATTCAAAATCTAGTCAAAACAAATGAAAATGACTCAAAATATGAAACATAGGTTCTTTGGTATGGATACTAAACACTCCCAAAGTGACAAGTCATGAAATAGTAATGGGTGTGAGATATTCAAATGCAAACATGGCCTCTTGTTGTTGTTTGTAACTTAGGCAAAAATGCAGATTTGAACATTAGTCTAAACAGAACTTCACAGAAAGACTTAGAATGACATTTTATTTTCATAGGATGCATAGATGTACTTAATGCAATGTGTTAGAAACATTAAACACCTCTTAGGCCTCAAAAAAATAGTCAGGTAAACATGCATTAAAAAAAAATTATAGGGCTTGAATTTTTGAATGGTACTCAAAATTAGGGCAACAATTCCAATTTCATCTTTTATATCTATCCTTGTGTGAGTCAGATATTGTAACCCTCCAATCATATATCTATACTTCTTTTGCTTAGCAATAGGTGTCTCATCCTTTGTAGATAACTTGTGTCCAATTACCATAGGTATTCTAATAGATTTAGATGTTTCCAAACCAAAACTTTTTAGTAGATCTTCCAAATACCTAGTCTAAGAATTAAAGATTCTTTCTTTTCCCTACACAATCTATAATCCTGAAAAATATTTCATTTCTCCTATCATGCTCATTTCAAATTCCTTCTTTATTTCTTTTGCAAACTTGTCACTTTCATCATCATTTCCTCCAAATATGATATCATCAACAAATATTACTAAAATATTGAATCCATCATCAATTTCTTTCTAATATATATTATTATCTACCATACCTTTGCTATATTCAAGCTTTTCTGAATGCTTGTCCAACCTTGCATACCAAGTTCTAGGTGCTTGCTTCAAGCCATACAATGCTTTCTTTAATTTGTATCCTATGTCCCTGTCATCTAGTAAAGGAAAATATTTAGGCTATTCTATATGTACCTCTTCTTCAAGTTCTCCATTTAGAAATGCTGACTTGACATCCATATAATACAATTTGAATTTCTTATGTGCTACAAATACTAAGAATAGTCTTACTACTTCTATTCTTGCCACAAGAGCATAGGTTTCATCATAGTCTATTCCTTCTTGTTGTGAGTAACCTTTACATTCCAATCTTGCTTAGTTTCTTATCACTTCACCTTGTTCATTCATCTTGTTCCTGAATACCAATTTTGTTCCTATCACATTCTTGTTTACTAGTCTGGGGACCAATTCCCATGTCTCATTCTTCACTATCTAATCCAATTCTTCTTTCATAGCTTGGTTCCAATAGTCATCTTTACATTCTTCATCTACATTCTTTGGTTATACTTGAGAAATCAAACATAGTTCAAGGGTAAAAGCATAGATCTGTGTCACCATTTATGATACAAAAACCTGTTTTGGTCAAATCTCACTTCTCTCTAATGATCTACTCAGGTGTATGATTATTTGTCATATTCTTATTAGAAGTAGGAGTTTTTTTCTCAACTCTTAGCTCTGTTGAAGGTTTTGAGCTTTGTTCCTACCTTAGGTCTCCTTCATGATGAAAATCATTTTTAGTCTCAAAGAATACTTTATCATTCCTTGGTTTTGTAACAACATTCTCATCATTTGAATTGTAGTCAACTATTCTTTCTTGCATCCAAAATTTTTCATCAACTCTTATGTTTGCACTTTTAACAATAGTCTTAGTTCTTAGATTATAACATCTATATGCTTTTATTTTTAATGAATAACCAAGAAATATACCTTCAACACTTTTATCATCTCTTTCAATATAACATTTACTACCAAAAATTCTAAAATACTTAACTATAGGTGAGTGACCAAACTATAGTTCATAAGGGGTCTTGTTTGTGTTTTTCTTGATTTGCACTCTATTCATAGTGTTGACTATTACTTTTATAGCTTCTCTTCAAAACATCTTTGATACATCATTCTTATCTAACATAGCTCTTGCTACTTTTATTACTAACCTATTTCTTCTCTCTATAATGCCAGTTTGTTCAAGGGATTTTGTAGCTAACAACTATCTTTTGATTCCATTAGCTTCACAAAAGATGTTAAACTCATTTGAAGTAAATTCTCCTCCTCCATCTAATCTTAAACTTTTAATCTTCATAACTGATTCATTCTCAACTCTATTCTTGAATATCTTGAACTTATCACATGCCTCAAAGTTTTCTTTAAGAAATGCAGCCCACATCATTCTAGAAAAGTCATAAACTAAAATCATAAAATACCTTTCACTATAGAATCTTTTAGTCTTCGTAGGACCACTAAGATCTGTGTGTATAATCTCCAATTTTTCTATAGTAGTAAACTTCTTGTTGGGAAAAGAAATTCTATTATGCTTTTCTAGTACACACTACTTGCAAATTGTGTTAGTAGGCTTTACAATCTTAGGAAAATCTCTAACTACAAACATACTACTAGTATTCACAATGCTATCAAAGTTTATATGACAAAATATTTTATGCCATAACCAATTATTATCTACTTTTTCAGCCAAACATGTAATTTTAGTAGGATTCAACTAAAATACATTACCTCTAGATCTAGTTCATGTTCCAATTACCTTTTCATTTTTGTCTTCATCATGCATGTCTTCTTTGTGAATTGTAACTGGTAATTTTTATCTAGTAGTTGTCCAACACTTTGAAGATTGTGTTTCAAGCCATCAACAAAACATACATTATCATTGTTAGTCTTACCACCAAGAGTTATAAATCCAATACCTATAACATGACATGCTACATTTTTTCCAACTTTGACAATGTCTCCATTATGACTTTTGAAGTCAATAAACTTGTTCATATCACTAGTCATATTATGTGAACAACCACTATCAACTATCCAATAAAATTTCTTTTCAACCTATATACCAAAGCCATTTTCTTTGGACTTTCTTCTTTAATAGCTACAAATCCTATTTCATCATCACTAGCACTTACTACTTGGTCATCACAAGTATCTTCTTTATTTGCATTTAGACACTCTCTATCTCTTCTAGGTTTGAAATTTCCTCTATATTTTTTCTCTCTTTTAGGACACTTAGATGCGTAATGACCAAATTCATTACAAGTCCAACAATTAAAGATTTTCTTTCCATCCTTTTCCCTTCTTACTAGAAGGGGTACTCCTATCTTTTTGTCATCATCAAATATGTTAGAAATGCTTTAGAATAACTAGGGGGGGGGGGGCGTGGTGGGTGGGTGTGTGAATTAGTTATTCAAGGTCCAAATGTCCTATTCAAACTTTTCACTAAGTATAGTGAGCCCATTCAACTGTTCATTCATCAAAGCTTTAACTTTTCTAATAAGAAAGTTACGTTAAATCAACATGCAAGCATAACACATAAAAAATCAATAGATAACATAGTGATTTATGTTGAAACCCAATTTGGGAAAAGCCACTAGTAACATCCTACTTAATTCTCACTCTTCCAAAGTGATGCCCTGTGAAAGGCCTGCCCTATTAAAGGCTTACAACACACTGTTAAATGTGACGTTGTTAGAGGATTTAACCACCTTGTTAGAAGTGGGTTTGGTTAGAGGACTTTAGAACATTCACTTGGAATGCCACCCTATTAAAGGATTTACAAATGACTATTAGGCTAACCTAAGTCCATAGGATTTCTATATCTTTGACTTGACTACAACATACAACTTATCTTCTAGAACTCAGATCACTTCTCAGCGCATACCCTTGCCTAGCCTTTAATCACTACAACTCTTGACAACTTGCCCTCCTTTCAAGCTTAGTTTCCTTGAATCTCCATGCTCAATGTACCAGTGCAATCATCTCTTCATGACCACTTATAGAAGTAGAGCCTCTATGCTCTTTCTTCTCCTAGATGTCTTCTCCTTGACACCCTTCTAACCATTTCATAGATTTGGCTCTTCAATAGTAACAATATAAGTAGCTCTTTTCTTTTTGATCTATGACTCCTTAAATAGAAGTCTTGGAGTTCTTTTCCTACTTAATTCTTCCATTCTTTAATTTCAATTCACATGGATTAGGTAGGATTCATTGCATCTAAGTCATATTTTTTTTCTCTAGAAACTTCTATAATAATCCTCTTGAATTCATCCAAAAATGGTTTACATAGAATTCTGTGCCACTAGCTCATCATCTCTATCTTCCAACTTGTTCACAAAATTCAAGGCAAGCACTTTGTTAGCTCAGATTTGGTGAATCTTTTTCATTTGATATAATGCAACAGCTCAAAACTATTGAATTATTGATGCTCGACACATATTGTGTTACTTAGCTTCAACTATGTTTTTCCTGATACTTGGCACCTAAAGATCACTCAGTACCAACTAATATTTTCTAATGCTTGACACTTGAACTTAACTCAACACCTAAATATCACTTGGCACACACTAGAATTTCCTATTACTCAGCTCCTATTGAGAATTTTCTCGTCTTCAACTAACTTTCTTGGCACCCACTAGTGATCTTAGTTTAAGATTTGTAGTCAAGCTTGTTACAACTTCTTCCTCCAATGTTTCTAAGTGTGACCAACCTCTATATCTTTGAGTATGTTATCAATACATCATTTAACCATTGAGTTAACTAATCCTTGCACTTCATTTCAACATCATAACTCAACCTTTCCCTTAGGTGCTTTTATTACATCTTGTTGATCAAATCCTATTCATCAATCAACAAAGTGATAGTAATTGGATCCTATAAGAAAATATCATCCCTACAAATAGCAAGTTTGACATCAATGAAAAAAAATGATTGAAAAAAACAATCTTCCTTCTTTGCAACAATCTCCCTCTTTGATCTTCAATAATGAGCTTTTCAATTAGATTTCTAACAATCTCCCTCTTTGGCATTGATGGAAAACCAAATTGATTAATCATCAAACTAAATTATTCAACCTCAAGCTAACTAGGTTAGAATAGTAAGTCAAATGCCAATAAGTAATTGTGTCTTCAAATCTTTCTTTTCTATTCTGATTGCTTCATTTTTGCTTCTCCCTCTTGGCTACTATATTCTTTGTTCTTTGTCTTTCTCCCTCTACATTGCTCATCTTTTGTTGTTCTAATCAACTTCTAATTATTTCTTTTAGCTTCTCTCTCTATCCTCATTTGATTAGTTTCTCACAACTTCTTCTATTGATTAGTTCTTCACATCTTGTCCTATTGATTAATTTCTCACAACTTCTCCCTCTTTAACAACAATACCAAAGACATATTAGCATCTTAATATGCAAGTGTAGCTTTTGTAGGTTCATTCAATTTCTCCCTCTATCACCTTACTTGTGACTAATTTGGAACTTTAGCACATCTACTACTTTAGGCATGAATCCTAAAGTAAACATCCTCTGCATCAATGTGTAAGATCTTCAATAATCAGCTCATTTGATGCATGACATTCTTGCTTTTTATTCATGTAGCCTTAGCTAGGGGTATCACCCCTAACTTGCCTCTAAGATACTCAAAAGCATCTTTAGGTAGTGCTTTTGTGAAGATGCCAACAATCTATTCCTTTGAGCTAACATATTTCATCTTCACTTGTTTTTCTTCCACCAATTCTCTTACATAGTGATACTTGATTGCAATACTCTTAGTTTTTGCATGCATTATAGGGTTCTTTGATATGTTGATAGCACTTGTGTTATCACAATAAAGTATCATAGGCTTAGTTACCTCTTCCTTCATACTTTGTAGCAAATATTTGATCCATATAATATTTGTGCAATTTATAATAGCTACAACATATTGAACTTTAGTAGTGGATTGTGAGGTGCAACTTTTCTTTTTGTTGGTCCATAATCAACCTTTTTCATAACAAAAGTGCTCCTCTACTAGTGTATTTTCTATCATCAATGTTACCTCCCCAATCTGCATCTATGTAAGCTCTCAGTTCAAACTTTTCACTTCTCTTGTAGTACAAGCCAAAGTCATTAGTTCCTTTTAGGTACCTCAATATTCTCTACACTACCATTAAGTGATTTTCTCTTAGATTTGTAGAAAAGCTTGCCACTATTCCAATAGCTAATGCAATTTTTGGTCTACTATGTACAACATATTGCAACTTTCCAATCATTGATCTATACAATGTCTGATTTACTTTAGTAGATTCATCATTCTTGGATAGCTTATGTCTAGTTGCCATTGGTGTGCTAATTGGTTTTGAGTCTTCTAATCCAAATGTTTTGAGTATCTCCTTGATGTATTTGGATTGGGTCACAAATATTCCATGCTTCAATTGATGTACTTGTAATCCAAGAAAGAATTTGATTTCTCCAAACATTGACATCTCAAATTCATGTTTCATTTGATCAGCAAAATCTTTGCAAAGAACATCTTTTCCTCCAAATATTATATCATCAACAAATATTTATGATATCAAAATATCTTTTCCTTCTTTAGCTTTGATGTACAAGTTTCTATTGTTATCTATTCTCTCAAATCCTATCTTCACAAGATATTTTTGTAGTCTCTCATACCATGCTCTAGGTGCTTACTTTAATCCATAAAGTGCTTTGTGTAGTTTGCAAACCATGTCCTTGTTCTTCTCATTTAAAAATGCCTCTAGTTGTTCTATGTAGACTTCCTCTTCTAGTAGTCCATTTTGAAAAGTAGACTTCACATCCATTTGCTAGACTTTGAAACCTTTATATGTAGCATATGCAAGTAATGTTCTTATTCTTTCCATTCTTGCAACAAGGGTAAATGTTTCGCCATAATCTAGTCCTTCTTCTTCTGCATAGCCTTTGCAAACTAACTTGGCTTTGTTTCTTTTTATCTCACCATTCTCATCAAGTTTTTTTTCTAAAAAGCCATTTGGTACCAATCACATTCTTATTAGCTAGTCTAGGACTTAGAGTCCATGTTTTGTTCTTTTCAATCTAATCTATCTCCTCTTCCATGGCTTTATACTATTCACCATCATGTAGTGCATCCTTTACTATTTTAGGTTCAACCTTGCTCAATAGACATGATTCATTCCTTAGTTTATTCGTTGTCATTGATCTGGCATCCTTGTCACCAATGATTTGATCTGCAAGTTGATGTCTTCTCACATACTTGACTAATCTGGGTTCTATCTTTCTTTCCATGTTTGATCCTTCAGCTTTAGAGTCATTTTGTTCTTCTTCATCTTGCACTTCATCATTCCTCTCATGTATACTATTTTCAGAACCAGAATGTGCATTTTCTACATTCTATAGCTCAAGTTCTAAATATAGCTTGGCATTCATAGGCTAAGACTTGACAAATACTAAAATTTTTTGTTGATTCTCAACTTCATTTGCAGCATTGTGTTCAATAGTCATTCCTTCATAAAAGTATACAAAGAATCTATAATCATCTAATTGCTTGGTTTCATCAACTTGAACTTCTGCATGCTCATCAAAATTTACATTTGCACTCTCCACAATCTTGTTAATTAGTGTTTAAACACTTATATGCTTTGCTTCTAGCAGAGTATCCAAAGAATATGCCTTCATCACTTTTTGCATCAAACTTGTCATTCTAGTATGTTTAAGAATATAGCATTTACAACCAAATACTTTGAAATGTTTAACATTGGGTGAGTGACCATACCATAATTCAAAAGGTGTTGCATTTGTACCTTTCTTGACTTGGACTCTATTCAATGTGTAGACTACAGTACTAACAGCTTCTCTCTAGTACTTTAGTGCAACATTTTTCTCCATCATCAAGGTTCTAGCATAGTCAATCACTGACCTATTCTTTCTTTTAGCAATACCATTATGTGGTGGAGTTCTTGGTGCTAATGTTTTCCTTTTGATACCTTTGTCATTGCAGAATATTTCAAACTCTTTTGATGTGAATTCACCTCCTCTATCTAACCTTAGGCATTTTAGGTTCTTTCCTATTTCTTTCTCAACTCTAGCCAAATACCACTTAAACATTTGAAATGCATCAAATTTTTGCTTCAAAAACATAGCAATCATCATCCTAGAAATAATCATGTACAAATAGCATTATGTATTTGTATCCTAGGTAGCTTTGCACTTCTATTGGACCACATAAGTATGTGAGTTTAATAGAACCTTTTCCTTTGATTTGACATGGGGCATCATTACCAAATCTAACACTATTTTAATCATATTGAGTAAAGGTAATGAACTTACTTTTATCTCTTGTCATGTGATGTGAGCATCCACTGTCTATGATCCACTTGTCATTCTTGTTCACATAGGTAACCAATGTTGTTGTTTCATCTTCATCTTTATTTGATTCATCCTTCATGGCCACATAAACTACTTCATTATCATTCTCATCAAAATATTCTTCAATAATGTAGCATCTCTTGCCTTTTTCCTTGTAGTCTTTGCTATCATCTTCTCTTTTGTTCTCGTACTTATTTATTTCTTCATAGTTCTTCTTCTGTGTACATCTTGCAGCAATATGACCTAATTCATTACAATTGAAACATATGATAGGGAGCTTACCTTTGAATCTTCCTTGACCTCTATGAAATCTCCTAGCTAGTAGTGCTTCTAACTATTCCACATCTTCCTCATCTATGCTACTATCACTAGATGCATGTTTTCCCTTTCTTCTTTTCTTGCTTGCTATCTCATTCTTAGTGTCTTTTACTATCATCTTGGCCTTGAAAGTAGATTTAAGGTTCTGAGGTCTGTAGTTGTCAAAATTGGATAGCTCAAATGTAGTAAGTCTTCCCACTATTCCTTCAAAGGTTAGTGTGTTTCCTTATACACACCTTAGCTCTTGGATGGCTGAAACTCTAATAGCATAGATAGGAAGAAAAGTTCTTAAGTATTTGTTGATGATAGTTTCTTCTTCCAATTGATGAAACTCTAATATCCTCCATGGATATTTGATAAGGCTTTCCACATCTTGAATGTAATGTCACAATATTTGATGTCATCATATTCTACATAATTAAGTGTAGAGGCAATCTCCAACATTGCTTGGTTGTGTTCCTTCCTTTTATTCAAATCATCTATAGTAAGAGGTCCTATTGGATTTACATGTTCTATTCCAATTAAGGTTTGTGCATAGCCACCTATTGATCAAATGTACAATTTCATTAGACTCTACCATGCAGAAAAGTTGTCTTTGTTCAACTTGGGAACTTCTCTCTTGAACATCTTGATCTTCCTACTTCTAGTACCTTAGAATTAAATCAGCAGATGGCTCTGATACCAATTGTTAGAAATTCTTTATAATAACTAAGAGAGGGGGGCGTGGGGGGGGGGGGGGGGCATGTGAATTAGTTATTCAAGGTCCAAATGTCCTATTCAAACTTTTCATTAAGTATAGTGAGCCCATTCAACCGTTCATTCATCAAAGCTTTAACTTTTCTAATCAAAAAGTTATTATAAATCAACATGAAAGCATAACACATAAGAAATCAACACATTATATAGTGATTTACTTGGAAACCCAATTTGATAAAAGCACTAGTGACATGCTACTCAATTCTCACTCTTCTAAAGTGATGCCCTATGAAAGGCCTACCCTGTTAAAGGCTTACAACACACTATTAAATGTGATCTTGTTAGAGGATTTAACCACCTTGTTAGAAGTGGGCTTGGTTAGAGGACTTTAGAACATTCACTTGGAATGCCACCCTATTAAAGGATTTACAAATGGCTATTAGGCCAACCTAAGTCCATAGGATTTCTATATCTAATACAATTGCTAGAGAGTATTAGAAAATATTTGACCTAACTATAACATACAACTTATCTTGTAGATCTCAGATCAATTCTCAACTCATACCCTTGCTTGAGCTTCAATCATTGTAACTCTTGACAACTTTCCTTTCTTTCAAGCTTAGTCTCCTTGAGTCTCCATGCTCAATGTACCAATGCAATCATCTCTTCTTGACCACTTATAGAAGTAGAGCCTCTATCCTCTTTCTTCTCCTAGATGTCTTCTCCTTAACACCCTTCTAACCACTTTGTGAATTTGGCTCTTCAGCAACAATAGTATCAACATCTCTTTGCTTCTTGGTCTATGACTCCTTAAATAGAAATCTTCGAGTTATTTTCCTACTTGATTATTACATTTTTTAATTTCAATTCACATGGATTAGGTAGGATTCATTGGATCTAACTCATATTTTGTTTCCTCTAGAAAATTCTTCAATAATCCTCTTGAATTCATCCAAAAATGCTTTACATAGAATTCTGTGCCACCAACTCATCATCCTTATCTTCCAACTCATTCAAAAAATTCAAGACAACCACTTTGTTGGCTCAGATTTGGCAAGTCTTTGGCTTTTCAAATAATGCAGCAAATTGACACTATTGAACTATTGATGCTTAGCACATATTGTGTTACTCGGCTTCAACTCTATTTTTTCTAATGCTCAGCACCTGAAGATCACTCAGTACCAACTAAGATTTTCTAATGCTTGGCACTTGAACTTCATTCGGCACCTAAAGATCACTTTTCACACTCTAGAATTTCCTATTACTCAGTTCCTACTAAGAATTTTGTTGGCTTCAACTAAATTTTTTGACACCCACTAGTGATCTTAGTTTAAGCTTTGCAGCCAAGCTTGTTACAATTTTTTCTTCCAATGTTTCTAAGCATGACCAACCTTTGTATTTTTGATTATGTTATCAATACATCATTTAACCATTGACTTAACTAATCCTTGCACTTCATTTCAACATCATAACTCAACCTTTCCCTTAGGTTCTCTTGTTACATCTTATTGATCAAATCCCTTTTATCAATCAACTAAGTGATAGTACTTGGATCTTATAAGAAAATATCATCCCTACAAATAGAAAGTTTGACATCAATGAGAAAATAATGATTGAAAACAACAATCTTCCTTCTTTACAAAAATCTCCCTCTTTGATCTTCAACAATGAGCTTTTCAATCAGATTTCCAACACCAATATACTACTACTAGCAAAGTCTCCTTTAGTACTTGTGCTCCTTGATAAACTAGGTCAAATATTTAGGGCTTTGAAAGTTGTTTCTTTTTTGGTAAATTATCTAGGCTATTTAAGCTCATTCTCAACTACTTCAAGTCTCCCAAGTAATATTTGCTTTGTGAAATCTTTGATATAAGAGATCAACAATTGTATCATTCGAACTACTTACTTAAATGGTGGTGTTGGGAACTTCAATATCTTCCATATCACCTCATCATCTTGCTTGGTTCCTCCTTGAGATCTAATACCATAAATAATTTTTGATATCCTACCTACATATGTTCTTATAGATTCATCTTCTATCATTTTAGCATCTTCAAATGCACAAATCTAGCTTTGTAGCCTCAATTTCTTAGAATCTTTGATGAGGCTAATTATTGCCTCTATTTTATGATAGTTTTCAACACTTTATTTTATTTTCATCAAGACATTTGTGAACTTATTTTTACCTAAACTAATGATTAACCTATGGATAGATAATATGTCATCTTTTGCCAATATTATATATATGATGCAATATTTCATATAATCATCAAAATGTGTGTTCTTATATATGAATTTAATTTGATAATGCTTATTTGCAAATACTTATGCATTATAACTAACCTTTAGCAATGAAGTTGAAGATGATTGGAAGAATTCAAAGATGGACATTGAAGATAGCCAATAGCATTCAAGAACAAAAGACGTTGAGGTTAGCCATGGTGGATTAAAATCATAGTGGTACCAAAGGACATGGCTATGAGTATGGAGGAGATATGAAGACTTACTAGATTCTTTGCATTCATTATTATGTCAAAGCAATTGTTTAGACTTTATTATTCCTTCCTTAAGCCGTTATATTTTCTTCCTACCTTGAGCTATTATCTTTCCTTCTTTTTCACCTATAGATTTATAGCTAGTTTGTTTTCTCTTTTGTTTTGGAATAAGTATCGATCTTCTATATATGGGGATTGGACCAATTGTGTTAGGAGTTAGAAGAAGAAATTTTATGAAAACAAACTGTTAACTTTTTAAGTGAGTTGTTTCTATAGTTCTATGTATTATTCCCATGTAATGAATTTTTGAAATAGAATGAAATAATTTTTGGCTTATACCCTATGTTAGTAGATTAGCAAAAACCAACCAAGGGGGCCCACTTGGGAGGTGAATTAGATTAGAGTAGTATAGATTTATTTTCAAGCATTTCTAGTAATGTAGGTAGAAGTTGTAAGTTCCTTCCTATAGCATCATACTTTGTGAATGTTCCTACAACATCTGTGAGAATAGTTATAGTAGATGAATTGAGTTGGAACATATGTTAGCATTTCATTGCATTTCCAGTATTTATTTTAGTAAAGAGTTAAGCATGTTAGTTTTTTGAAAGAATAGTGTAGGCTCTTTTCCTTGCATTTTACTTTCCTAGAGCATAAGCATAATGACAGATTAAGAGACCTAGTGTTTAGATTGTGCCGACCATTTCAAGTATACATCCCTAGGTTTGTAAGATTAAATGCACCTCATAGTGGAAAAAATAATCCTTAGACTAAATACACTATTCCTAAGCATGGCCTTGAGCATGATTATTATACACCTATTGTGAGGTAGGCCATTTTTGGCATTATTGCCAGGGATGGTGTCAAGCAAGACACAGTTCTTAGATAAAGTTTTTAGAAATTTCTAGTTTTAAAGCTTTCTTCACCAATGTGCAGAATTCAATTGCATGCATCAAAGAGGAAGATGACAAATGAATATGTTAGATTTCTTCTATGAGAGTCTATTAATTTGAATGAAGAAATTGAAGAAGAAGAATTTGAATTTCTTTTGAAGATGCAAGCCTTGTTTTTCCTACAGAATCATCCTCAAGTGTAGAACCTATAGATATAAGTGGTCTTCAACCTTTTGCTAAAATTCTAGCCAATTTCCTTGATAATACTACTTTAAATCCACTAGTTGTTTATAATCTAGTACCCAATGTTCCTTTCAAGAAGCAACCTCATAATCTAATACCTCAAGTAATGACACAACCTACTTTTCCATTTCCTCTCCCAAGCCTCATAAATACTGATAATCTCAAAAATATACCTGCAACTACTCTTCCAAAGTTCTATGGCCTTTCAACCAAAGACCCTGATACTTTCTTGTTTGAATTTGACATACTCTATCATATTTTTGACTACAACACTAATGCCTATAAGCTCATATTATTTCTAGCAACATTGAAAGAGTTAGCTCTACGATGGTTCATGGGTTTAGGAGCCAATGCAATGGGAACTTGGGATGAAATGCAAACTCTATTTCTAGATGAATATAAAGAGTATTGCAAAGTATTTGGTTCAAGAGGAGATGATGTCTTTAGGATATCATAGAAGGAGGAAGAAATATTGGAAGACTATGTTTCATGTTTCTTGTATACACTACAAAAGAACCCTCAGAATGTGTTGTCTGAGGATTCACAAAAGCTAGTCTTCCTGAGAGGTGTGAATGATAATTGTCTAGAAGCACTAGACTTGATGGCTGGTGGTGATGTATATCAAGCTTCATGGGATGACCTCAAGAAGATTTGTCAAAACTATTCAAGGTCAACTATGAAGAAAGGCCGAGAACCTCATTCCACAATCATTAAAGGAATCAGCTAAAGAATTTCAAAGCTCAAGATATCTAACATATTGTTAGATTTCAAGCAAGACATCATAAATGATGTCACTACACATCTTGACACAATGATTGCAAAGAAGAAGTATGCAAAAGATAAGTTACAACTAGCTAAATACTACCCTCATTGCCAAAAGTAAAAGAAGGATTGCCAATGAAAATTGGTTGCATGTATGGAGAACCAGCATCTTCCAACTAAGTATCTCAAGATAGATAGAGATGATGAGCAAGTATTTTTTGTTGCTCAATGCTAGCCATGGGCCCAACATCAAGGTATGCCTCAAGACCCTTTGTAAAATTTAAATTCATATGGTAATTAATGGAAAAACTATAATCCCCAAGGTCCACCATAAAAATCTAATTAGAATAATGCTAGGCAAAACAATCCACAACAACCCCAATGGCCTTAGAATTCCCAACCAATAGAATAACCAATGGTAGAACCAATAGAACTACTGGCAAAACCAGCATAACCAATGGTAACCACTCAAAGGGAATTGGCATTCTACAAACCAATGGAGTGGATCTCAATAGTGGCCTAACCAAAATAATAGTACTCCACATATACCACTCCCAGTTCAAAAACCTACTCTAATACCACCACCTACAAATTATGGACCTCAAAAGTAGACACAATTACATGTACAACCTTAGCCAAATATAAATAGCCAATAGCCATAGCAACCCATGTGTAGTGCTGATGCTTAGCAATATCCTACTTACGCTCTAAGTGTTGTAGATATACATCTAAGATCTGGTACAACTTTACCAGGATCTGAACTGCCTCTTATAATTGAAATACCAAATACTCTTGCAACATCAAAACCTGTTGTCATTAAAGAGGTTGACCCAACTAATGTTACTATCTCAACCTAAGCTCAATCAATGGTGGAAACAGCTTTTCCAAAAAAGCTTATACAAAATAAACCTATACAAATAGAGGAACAACCTTTTGATATTGTTGATCAGTTGAAGAACATGCATGTCCAAATACGCCAATTCCAAGCCATTAAAGATGTTCCAATCTATGGAAAATCTATTAGAGATGCCTACTTGAAGAAGCTTGGAAGGAAGAAAAAGGACCCCGTCATAGTCCATGTTGTGGAACAATTGGCTAACACTATGTTAGGAAAATTGATCACAGCAAAATATTCTAATCTAGGTAGTCCAGTTGTGGATGTGAGTATAAATGGGCATTCTAATAAAAATGCTTTAATAGATCTTGGTGTTGCTACAAATTTCACAACAAAGGACACTATGAAGAAGTTGAAAATAGAAGGATTAAGGGCTACTCCAACAATTCTACAACTTGCAGACAATTCTACTGTCACCCTTGATAGAATGATAGAAAATATAGTTGTAACCTTAGACTCTATAGAGTATCCTGTATACTTCATGATTCTGTCCCCTAAAGTAAATCTATCTGGTTACCCTGTCATCCTAGGTTGACCATGGTTAGCTACAACTAATGCAAATATAAGTTGTAGATTAGGGAATATGACCATATCCAATGGCCAAGTAACAAAGAAATTTGATTTATATCCTCCAACACAATCATTACCAAATTCAAGCACATCTATTTGGCCCAATTTAGGGGATGAAGAAAAAGAGTTAAATTCTATAGTATAGCTCATGATGTTACATAGACAATCCTTTCTAAAGCTATAGGAGGAAGATTTAGTACTTTAGATTATTCTTACTAATAGTTGTGTGGTAGAAAAAGATGTATCTAAAAGTTCTATGTTGGAATTAATCACATAACAGGAATGTGGTGAGAATTATAATTTTCTCAAAGAACTTGACATTCTTCATCCACTCTTATCATGCGAATTAGAAGCAATTCCAATCTCTGAAGCTACTATGATAGAATCTACCACTACTGTTGAACTATCTATAGGTCATAACCTCCATGTTAACCCCAAATTAACATCCACACAAATGGAACAATTAACAAAGTTTCTTCAAAAGCATGAAAAGGATTTTGCATGGGACTATAGTGATATGAAAGGATTGAGTCCTACATTGTGCACCCATAGGATATACATAAATGAAGGGTGTCTAACACTCTATCAACCCTAGAGAAGGATAAATCCAAGCCTTAGAGAAATAGTTAAAACTAAATTGCAAAAATTTCTTGATGTTGATTTTTATTTATCCTATATCTAAAAGTAGATGGGTGCCACCCCTAGTCATAGTGCTCAAAAAGGGAGGAAAATGGAGAATTTGTGTATTTTACAAAGAATTGAACAAGGCCACCAAAAATGATCACTTTCCTTTACCATTTATAGATCAAGTTCTAGACACTCTAGCTAGAAAGAAGTATTTCTCTTTTCTAAATGGGTATAGTGGTTATAATTGTAATACCCCAAAATTGGCTCATTGCCATTATACCAATTCTGGTCTATTTCTAATAATTTCTAAATCCTATTCTAATAGGCAATTCTCATTCTGCTATTCGCTACTTGACTTAATTGTCAAATGCAGAAAACCCTAATCTACATTCATCATATTTCTTATTTAATTCCTATAATACGTACTTATATTAGTCGCATTAAACCTACTTGATTTAATTATAATTTAATTATTAAGTATTTATACTTTAATTAAATTAAATTTTATCCTAAGGCTAATGTATTATGGAATTAAATTTATTTAATTTAATAAATACGCCTATCTTGATTAATTAAATTTAATTATTTAAGTAAATGGGAAAGGTATTTCTAATTAATTAAACAAAATTATTTAATTAAATGGAGTACTTACTTCTAATTAATTAAACAAAGTTATTTAATTAAATAGGAAGACATTCCTAATTAATTAAATGAAGTTATTTAATTAAATAAGAAAAGTGTCTCTAATTAATTAAAGATTATTTAATTAAATAGAAAAAGTAATTATGAGAGCATATCTCATTTTATTAAATTAAATATCTCAACAAAATCTCTCTTCAATTCAAAAAGGGAAATTTCCAGTTCACTATTGATAAAAAATGAGTTAAATGAGTTAACTCCTTTTTCTACTCAAATTAAAATAGTTAACTCCTTGTTTTACTCAAATTAAATCTGTTAACTCCTTTAATTTGGGAATCACCCTTTATGACTGAACCTCATCTTCAATCCTGACCGTTGATCTGAATTGATCTCAACCGTTGATGGATTTCAGGAAAGTCTATTTAAGAGACCCTCATCTCTTTATTTTGAAGAGGATGAATTGATTTGCTATCGAATTGCTATTGAAATTCATGCTCACATTTACTTACATTTCTTGCATACATTCTCATTCTTAGTTTAATCTCATTTTAGTTTAATCATGCATATGCTTAATCTAGTTTTCTTTATTTGTTCTTAGATTACATTGCATCTTTCATTCTAGATTAATCTACATACTCATTCTTAGCTTAATTTCATTGTCAAATCCTTCATTCTTATAGGGTCTAGTAATCTGCACCTCGAATCTGAGGATATTAATAGAAAAAATCCCTTTAGATAGAAGGCAACAAGTCGCTTTGCAGGCTGATTTTTGGATGAACAATTCAATGTTCATTTCGAGATGAATCTGCATACAATAACCATGTTGAAGTGTGTGTGTGTTAGCAGAGGCCACATATTCATGCATACAATAATCAAATTAGTATTGCTCCTGAAGACCAAGACAAAACCACATTCACATGCCCATGGGGTACTTTTGCATACTCAAATTTTCCATTTGGTCTATGTAATGCTCCTACAACATTCCAATGAGTTGTTATTAACATCTTTGCTAATATATCACATGATTGCATGGAAATATATATGGATGATTTCACAACCTTTGGAGTCACCTTTCAAGAAGCACTAATGAATCTTGGAAAGGTTTTGGTAAGGTGTCAAGAATATAATTTGGCACTTAATAGTGAAAAATGTTTCATGCTCATGCAAGAAGGTGTGGTACTCGGTCATTTCATATTAGGTGTAGGAATATAAGTGGATCTAGCTAAGATAGAGGTAATTCAAACATTTCCCACACCTACAAAATCAAAAGATGTAAGATCTTTTCTAGGTCATATTGGATATTATAGATGTTTCATAAGAGATTTCAACAAAATAGCTAGTCCCTTGTATAAGTTACTCACAAAGGAAGTTGAATTTAGTTGGATATTTGAATGTAATGAAGCCTTCCTATAGCTTAAGAAACTTCTCACTATAGCCCCAATTTTACAAGGCCCTAATTGGAAGTTTCCTTTTCATATATATATGGATGCTTCTAACTATGCCATAGGTGAAGTTTTAGGAAAACAATCTCAAAATCTTGAAAATATAATATATTATATTAGCAAGATCCTTCATGGACTAGAATTAAATTACACAATGATTGAAAAAGAACTATTAGCAATAGTTTATGCCTTGAACAAATTCTAGCATTACATAATTGGCTATCCCATATTTGTTCATACTAATCATGCAACAATTAAATATCTTATGAACAAACCTACTATAATAGGCAGGATAGCAAGATGGTTACTATTGTTGTAAGAATTTGATATAACTATTATTGATAAGCCTAGAAGAGCTAGTGTTGTAGTTGATTATTTATCAAGAATCCATCATGATGCCAATGACACTACTCTGGTAGATGATGCATTTCTAAATGAGCATTTATTTTATATTGCTATTCAAACTCCATGGTATGTAGACATTGCTAACTACATTGCAACCAATAAAATACTAGAACATTTTTCTTACAAGGAAAAGAAGCTGCATGTAGAGAAAAGTTTCCATTTCACTTGGATAGATAATCTCTTATTTTACACTAGACCTGATCAAATTATGAGAAGATGTGTGAGATAGAATGAGACATACAACATTCTACATGCATCTCATAATGAACCATGTGGAGGGCACTTTGTAGCAAAAAGAATAGCCTTGAAAATCTTGACAGTTGGTTACTATTGGCCTACACTTCACAAAGATGTAGCCAACGATACACGAAATTGTGATAAGTGTCAAAGGATGGGCCGAGCAACAAGAATAGATGAAATGCCTCTTAACCCATAGATGGCATTAACACCATTTGACAAATGGGGCATGGACTTCATTGGTCCAATTGATCCTCCATCCAATGGGAAATCATATATCCTTATGTTCACTAATTACCTAAAAAAATGGGTTGAAGTCAAAGCCATGAAGCCATGCCATGAAAAATGTTACATAATTTATGTATGAAGGGATTTTAACTCATAATGGTGTACCCAAAGAACTAGCCACTGACCAAGGTGCACAATTGACCTCTAATTTGATCTCATCACTAATGAAACAATATAACATCGAGCACCAAAAATCAAGTCTTTATCATCCTCAAGCTAATGGGCAAGCGTAAGTCACAAATTGTAAGCTAGAGAACATCCTAACAAAAATAATTCATTTGCATTGTAGGGATTGGACCAATAGATTATCATAAGTTATTTGGGCCTACAGAAAAATATTGAAGACTACTATAGGGTTCACACCATTTGAGCTTCTATATGGGAAAGTAGCAATGTTCCCCATTGAATTTGGACATATAACTTTAAGAACTACACTAGAGTTGGACATTGAACTTCCTGCAACATAGAGAGAATGTCTTCTACATCTTAACTCTTTGGATGAAATACACAAAGTTGCTTTGGAACGTACTAAAATTATATAGAAGCAAAGGAAATAATGACATGACTCCCACATTAGCAATAGAGAATTCCAAGTTGGAGACTGGGTACTACTATATGATTCTAAATTTAAAGATATGCCAGGCAAGCTGTAGACAAGATGGCTAGGTCCAAATGAAATTAATCATGTCTTTAAAAATAGAGTTATCCAATTAACTACCATTGATTCAAAGCCTTTTAAATTATTAGTCAATGGTCATAGACTCAAGTTATATAAATGGCCCCAAACAAAAGAAGACTTCTTGTAGTAGTTTCAATGTCCAAATTCAAATATAAACCAGGTAACTCTTCTTATAGCTAAAGGTGTTAGCCTTTTTCCTACCACTCTTCAACACTAATTCCTTTGTGCATGCCCATAATAAAAACTTCATACCCACATAAAGTTCCAAACTTCTCCATTTACTTTCTTATTTCTTCTTTATCCACCTCATCTCATTTCTTTACCTTCCAGCCACCCACCTTCCACATCATCATTTTCTAATGCTTTTAATAAACACTGCAAGCTTGATGACATATGTTGTCACTATTGATGTAAATTTTTCCACCTTTTGGTATGTACAATGATCAAATAATAAGTATGAGATTTTCAAATTATTATTCATTTATAGTATGCAGATTTTTTTTCATATATCTAATACTACATTCTTTATATTATGGTGGCGTTATGCCAATTCCATACCCTATACTAAGTCTGACAAGTGTGGGCACTTCTCAATATTTTGTAGGGGGCAGGAAAGGTTACTAAAACCCAATGACATTCCTATTTATGTATAAAGATTTTTTCCAAATCTTCATATTTCCTTTATTGATGGAATTCAATTATCATAAGTACACAAGTGTCTACGTGTTGTACCCCTTATGCTTGAATGATTTCTTAGTGTCAGGCTATGATGTGAGCTATATTTAAATTTTAAGTGATCTAAATCCCATTTTTAGATAATTTTCACAAACATCCATGATTTACTCTCATTAAAGCCATATTATTTCTCATAATGAATCATTACGACATTAATTACCTATCAAATGCAATATGAAAATGGGCCTATAAAACAACAAAAGAAGCCTAAATTCATAAGGGGGAAATAATGCAAGTAGTGTAGATAGTGAAAGTGTTAAATAGAAATGGGTGGACAATTGTAGTGGTAAGGGTATTTCTTAAGTTCAACTACATTTGATGAAGAAGAAGCCACATAATTCACAAGGACATTTGATGAAGGAGAAGCTTCTATATGGGGTTTAATGGTGGTTGCTATAGAAGAGTGAATAGTAGAAGTAATTGGGTTACTAGCAATAGGAAAACATTATCCTAATACACATGATGCAAGATTAGCCAGGGCTCAGTTTGTCATACCAACTGATTCTCAGTTGGATATTACCAAGCAAGGTTGCAAAAGAATGTCTCTTTTTCCGCCATACAATGAGCTAGCCATGCACATTATCAAGTACATCACATGTGAAGGAAGATTTTCATATTTACATGCACATCATTTTAAATTACCTTGTTGTATAAGGAATAATCATCTAGTAAATGATCCCAATTTCTTGTACAATATAGTACTGAAGAAACCCAAAAGGGAAAGGACAATTTTGTCACCCATCATGCCCTAATTATATTACTCATAGAAAGATCACTTAGGGATTTTTCTCCCATGTCATGGGTAGAATTTGTCCAAGCTAAAACCCTACAACCCTAGGCTTCCCTTAATGAACAACATAGTGAGGAGAATATAGTTCTCATTGATGAACCTACTAAGCAAAGAACTCAAGATATTGGAGCTGAAAATGTGTAAGGCAATGTCCAAGAAAATGTGCAAGAGAATGTGCAAGAAACTATGCCTCTACCTATTTAAGAAACCTAGAAACCTACCTCTAATTGAGCAAAGAGAAAATGAAATTTTAAGAATAGATTTCTACTCTAATAAAAGAAAAGCCAAACCCTATAGTTGTGAGGCAAAAGAGAACTAAGTTGGGTCTTGGAGTAATTACTCCTATAGTAGAGACACCAAAAGGAAGAGGTAGATAAAAGTCTGTGATACCAGAAGAAACCCTTATAAGAAGAAATCTTAGAATGAGAGGACAAACTTTTAAAGAATCCGCTTCATCCAAGCCATCTACTAAAGAATCTCCAATACAAATTATTCCTAATAACTCTCCTCCATCTTGAAACTACAAACATTCTTGAAAACCCTAATGAGGAATGTAGGGTTAAAGTCAATGAAAATCAAAATGATACCTCAAAAGGCCAACTAGGTACTTCAAGCTATAGAGATGAAATAGTTCTTGAGCAAGTTTATCCAAAAACTAGCCTAGTTCCCTATAAATCAACATGACTTATTGATTTCGTAGAAGATTTTTGGAGGGAATAGAGAAAGAGGAAAAGAAACTATAAAGAGGACAATGATTCTATTACCCTATAGAAACTTGTTTTCCAGTTGTTTGGACAACATATGTTTGTTGCAGCCCCATGGGAAGAAGAGAGGAAGAGAATGAAGAAAGAAATAGTGTCTCTAAGTGCAAAAATTATAGATTTGAAAGATAAATTAGAAAATAAAAAACAAAGAATGGATCATGCCCTCAAATTGGTTGATCAAGCACTTGCCTGTAGACCACCACCATGAATTTATGCTCTATGTTTAAAGGAACAATTTATTTTATTTCAACTTATGCTAAACCTTAAGAATGTAAATGTAGAATTCAAATTAGCCCAAGAATTCTATGGTTTATACTAGACTCTACCAGCCTAGCAGTAGAATTTTCTCTATGAATTATATGTGCACAATTTTATTATGCCATCAGAAAACCAATGGAATCCTTTTCTCTATATAGGGGATATACATCTGAGGGCTTTAATGTCTTGGATGTATAATAAAGAAAACTATGATAGGAAACTAAATAATTATAGAGATGAGGAAAGAATAGAGCCCATGCCATTAAGAGCTGAGAGCATTAAACCAAAAGTTCTTAGGGACTAGTTTAGACTAAATTATGGGGATAAGAACAAGGGAGTAAGGGATAGAATCTTTGCTACTAGAGCCAAGGCCTATGTAGATTATGAGAACTTACCCTACTTTTCCTTCCGAAGAGCCATGGTTGGTGTTAGAAGAAGATGAGCTAGATTACTTGAGACACTTAAAAGGTTAGAGCCACATAGTCCCATCAATTTGGAGGCTTCCCTTCACTGAGCTCCAAAGTATCTAGAGTCAAGGAAATAGGCTAGACCAAAACTATGGTTCCCACTCACTATGCAACCTTTAATGCTCATGCAGACCCTATATGATATTAATGCTAACAGACTTGACAAGTTGCAAGAGGACAATAGAAGGGAGGTTTGAGAAAGAATAAAAGGATTCTATTATACCTTCAAGAGTAGTACAAAAGGAAGGACTCACGTTGGGGAATTCAGGTCACTGACTAGGAAATGCAATGCTTGAGGACAAGTATTAGTTTACCAAGGGATAGATAATGAGGCTAATTATTGCCTCTATTTTATAATAGTTTTAAACACTTTGTTGAACACTCTATTTTATTTTCATCAAGACATTTGTGAACTTATGTTTACCTAAACCAATGATTAACCTATGGGTAGATAGTATGTCATCTTTTTTCACTATTATATATATGATGCAATATTTTATATAATCATCAGAATGTGTGTTTTTATATTTGAATTTAATTTGGTAATGTTTATTTACAAATATCTCTACATTATAACTAACCCGTTAGCAATGAAGCTAAAGATGATTGGAAGAATTCAAAGATGAACATTGATGACAACCCATAACATTCAAGGAGAAAAGATGTTGAGGTTTAGGCACGGTGGAAAAAAATTTCAATGGTACCAAAGGACACGACTCCAAGTATGGAGGAGCTATGAAGTCTTACAACATTCTCTGCATTAATTATTATGTCAAAGTGATTGTATAGACTTTATTATTACCACTTTAAGCGGTTATCTTTTCTTCCTACCTTGAGCTATTATCTTTCCTTCTTTTTTGCTTGTGGATTTATAGCTAGTTTTTTTTCTCTTCTATTTTGGAATAAGTGTCAACCTTCTATATATAGGGATCAAATCAATTGTGTTAGGAGTTAGAAGAAGAAATTTTATGAAAACAAATTGTTAACTTTTTCAGTGAGTTATTTTTATAGTTCTATGTATTGTTCCCATGTAATGAATTTCTAAAATGGAATGAAATAGTTTTTGGTTTATATCCCATGTTAGTAGATTAGTAGAAGCCAACCAAGGGGGGCCACTTGGGAAGTGGATTAGATTAGAGTAGTATAGAGTTATTTTCAAGCATTTCTAGTATTGTAGGTAGAAGTTGTAAGTCCCTTGCTGTAGCATCATACTTTGTGAATGTTCTTGCAACATCTATGAGAATAGTTATACTAGATGAACTGAGTTCGAGCATATGTTAGCATTTCATTGCATTTCTAGTATTCATTTCAATAAAGAGTTAAGCATGTTAGTTTCCCACATCAATAGTGTAGGTTCTTTTTCTTGCATTTTACTTTCCTACAACATAATCATAATGACTCATTAAGAGACCTAGTGCGCATACTATGCTGACCATTTAAAGTATACATCCCTAGGTTATCAAGATAAAATGCACCTCACAGTGGGAAAAATAATCCTTAGACTAAATACACTATTCCTAAGCATGGCCTTGAGCATGATTATCAAACACCTATTGTGAGGTGGAGCAATGTTCATCACCTTCAAAACTATTTTGCAAATCTTTCCAAATTATGTAAGAAGTAATAAGTGACTTTACTTGGTTGTACTCAATTTCAAGAAGTGTAGACAATAATACTTCTCTAGCTTTCATGTTTCACATGAAAAGTTCCCTTTCTTCCTTGGTACAAGTTTTCAAATGTTTTCCAGAAATTATTGTCTTTTTTCATTTTGTCAAGATCCAATATCTTGGACCCATACACAAAAAATGCATCTTCATATTTCCCTTCCATCTATCATAATTTATTTCATCAAACTTTGGATTATCTTTTTTGAATATGTTCACCATGGATCTCCCAAAGTCATTAAACTATATCTTTAAGGATTTGATGCTTTAATACCAATTGTAATTAAAACATTTATGCACCTTAAATAATCTTAACCATTCAACCAAAGTAAACAAAAATCATAACAAGATGCAAATACATAATTACACTATATATGTTAACTAGGGAAACCCTTGATCAGAGGGAAAACCCCAGTAGGAATGATACCCACAAGATGATGTACTAATTAAATATTGCTTGTTAGAGGATGGACCCTGTTAGGAGTCTATTATAAAATTTAGTACATATGAGTCCCTATTAGGAGGTTTTGAATCCTTGTTAGAAGATTCCAAATCTATTAGGAGTTGTGCTAACCTTATTACTTGTAGAAGATAGAAGGACCCATTGTCCAAACATCTTATGGGGCAAGATCACTAAGCTCACTATCCAACTGATCTCTTAACTATTTCTTGAAAAATAATTATCTGTACTATTCTTTAACTTCTTTCCTCTATCCTATCAACTAGACTAATCATTTTTAGACCTTGCAAACCAATTCATGAACCTCGAATCAAAGTATCAAACTTTGGATCACACAATAATACATCAACAACAAAGTTTCCTTCACCTTCACTATACTCTACTTATCTTCACATTTTTCTCTTTGTGCTACTTAAAATAATTCAATTTCATCCATATATGATAAAGGAAAATGTCCTTCCTTTATACCAAATCCATACAATAATTTCCTGAGTAGGCTATTACACCTTCTCAATTAATTATTATAGGACCTCAATAAGAACACGTTACACTTAGTGATTACATTAATCTTCCACCTTGTAACCTAAATAATTTTACATACATATAACATTAGGACAAATGATCTTAGCTATGTCATCTCTAGAATGTCTACTTCACATCTTAATTTTGGTTTCTCAAAATAATAGCTCTGCTAAGAGATATAACAAGTTTACCAGAACATGCCTCTATAAACTCTATCTCAAAATAGTCTTTATCAAAACTTGCATAACTTATTCTAGACTTAATATCTTATGCTTTTGAGGTTAGCTATATATAATAGACACTTAGTAGGATTTTCCTTTAACCTCTCTTAGAGTAAGTACTCAACAATCTATCCATACCAACTTGATCTTTCTATTGTTCTTCTGTCAAATACCATAGAAAAATGTTATATTGACATCAATGACAAACACAATCATGAATCTAACATATTATCATGATAATGATCTAATCATGTTTCTAAACTACTCCCCTATAGGAATATCATTAGCATTCATGCTTCCAACACAACTAAACTAGAAGTCGAAAAAGAAACTTTTTGAAGCCCAAGATCCTAAAACTCTTAGAAATTGAAAATGGGACCTAGGGTCTAGGACAAGGTTGACCCTACTCTAGGTTAGGGTTGAGGCTGACCTTGAACTAGAAGGTCATCCTTGATCTAGAGGCCAAAATCCTCAATTTCATAGAGTAGTTTGTCAAAAATAGGCTGAAAGTAGAGAGAGAGAAGTATAATAGGGAGAAAAACTAGATCCATGCAAAAATCCATTTAAGGAACTTGGCATGACCCTAGACCACTTACTTGGAGGGATAAATACTCTCAACATGAAAGTTCTTCCATTTTAAGATGATACATTAAGGCCCACTTTAGGAAGAGTATGGATTCGACACAAACTCTTGGTAAATTAGATTCTAATAAAAAGATAATCTTATTAAAATCAAAGGGACAAAGAAATCCTCAAGCCTTGAGAGACTCAAGTATAAAAAGGAAAAAGAGTGTTATTATCTTTCCCAATGAGGAATTACATCCCATTATGAACCACACAAGGAAACTACGCAGCTAGAAAGATGGAATTGAATTGCCTAGTAAATGTGGCTACTCACTAGTCAACCCATCAAGGATTCACCCTCAAGAATATTCTATTCTATAAGAGTAAAAACAAAAGAGATCCAATCTTAAGGACACCTTCAACCTTAAGGGATCAAAAATATATTTGAAATTGGCTGGATCAAGAGATCCTAAAATATAAATCCATGCTTTAAGGATTAGTTACTAATATGAAAAGGGAGAAAGCTTATCTTGAAAAATAATATATATGTATTGAAATGTGTGTGTGTGCAATAAGTGAGCATAGTGTATGCCCCCACCTTAAAGTCATTGCTAATACTTTAATAGGAGAAATGGCTTTGATGGAAACATAAATAACTCCACTAAACATGTTTCCACTATGAGATACCCCTAGATGAAGAAAAATCAAGGGAAATACCACATAAACATAAAAAGAACACAGAAGGGATCTACCTACTATGGGGTTAGTATGATCATAAGATAATACATATAATATAAAAGATCATATAAAAGAATCTAACATTATTTAAACACATCATGGGAGAAACACAATACAAAAGAAAAATAAAAAACAAAGACTACCATGATAGAGAATCCAATGAAGTGTGTTGTCAAATCTCACCATCTCATTGTATATCATTTAGGGAAGGTGGGTAACTCCCAAGAGGGATTATATCCAACATAGTAGGAATGATAGCTAGTTCCAAACAAGGATCCTCTTGAGAATCACAATGTTCTTTACTAGGTGTAAGTAATTAATTGTGAGGAAAACATAGTTGGTAAATCTACATCAATGTCAATAGTTCCATATTCATCATTAATACCATTAGTATCATCAAGATTGTCTTTTTCATTTAGATTAATCAAAATAAGATCTAAGATATAGATAGAATCATTAGAATCAAGTAACATAACATCACTATTAGTAAAAACTTCTTCTAACACATCATGCATAGTTGTATCTAAAGAAGATAAAGATTTTTGAGTAACAAAATTATGAGCTTTAGCTTGAATATGATGCTTCTTATGGTGTTTTTTAGTAGATCAATTACATTTTTCCTTACTTGAAATGTGTTGATAGCTAGGAGGAAGAGTTACTAAATCCTTCACAGATTCTATAGAAGGATTAATAGGAGATTGACAAGAAACAAGAGGAGCTTGATTAACAGACGTAGAAGCCATATATAAATAAGGTATGGAAGGTGTAGGAAAAAGACCATGATTAAGATCCATAGGTGGTAAGCTTAACTCAAGTTTTCATTTCTAATAGACTTGATATGAATGGAAAAGATGATCAGGTCAAACATAACATGAATTATGTAATGAATGCCAAAATAAGTCAATGGTAGCAACATCCCTTGGCCTAGAAGTATGGTGTAAGATATGATTAACTATATTTGCTTAATCATCATAAATAAACTTAAGACTTTTATGAATAGGTGAAGCAACAACATGGATGCCATTTAACCATAGTAAACAAAGCCTAACTTGAAATTGATCAAGAGTAGGAACACCAATAAAGGTAGCATTCACAATCTTCCCACAAAGTACGACCGGTAAATCAATAGAACTAAATGATGGATAAAGTAAACCATTACAAGTTTGAATCCATACATCCAATGTATCTTAAAAATCACATTGAAAACTTTTCACAAAATGATTTTCTTCTATAATAAAATTGACTAAGGAGGTAGGATCACCAAGACAACTACAAGTAGGTATCTTAGCAATGTTAGCATAAATATAAAGGGGACCATCAAGAGCTTTAATAGTCTTAGAATCATCAAAGGTAATAAAAAATTCTTGAGTTTGTTTTTTCTTAGGTTGTTGTCAAGGTTTAGGTTGAGGATTCAATTTAGGCTTAGTTTTTAGTTGAGGTGGAGATATAGATGGAACCACATGCTCCACTTGATTAACAACATGATTAAGATCATCCATCTTTGAATCATACAAAATATCCATAGAAGATGGCTAAGCAATAGTATTAGTATCATATGTAGGTAAAGGATTCATATAGATTTACAAATTTTGATTAGGAAGAGAAACAAATTTATTCCCACTAACATCAAAATTATCAACAACTAAGGCATTAGAATCAAATAAGTCCTAAACCTTATGTTTTAAAGAATAAAATTTCTAAATATCATGACCATTCTAATGATGATTTTAACAAAAAACTTTTAGATCAAAATATTTAGCCACCATTGTAGTAGGTAAAAGAGGATGAATAAGAGGTAAAGTAATCATATTAGTAGTTAACAACCTATTCATAATAGCATGTAAAGATTCAAAGAGAGGAGTAAATGTATGATTCAATAAAAAATAAGTGGATGCAGAAGTGGCATTGTGAGATGCAACAACAATTTGATCAACAACTACATTTGCATGTTTATTTATCTTAACATAATTGTTGAATTTTTGAATTTTATTTGGATTAAGAGAAGCATCACTTTTATCAAAAGGAATAGGATCCATTGGAGTGGTGCCCTCAAATTGACTCACTTGTAATTGATAATAATGAAGCACTGCACAAAGTTGTTGAAAAGAAGTAAATTTAGTAAGTATAATCTTATCTCTAATATCCTTTTGAAAATTTGAAATAAACATAAATTGAATATCAATATCAAGACCAAGATGGAAAATATAAGCATGCAAATTCTTAAATCTATCAATAGATTTAGTGAATTTTTCCTTAGAATTTTGTTTACAATGAATAAAATTAGTCACTTGTGGTCCAATGTTGTTTTCGAATTGTTGAATAAAAGCATTAGCAAGTTGACAAAATGAATGAATATAATAGGGAGTCAAAGAACAAAACCATTGTAATGCCTTGTCACAAAAATTTTGAGCAAATAACTTTGCTAAATTCCAATGATCATGAGCATAATCACTACAAAGGATTTGAAATTTTTTAACATGATGAATAGGGTCTCCCTTACCATTATAATTCTCAAGATTAGGCATATTAACTTAATGAGGAATGAGAGTATGAATAATATCCTAACACAAGGGAATTTCCATGTCACAAGTAGAGATACTAAACTTGTTTTGTGTCAAGGATGCAAGTTGTTGTTGTAAAGATTACATAGTTTGAGCTAAACTGATAATTTTTGAATCATGAGAAGAAATAGGATAACTAACAGAATTAGAAATGCTAGGTAAAGTGTACAAAGCTAGAGGAATAGAAGACACAACTAGAGGAACATTAGGAGCTACAATTGGTAGAGGATTAGAATAAGTAAAAGGAACATTATGAGAAGAAGGTTGTGAAGTAGGAAGGGACATAGGAGGAACATTCATAGGAATAGAGGGTGTTAAAAATAGATTAAAGAAGATTATTAAAGAGGGAGATTGTTGAGAATAGATTGAAGAAGGAGATTGATGGGAACATGACCCAAGCACAAAATGGACACAACAGGAAAGGGAAAATTGTATTAACTATGTAAATATGCTATTACATTTAGTACAGAGAAAATAGACTTCAAAAAATTCCCTAAGGGCTTACAATAGTATAAGTCTGGAGATAATTTTCCCTTTTAGTACCTCCTCTCAAACTCCACTCCAAACTGCCTTTTACAATGCTAGAAATGTTCTTAAATAGACATCAAAGGGTTAAGGAGTAGGAATACATTCTAGAAAGTGCTAGCTGGCATCCACTAACCAAGTAGAAGGCTCTAGAAGTTGCATTGAATTTGGCACAAATCTAGAAGAATCCAAAAATGGTAATCGAACTTTTGGGAGGCATAACTTTTGAACTGTAGCTCCGATTGACGAATCATTTACATTTTCGAAAAGCTCTCGAAGCACTCTATAGCCCTATGGACCAGCTTTACTCATCCCCCATTTCTCGGTCCTATTTGAGGTCATTTAATGCCCCTAACCTGACTTTGAAGCATTCTTAGGAGGTCTCTAAAAATTGAAAAATTGCAATAACTTTCAAACCGCGAGGCCTTTCAACCTAATTCTTTTTTTGGAATGCTCTAAATTACAATTACAATATTCTATCCAATTTACACCTTCTAGTTCACCAAAATGATGGCTCAATTACATACTCCTATTTTTTTGGCATTTACACATATCCCAAGGTGTTCAAATACTCTATCCTAGGACACTAATAATGGAACTGTGAGAGTTGGAACCTTTTTTTGACCCAAATGGGTATCCTGAAATGAAAACACATGAAACAAAAACTAAGTCTAAGTATTTTTTTTGGTTGACATAGGATTGCCCTTATAGCTCTGGATGCTCCTGCATCAGACACCTAGGGTAGATTGAAAAGTGACCCTGTCACTTTATGAATGGTAGAGGAAATCCCAAATGGGAAACCTCAACTGCTGAAATCCAAGTTGAATCCTCTATCTACCGTCCTTTCCACTTGACCTAATACTCTTCATACTACCTATTTCTAGTACTCCTGCCCACATGACTATCTAGAATCTCCTCTATCTCCTCCTTCTTAGAAGTAGGAATTGGACATGGTACTAACACCAGCTCCTCATCTGCACCATCATCATGATACTCTGTTAAGTTTGCAATGTTGAAAATAGGAGAAATGTGAATTCCATCTGGTAAATCCACCTCATATGCATTTCTTGAGTCATGTTTCTTCAGAATTTTGTAGGGACCAAATTTCTTCATTTTCAGCTTGTTGTAAGTACCAGATGGAAATCTTTCTTTTCTTAAGTGTACCATGACTAGATCCCCTACTTGAAATTCCTTATGTATTCTCCTTTGATTAGATCTAGCTTTATACTCTTGATTCATCTTGGTAATGTGTGCTTGAACCTCCTCATGTAGATGCTTGATATGTTCAGCAAATTCTTCAGCTTTAGCACTTGTCCTCTCCCCTTGCTCTATCTTCCTCAATTCTGGTGCAGTCCTTGGGCTACTTCCATATACAATTTGGAATGGTGATCTACCAATACTCCTATTTATAGAGTTATCATAAGCAAACTCTTCTTGTGGTAGAATCAAATCCCACCCCTTGGGTTTATCCCCAACTAAACATCTTAGTAAAATTCCCAAGCTTCTATTTACCACTTCAGTCTATCCATCAATCTATGGGTGATGTGTAGAACTGAACTTCAAGTCTTTTCTCAACTTCTTCCACAATGTTCTCCAGAAATACCCCACAAATTTAGTATCTCTGTCAGAAACTATACTCCTTGGGAGACCATGTAGTCTTTCGACCTCTCTGAAAAACAAGTCTGCAATATGGATAGCATCATGAGCTTTGTGGCATGGAATGAAATGTGCCATTTTGGAGAACCTATCAACCACCACAAATACTGAGTCATTACCTCTTTGTGTCCTTGGAAATCCAAGAACAAAATCCATACTTATGTCCTCCCATGGCTTTGATGGAACAGGAAATGGCTGATATAGTCCAGTATTGTGACTAAATCCTTTGGCAACTTAACAAATCTGACAACTCTGTACAAACTTCTTCACATCCTGTGAAATTTGAGGGCAAAAATAATGTTCTCTAAGAATGGAAATGGTCTTATCTCAACCAAAATGTCCTGCCATCCCTCCACTATGTTTCTCCTTAATCATATTTTCCCTCGTTGAACTCCTTGGAATGCATAATTAACTGCCCTTGAACAACATACCATCCTAAATAAGATAGTCTAACCACTTAGTTTTGTCTATAGCAATAGGCTCCTTACAAGCTTTCCACACTTCAGAAAAATTAGGATCCTTAGGGTACAGATTCTTGAGTTCATCAAACCCAACTACTTCAACCTGCATTACTATAAGCAACAATTGTCTCCTACTTAGTGCATCTGCAACCTTGTTAGATTTTTTACTTCTATGCTTCAACAAAAATGTATAGGTCTGCAAGAACTCTACCCACTTCATATGCCTCTGATTCAATTTACCTTGGCTATTTAAGTACTATAATGCCTGATGATTAGTATATAAAACAAATTCCTTTGGCAATAAATAATGCCTCCATTTCTTTAAGGCCTGAACTATTGCATAGAACTCTTGATCATAAATAGAATACTTCCTTTTTGCATCATTCAATTTTTCACTAAAATATGCAATAGGCTTACCTTCTTGGCTTAATACAGCCCCAATAACACTGCCACTAGCATCACAATCCACCTTGAACACCTTTCTAAAATTTGGAAGTGCCAACACAGGTTGTTCTATCACCTTCTTCTTCAACATTTCAAAACTTCTCGTAGCTACTGTAGTCCATTTGAATTATTTTCTATCCACTCTTATTGTGTCAGTCAGGGGTGCACATATGCAACTGAAATTCTTAATGAACTTCTTGTAAAAACTAACTAGACCATGAAATGATCTTACCTCAGTAGCAGACCTTGGAGTAGGCCATTCTAAGATGGCTTTTACCTTCTCTAGATCCATTTTGAGACCTTTAGGTGATATAACAAACCCCAAGTAGACTAACTCCCTTTTTGCAAAGATACACTTCTTTAGATTAATTAACAATTTCTCTTCCCTTAACCTTTCAAGGACACTACAAATATGCAATAAATGTTCTTCCAAAGTCTTGCTAAAATTAAAATATCATCCAAATAGACAATAACAAATTTTCCCAAGAACTTCTTAAGCACCTCATTCATAAGCCGCATGGAGGTGCTTGGGGCATTTGTCAATCCAAAGGGCATGACTAACCACTCATAAAGACCCTCCTTGGTCTTGAAGGCTATTTTCCACTCATCTCATTCTCAAATCCATATCTGGTGATAACCATTCTTGAGATCTATCTTTATGAAGTACCGAGCTCCACTCAAGCAGTCCATAAGATCATCCATTCTTGGCAAAGGAAACTGATACTTGATGGTTAATCTTATTTATAGCTTGAGAGTTTGTACACATCCTCCACTCTCCATCCTTCTTTGGTGCTAGTACTGCAGGTATTGCACCTGGACTCAAGCTCTCTTGAATCAAGCCCTTCCTCAATAGCTCATGAACCTGTCTATTTAGCTCCTCAGTTTCAGTAGGAGTCATCCTGTGAGCAGCCTTGTTAGGAAAACTAGCTCTTGGGATTAAATCTATCTAATGACTTATAGTGGCAATCCTTATAGAACATTATCAGAGATGATATCTCCAAACTCACCTAGTAAATCTAAAACTTCAAGTGGTATTTCACTACTACCTTCTTTATCTTTCCTAGGGTCAAAGCATAGCACATATGCTGATGTTTCATGCCATCTAAAAACTTCCTTCCATCAACAAGACAAATCCTAGCACTGCTACATACCTTTTCACCTTCCTTTTTCATGGGCTTCAGTTTGTGGTGAACTCCATCCTTTGTTAGAGAGTATGTGTTTGCATGACCATCGTGTATTGCATGCCTATCAAACTGCCATAGTCTACCCAACAATAGATGACAAACATCCATTGGAATAACATCACAAAGAACTTCATCATGGTAACTCCCATTTTTGAACTTCACTAAACACTACTCACTTACTAGGACCTTATGATCATCTTTCACCCAAGCAATCCGATAGGGCTGGGGGTGTTTCTCCCTCTTGAGCTTCATCTTAGAGATCATCTCCTCCAATACCAAGTTATCAGTGCTACCACCATCAATGATCACATCACAACATTTATCCTCACACTTGCATTTGGTATAGAACAAACTCCTCCTTTGTCCTAGTTCAATCTCACCACTTAGTAGGACCCTTTCATTTACTAAAGTCTATCCTCTTTCTGTATCCTTTAAATGTGATGATTATGCATCCTCATCCACATGAGCAACCCTAGCTTGACCCTCAGCTCTCCTATCTGTCCTTCCTTTTTGTTGAGGGCATTCAAAGGCATGATGACCTTCTTCATTGCAATGAAAACAAGTACCATGAAAGCCTCCTCTTCCTTGTCCATGTTCTCTACCTCTTCCTCTCTAATTTCCTAAGTCTTGATCATGGGAGCAGTTAAAACCCTCATTCCTTTGGTTCCTGCTAGTACCCACATCTTCATTTTTCTTTTGAGTTTCATTTCGGCCTCCAGATGACCTACCACTACCCCTTCCTCCTTGACTGTGCCCTCTTGGTCTCCCTTCAAACTTTTTATTCAGCTTCTCTTCAACTCGTAGCAAAAATTGGTATTCCTCTTCAACGCTGGTCATTCTTACCAGACTTAATTCCTCCTAGATGCTAGGTAGCAACCCACTGATATAATGAGCAACCTTCTCCTTATTTGCTTTTGCATTCCCCACTCTGATCAGAAGTCAATTAAACTCCTCTGTATATTCCTGGACTAATCTTCCTACTTGCTTCAACCCATGTATCTTCTTAAACAAATCAAGCTCATAGTCATTAGGAATGAACTGCTTCTTTAGTTTGTCCACCATGCAATCCCACCTTGTGATCTTATCCTTTCCTCTTCTATTTCTTTCCAATTAAACCTCTTGCCACTAGATTTTGGCATGCCCTTTCGGTTTGGCCTTTGCAAACTTAACCTTATCTGGGTCCCTGATATCCTCATACTCAAAGTATTCTTCCAATTCATTGATCCAATCAATCAACTCATTTGGTTTCAAATTTCTTGAAAATACACCCACATCAATTGTAGGTCTTTTTCCAAACTTAGTAATGGCCCTAAAAAGCCTTTCCTCTACCTAATTAAGAACTTCCCCATCAAATTCTCCTTTTGGTCCAGTTTCTTCTTCTTCATTGTCATCCTCACTTTCATCACCTGTGAAAACATTTGTTCCTCTATAGAGCTCCTCCTGCAATGCTTGTACCTGCCTTTGGAGGGCTCTAACCTCCTCAGGATCCAAAGGGCATGACTAACCACTCATAAAGATCCTCCTTGGTCTTGAAGGCTATTTTCCACTCATCTCCTTCTCGAATCTATATCTGGTGATAACCACTCTTGAGATGTATCTTTGTGAAGTACTGAGCTCCACTCAAGTAGTCCATAAGATCATCCATTCTTGACAAAGGAAAATGATACTTGATGGTTATCCTATTTATAGCTCAAGAGTCTGTACACATCCTCCACTCTCAATCCTTCTTTGGTGCTAGTACTATAGGTACTGCACATGGACTCAAGCTCTCTTTAATTAAGCCCTTCCTCAATAGCTCCTGATCCTGTCTGTTTAGCTCCTCAGTTTCAGTAGGAATCATCCTATGAGTAGCCTTGTTAGGAAAACTAGCTCCTGGGATTAAATCTATCTTATGAGTGATTTTCCTTACTGGTGGAAATCCTTCTGGAACATTATCAGAGATGATATCTCCAAAATCACCTAGTAAATCTGAAACTTCAAGTGGTATTTCACTACTACCTCCTTTATCTTTCCTAGGGATCAAAGCATAGCACATATGTTGATATTTCATGCCATCTAAAAACTTCCTTCCATCAACAAGACAAATCCTAGCATTGCTACATACCTTTTCACCTTCCTTTTTCTTGGGCTTCAGTTTGTGGCAGACTCCATCCTTTGTTAGAGAGTATATGTTTGCATGACCATCGTGTATTGCATGCTTATCAAACTACCATGGTCTACCCAACAATAGATGGAAAAAATCTATTGGAATAACATCACAGAGAACTTCATCATGGTAACTCCCAATTTTGAACTTCACTAAACACTGCTCACTTACCAGGACCTTATGATCATCTTTCACCCACGCAATCCGATAGGGTGGGGGGTGTTTCTCCCTCTTGAGCTTCAGCTTAGAGACCATCTCCACTGATACCAAGTTATCAGTGCTACCACCATCAATGATCACATCACAACATTTATCCTCACACTTGCATCTAGTACAGAATAAAATCCTCCTTTGTCCTAGTTCAATCTCACCACTTAGTAGGACCCTTTCATTTACTAAAGTCTCTCCTCTTTTTGCATCCTCTGAATGTGATGATTATGCATCCTCATCCACATGAGCAACCCTAGCTTGACCCTCAACTCTCCTATTTGTCCTTCCTTTTTGAGGGCATTCAAATCCATGATGACCTTCTTCATTGCAATGGAAACAGGTACCACAAAAGCCTCCTCTTCCTTGTCCATATCCTCTACCTCTTCCTCTCTAATTTTCAAAGTCTTGATTATGAGAGCAGTTGAAACCATCATTCCTTTGGTTCCTACTAGTACCCACGTCTTCATTTTTCTTTTGGGTTTCATTTTGGCCTCTAGATGACCTACCACTACCCCTTCCTCCTTGACCATGCCCTCTTTGTCTCTCTTCAAACTTTTTATTTAGCTTCTCTTCAACTCGTAGGGCAAATTGGTATGCCTCTTCAATGTTGGTCATTCTTACCAGACTTAATTTCTCCTGGATGCTAGGTCACAACCCACTAATATAACAAACAACCTTCTCCTTATTTTCTTCTGCATGCCCTACTGTGATCAAAAGTCAATAAAACTCCTTTGTATATTCTTGGACTGATCTTCCTACTTGCTTCAACCCATGCATCTTCTTAAACAAATTGAGCTCATAGTTAACAAGAATGAACTGCTTCTTTAGTTTGTCCACCATGCGATCCCACCTTGTGATCTTATCCTTTCCTCTTCTATTTCTTTCCAATTGAACCTCTTGCCACTAGATTTTGGCATGCCCTTTTAGTTTGGCCTTTGCAAACTTAATGCTATCTAGGTCTCTGATATCCTCATACTCAAAGTATTCTTCCACTTTATTGATCTAATCAATCAACTCATCTAGTTTCAAATTTCCTAAAAATACACCCACATCAATTGTACATCTTTTTTCAAACTTAGTAATGGCCCTAAAAAGCCTTTCTTCTACTTGATTCAGAACTTCCTCATCAAATTCTCCTTTTGGTCCAATTTCTTCTTCTTCATTGTCATCCTCACTTTTGTCACCTACGGCAACATTTGTTCCTCTATGGAGCTTCTCCTGCAATGCTTGTACCTACCTTTGGAGGGCTCTAACCTCCTCAAGATTAATAGCTCCAGCCCTTCCACCACACTCTCTTTATGGAGGCATCTTCTTAATGCAAACTCACAACCACACAGTCCTGGTGCAAATTGCTCACAATCGGCACTCTATTTACACACTCAAAAAAACTTTCTCTGATACCACTTGATGGGAACACGACCCAAGCACAGAATGGACACAACAAGAAATGAAAAATTGTAGTAACTATGTAAATATGCTATTACATTCAGTACAGAGAAAATAGACTTCAAAACATGCCCTAAGGGCTTACAACAGTATAAGTCTGGAAATAATTTCTCCTTTTAGTACCTCCTCTCAAACTCCACTCCGAACTACCTTTTACAATGCCAAAAATGCTCTTAAATAAACACTGGAGGGTTAAGGGTTAGGAATACATTCTAAAAAGTGCTAGCTAGCATCCACCAACCAAGTAGAAGGCTCCAGAAGTTGTGTTAGAAGTCGGCACAAATCTAGAAGAATCCAAAAATGGTAATCGAACTTTCAAGAGGCATAACTTTTGAACCGTAGGTCCGATTGATGAACTGTTTACATTTATGGAAAGCTATTGAAGCACTCTATAGCCCTATGGACCAGCTTTTCTCATTCCCCATTTTTTGACCCTATTTGAGGTCATTTAATGCCCCTAACCTAACTTTGAAGCATTCTTAGGAGGTCTCCAAAAATTAAAAAATTGCAATAACTTTCAAACCGTGGGGCCTTTTGACCTGATTCTTTTTCTGGAATGCTCTAAATTACAATTACAATCTTCTGACCAATTTACACCTTCTAGTTCACCAAAATGATGGCTTAATTACATACTCCTATATTTTTGACATTTACACGTATCCCAAGGTTTTCAAATACTCTATCCTAGAACACTGATAGTGGAACTGTGAGAATTGAAACCTTTATTTGACCCAAATGGGTATCCCAAAATGAAAACACATGAAATAGAAACTAAGTCTAAGTATTTTTTTTTTGGTTGACACAGGATTGCCCTTATACCTCTGGATGCTCTTGCATTAGAGATTTTATGTTTCAATCATTGTTTTGTCACTGATGTCAAACTTGCTATTTTGATACAAGAGCATCCATAGGTATAAGGGCAATCCTGTGTCACCCAAAAAAATGTACTTAGACTTAGTTTCTATTTCGTGTGTTTTCATGTCTAGATACCTATTTGGGTCAAATAAAGGTTCCAACTCTCACAGTTTCAGTATTAGTAATTTAGGTTAGAGTATTTGAACACCTTGAGATACATGTAAATGCCAGAAAAATAGGAGTATGTAATTGAGCCATAATTTTGGTATATTGGAGGGTGTAAATTGGCTGGATGAATGTGATTATAATTTAGAGAATTCCAGAAAAAGAATCAGGTCAAAAGGCCCCACGGTTTGAAAGTTATTGCAATTTTTTGATTTTTAGAGACCTCCTAAGAATGCTTCAAAGTCAGGTTAGGGGCATTAAATGACCTTAAACAGGGCTAAAAAATGAGGAATGAGAAAATTTTTCCATAAAGCTATAGAGTGCTTCAAGAGCTTTTCAGAAATGTAAACGGTTCATCAATCAGAGCTACAGTTCAAAAGTTATGCCTCTCGAAAGTTCTGTTACCATTTCTGGATTCTTCTAATTTTGTACCAACTTCTAATGCAACTTTTGGAGCCTTCTATTTGGTTGGTGGATGCCAACTAGCACTTTCTAGAATGTATTCCTAATCCTTCACCTTTTGGGGTCTATTTATGAACATTTCTAGCATTGTAAAAGGCTGTTTGGAGTGGAGTTTGAGAGAAGGTACTAGGAGAAGAATTTATCTCTAGATTTATGCTATTGTAAACCCATAGGGCATGTTTTGGAGTCTGTTTCTCTGCACTAAGTGTACTAGCATATTTTCACAGTTAATAAATTTTTCCCTTTTCTTTTGTGTCCATTTTGTGCTTGCGTTGTGTCCCCATCATATTTGTTTGTAAGAAAAATGCTTATATGATTTAAGTACTATGACTTATTTGATTGATGAAGAGGATTTGATTAACAGATGTAACAATAGCACCTAAAGGAAAGGTTGAGTTATGATTATGTAAAAGAGTACAAGAATTAGTTAAGACATTGATAATATGATGTATTGATAATCTACTATAGGTTACAAAGGCTGATTACACTTAGAAATTTTAGTAGAACAAGCTACACAAAGTTTGTTTGTAGAGCTTGACCAAGTGGATAGTAGGTACTAAGAAAAGTCAGTGCAATCCAAGAAAAAAATTAGTTGGAGCTAAGTAAAAGTATATTCTAGTGTGTGTTGAGTAGAGTAACAGATGTTGAGTAAATTTTAGTTGATGCAGAGCACTAGTAAACTTTAGTTTGTGTCGAGTAATTTCATAGAGGATGTTGAGCAATGTAGTATGCACTTAGCATCAAAAGCTAGATAATGCCAAGTGGCTACATTATTTGAAAGATCATGAATTTGATGGATCTGAGCTAAAAAGTTTATTTTCTTAGATTATGTGAATGAGGTGGAAGATGATATTGATGAGTTGGGGTCATAGAGGTTAAGCTAAACCATTTTTAGGCAAATTCAAAAAGGATTCAAGGAAAAGTTTCTAGAAGAGATATGGAATGTGGGGTATATACATTGAATCCTACCTAATTTATCCTAACCCTAAATTGGATGATGGAGAATGAGATACAAAATATCTAAATCTCCTATTTATAGGAATGGCTACTTAGAAGAAAAGGTTGTCATGTGTGAGAACCTAAAGAAAACAAGGAGTCAAGGGTTTTGCTTCATCAAGTGACCTAAGAGAAGAAGTATGAAATGACCTGTTAGGTAAGAAGGCATAAGGATATGATTTCTTGAAGGGTGAACAAGCTATCAGAGATAAAATGAGTGAAGGCCAAGTAGAATGGAGGACTAAAATAGAGATCAATAATCTGTAAATGGACTTGTAAGTTGTTATAAGATCAAGCCTTACTGCTACTTCCTAACAATTCTATTAGTCTAGGATAAATCCTTTGGGTTATGGTTAACCTAATAGTAATTTGTAAATCTTTTAACTAGGTGACATTCCAAGTGAATAATCTAAAGTCCTCTATAAATGCTCACTCCTAACAAGGTGATTGAAATCCTTTAATAGGGTCACATTTAACAGTATGTATTGTAACATTTCACTTTAGAAGATTGAAAAAGAGTAGCATGTTATTGGTAGTTTTTCTCAAATTGAGTTTTTGTGTAAATCATTGTGTCAAGTGTGATGATGAATCTATTATGTTTTATGTTTATATTTCTGCAAGTTGATTTGACAACAACCTATAAGTTTTAAGTGATTGCATAATATTATGGATACATGCATGATGATAAATATTTTATGGCTTCACTAAGCTATGAAAAGTTTTATTTATACATCTGGACCTTGCATAACTAATTCACCACCCCTCCTCTCAGTTATTCTAAAAATATTCTAACAATTGGTATCAAATCTGTCTACTTAAGAGGACTCGGTTGAAGGTACTAGAAGCATAAAGATCAAGATGTCAAAAAGAGAAGTACCCAAGCTCAATAGAGATAAATTTTCTACATGGAAAATTTTGATGAAGCTACACCTTGGAGGACTTAGAAATCATGCACAATCTACCATTACTACTAGGCATGTTAATCCTACTAAAGCCCCAATTATTGAAGATATGCAGTAGAAGAAAGAACATAACCAGACAATGCTTGAGATTGTATCTACCCTAAGTTATGCCAAATTTGATGATATCAAAGGTCTTGAAAGTACAAATAAAATGTGGGATTCCCTAACCACCATCTATAGAGGAGATGCAAATGTTCTAAGAGCTAAAGCTGAAAGTCTTAGAGGTAAGTTTGATGATATGAAAATGGAAGAAGGTGAAAATATTGCTCAATATGTTGCAAGGATAAAAGAAGTTGTTAATGCAATAAGAGGAGCTACTAGTAAAATAGATGATGATACTGTACTAAACAAAGTTTTAAGGACATTGTTGCTTTTATATGCTATTAGAGTTTCTGCAATACAAGAACTAAGATGCATTCTAGGGAATAATATGAGAAATGTTGAAGGTTCCTAAGTTGAAGAAGCTTGATAATATAATGTGAAAACAATGTTAGTTAGACAAAATGAGAAAGTCAAGTTTTAAGAATAAAACTTATACCTCTAAAGGAATACTAGAGATTGTTCATATTGACTTGTGTGGACCAATTGAGGTGCAAAGCTACAAAGGAGATAAGTACATTATGATTTTTCTTGATGACTATTAAAAAATGATGATAGTTATGTTTCTAAAATAAATATGATGCTTTCCAAATGTTTAAGTGGTACTTAGCAAGAGTTTAGAAGGAAACAGGTAAAAATCTAAAGTGTTTGAGATCTAACAAAGGAGGAGAACTTACATCGAATGAGTTTGAGATGTTCTATAATGATAGAAGAATCAAAAGATAGACATCTACCCATAGAAACCCTCCACAAAATGGAATTGATGAAAAGAGAAATAGATCTATAATGGACTGTGCTAGAACACTCATGATGGAGAAAAATGTTGCTATGAAATACTAGTGAGAAGCTATAAGTACAACTATCTATACCTTGAACTGTGTACAAGTCAAGAAGGATACTCATTCAACACCTTTTGAACTATGGTATGGATACTCACCTAATGTAAAATACTTTAAGGTATTTGGAAGCAAATGTTACATTGTTAAGGACTTTAGGAATGGTAAAATAGATGTAAAAAGTAAAGAAGGTATGTTCCTAGAATATTTCACAAGAAGTAAAGCTTATAAGTAGTTAAATACTAACACTAAAAAAGTTGTGAAAAGTGCAAATGTGAATTTTGATGAATAGACATAAGTATATGAGGCTGAACCTATGAAAGAACTAGGAGAATGCAAATTATTGGTATAATTTTATGAAGGTATGCCTGCTGAAGATGTCGATTGGAGTAAAGCCATGGAAGAAGAGATTGAGAAAATAGAGGGGAAAAAAAAACATGGAATCTAATTCCTAGACTAAAAGAAAAAAATGTGATTAGCACTAAGTGGGTATTCAGAAATAAGCTAGATGAAAATGATGAAGTCACAAGAAGCAAGGCAAGATTAATTTGCAAAGGATATGCAAAAGAAGAAGAAATTGACTATGGAGAGACATTTTACCCTATTTTTAAATTGGAAGGAGTAAGAGCTCTACTTTCTTCTTCTACATACAAAGGTTTTAAAATTTATTAGATGGATGTTAAATCTACATTTCTAAATGGCATATTGGAGGAAGAAGTTTACATAGAATAGCCAAAAGGTTTTTTTGATGTTAACAATAAGAACATGGTATGTAGATTACACAAAGCTCTATATGGTTTGAATCAAGCACCAAGAGAATGGTATGAAAGACTTCATAAGTATCTTGTAGAGATTGGATTTGAAAGGACTGATGATAATAACAATTCACACATGAAGACAGAGAAAGGAAAAGGTATTTTTTTATCTAAAATTTTTGTTGATGATATCACATTTGGGGGTCAAGATTTTTTATATAAGGTTTTTGTAAATAAAATGAAGAAAGAATTTGAGATGTTTATGTTTGGAGAGATACAGTTCTTTGTGGGTTTACCAATATATCAGATGAAGTATGAAATATGCATCACTCAATCAAAGTATGTCAAGGAAATACTAAAAACTTTTGGATTGGTGGATTCCAAACCAGTAAGTAAACCTATGGTGATAGGACACAAGTTGTCAAAGAATGATAATTTAGTTGAGATGAATCAAACACTATACAAGTCTATGATTGGCAAGTTATAATATGTAGTACATAATAGACCTAACATTGTATCATCTGTAGGGATAGTTACAAGATTCTTTGCGAGTCCTAGGGAGAATCATTTGATGGTTGTAAAGAGAATAATGAGATATCTTAAATGAATAGAGGAGTTTAGTCTATACTATAAGAAAATGAGAAATCTAAAGTAAGATCCTACACTAATGCTGATTAGGCTAGAAACATTGATGATAAAAAGAGCACCAATGGAGGAGGATTTTTCTTAGGAAAGAGGTTGGTTACATGGACTAACAAGAAACAAAACTACACTTCACAATCTACTAATGAAGTTGAATATGTTGTTGTTGTTGTAAACTATACAAACATTGTATGGATCAAACTACTACTCAAAGGTATGTAGGAAGAGATCATAGAACTAGTAACACTTTATTATGATAATATAAGTGCAATCGATATATCAAAGAATCTTGTGACTCACACAAAGACTAAGCACACTGCAGTCAACTATCATTACTTGAGAGAATTAGTTCAAGATAAAGAGGTGAAGGTGAAATATGTCAACACAAAAGAGAAAATTGTTGACATCTTCACAAAAGTGTTACTAAAGTATACTCATGATTATATAAGAGGTAAACTAGGGGTGATAACCCTATCAAAGGCTATCTAAGTAACAAAAGGAGTGCCCTACATCAAACGAGATAATTTTTATATGTTACACATTGATGCAAAGGATCTTACTTTAGAAGCTTCCTAAATTAACCAAAGAGCTGAAACTACAAATCAGTCACAAGTAAGGTGACAGAGAGAGAAAATAGAGAAGTTCATATCTACATGTTAAGATGAAAAGTCTTTGGCATTGTTGTCAAAGAGGGAGGTAATTGTTGATCAAGGGAATGATCAAGGGAGATAATTTTTGAGAGAGATAATAGCTACAAGTGAGTGAGATAGTTATTGATTAGGAGAACAAAGAAAGAGAAATCCTAACATCTAGCTAGTAAGAAGAAAATATAGTAATAGGGAGATAAGAAAAATTTAGAGGGAGTTATAAGGAAAAATTTTGTAACCTACTCAACTAATGGAAGTTGCTGATAGAGAGAAAGATTTCAATAAAAGGAATTATTTTCTTTTTGGTATTGTCTTACTATTTTAACCTAGTCAGTTTCGATGACTAGTTTAGTTTACCATCAATGCCAAAGAGGAAGATTGTTGAAAATAGATTGAAGAAGATTATTAAAGAGGGAGATTGTTAAGACACTATTGAAGAAGGAGATTGTATGTTTTAATCATTGTTTTTCACTAATGTCAAACCTACTATTTGCTAGTAAGACAATTATTTATATGATTTAAGTACTACCACTTATTTGATTGATGAAGAAGATTTGATCAAAAGATGTGAAAATAACACTTGGAGGAAAGGTTGAGTTATGATTATGTAAAGGAGTACAAGAATTAGTTGAGATAGTGATAACATGATGTATTGATAATCTACTTAAGGTTACAAAGGCTAGTTACACTAAGAAATTTTAGAAGAACAAGTTACATAAAATTTGTCTCCAAAGCTTGACCGAGTGGACAGTATGTGCTAAGAAAAGTTAGTGTAAGCTAAGAAGAAAATCAGTTGGAGCCAAGTAAAAGTATATTCTAGTGTGTGTTGAGTAGAACAATGGATGCTGAGTAAGGTTTAGTTGATACTGAGCACCAGTAAGATTTAGTTCATGTTGAGTAATTTTATAGAAAATGTTGAGCAACATAGTATGTGCCGAGCATTAGAAGCTAGATAATGCTAAGTGGCTGCATTATTTCAAAGATTATGAATTCGATGGATCTGAGTTGACATGTTTGTTTTCTTGGATTATGTGAACCAAATGGAAGATAAGATTGATGAGTTGGTGGCACAAAATTCAAGGTAAACCATTTTTAGGTGAATTCAAAGAGGATTCAAGGAGAAGTTTCTAAAAAAGATATGAAATGTGAGATAGATTCACTATATCCTACCTAATCTATACTAACCCTAAATTGGATGATGGAGAATGAGAAAAAAAAGATCTTAATTTCCTATTTATAGAAAATGCTGGTTAGAAGCAAAGGTTATCATGTGTAAGAACCTAAGGAAGACAAGGAGTCAAGGGTTTTTCCTCATCAAGTGACCTAAGAGAAGAAGTCCATAATGTCATGTTAAGAGAGAAGGCTTAAGGGAATGAATTCTTGAAGGGTGAATAAGCTATCAGAGCTGTAATGAGTGAAGGCCAAGCAAAATGGAGGACTAAAATAGAGATCTATAATCTGCAAATGGAGTTGAAGGTTGTTATCAAATCAAGCCTTACTATTACTCTCTGACAATATTATCATTCTAGGGTAAATCCTTTAGATTAAGGTTGACCTAATAGTCATTTGTAAATCCTTTAACTAGGTGACATTCCAAGTGAATTGTCTAAAGTCCTCTAAAAAGGCCCACTCTTAACAGGGTGATTAAAATATTTTAATAGGGTTGGCCTTTCACAGGGCATCACTTCAAAAGAGTGAAAAAGAGTAGCATGTTACTGGTGGTTTTTACAAAATTGGGTTTCATGTAAATAATTGTGTCAAGTGTGTTGATGAATCTGTTATGTTTCATGTTTACATTTATGCAAGTTGATTTGACAATAACTTATAAGTTTTAAGTCATTGCTAATATTATGGATGTATGCATGATGATAAATGTTTTATGGATCCACTAAGCTGTGAAAAGTTTTATTTATATTTTTGGACCTTGGATAACTAATTCACTCCCTCGCTCAATGTTATTCTTGTTAGTGTAGTTTTTTATTTTTCCTATTTCGCTAGGTTTTTCCTACACTTTTTAATAATCTCGCTTAGGTTAATAAAGCATGTCTTATTAGGTGAATGGTTGTGAGGTGTCACCTTCCTACATGTGAGCATCCATTAGCTATCTTGGGAAGATACTTTGCTATCTTTAGCCTGATAGATGGTTGCTCCTCATTGGTTGGTGTTGCTACCTCCTCCCTCTTCCTAGCCTATATAAGCATGCTACCTAGCTTCTATTTGCATCTCTTGTATTTGCATCCTCTTAATGCTATTTTGCTTCCATCATTTGCATTACTCTCTTGGAGACTAACTCTATGATGCTATTTTGATTTTGTATCATTTGCGTTCATAGTTTAGATATTTACTCTTTGCACTAGTTTTCTGGGTTATTAATCTTTTTAGATTCTAACATGGTATCAGAGCTTTTCTATGTGCAAGAGTAGATTTTAGTTTCCTTATTTGAGAGATTCCAGGGGGGACAAATAAACTTTATTGTAGTTTTTTTGAAAAATGAAGTATGCTCTTCTCTTGTATCTTTGGATGATCCTGAGAATTAGAAAAGTTTTGACAAAAACAGTTTTTCTCTGGGGTTTCAATCTCAAATCTGACAACCAACTTGCATATTTGGAGTTTTCAATCAGTTTTGCAGGTTCCAGCATGCCATTGATGGACTTAAGAAGCTGATCCAGCATTTGCATGTCATATTTTGGTTGCTGGGGTCATTTTTAAATTTTTGGAGCCATTTTTTTCTGTTAAAGGCGTCTGATTTACACTACAGCAACATCTTCTGTACATCAGCAAGAAAAATGCTTTCTGGGTTTTGTTCGCAGCTCCGAAAAACCATCTAGGTATCTTTTAGATTTTGCATGCAAGCTGTATATTTTTCAAAATTGAGCATGCAAAGCTACAGCCATACCCCTCTCCATTGGTAGTCGCAGATTTGAATGCAGTTTTCAAATGTCTCGTTCTTGCTCATACGGACTCCGATTTTGATGATTCTTGTTATGAACTTGGCTATTTTTTTGTGTTCTATCCACTAGTGGAGTTTTTTTTATATTTTCATGCATGAATTCTTTAGAAATTGCAGATTCTCAGCCGTGACTGTGCACAGTTCTCGTTTTGGAAACTTTGAAGGATCATAACTTTCTCATATGACCTCGTATCGAGGCGATTCTTTTTTTGAAAGTGCATTTTTTTGAGTAGATCGCAGTGGTGCTATTTGTTTCCTTGATTATTGTGCCCAAGTTTTACTTTTAGAATATGCTCTTCATGAGGGTTTTTAATGCATTGAAATCAAGACCACTAAGTATCTCTTTCTAGTGGTAGTTGTAAATGCACTAAAATAAAGTGCCAAATCATATTTCTGGGGGGGGGGGGGTTTCTTTGATTGAGTAAAAAGGGGGGGGGGGGGGGGGGGGCATTGTCGTGGCTGGGTTCTCTTCTTTTTAGCATTTCTTCATCATGGATCAAACAAATATGCCCATCCTAACTCCATACAATTACTTTGAGTGGAAATCATGCATGATAATTCACTTAAGGAAAGCTGGATTAAATAGGATAACTATGGGACTTGAAACTAAACCTGCTAAAGATGAAGACAAGCCTAAGTGGTTTAACAAATGTGATGAGGCATATGGAACATTGTGTTTGTCTATTTCTCCTAACTTGCTATTTCACATTGAGTCTTTGGATACACCAAATAAAGTATGGACAAAGCTAGAAACATTATTTGGCACACAAGATTCAATGAGGGGTCATATGTTGGAAAATGAATTAATTAGTTTGAGTCCAGGCAATTTCAACACAATCCAAGATTTCTTCACCAAATTGAAATCACTAAGGCTACAGTTAAAACAATGTGGAATTGAAAAGAAAGATGAACAATTGATTCTCAGTATTCTCTCTAAGCTAAGTTCAGAATATTCTGTGTTTGTCTCTACCTTCTATGCTACTAAGGGTGCACTTGGTACTCAATTCACCATGCCATCTCTAGATGATTTTGCTATCAATCTCACTCAAGAACAGGGCAAGCTAATCTAGATGGGCACTCTTAAGTCCTCTAAGTCACATGCCTTAGCAACCAACCAAGGTACAAAAGAACAAAAAGGACAAAGTAGTAACAAAAATAGTAAGGACGAGAAACAAAATAATAGTGAGGAAAAGAAGGATCAGATACCAATTGCTTCAAAAATAACTATTGATACCTCATCCTCTAAGGGCGATAAGCCTAAGAAAGAAAAGGTTAAATGTGCCTATTGTAAAAGACCTGGTCATGATGAACATAAATGTTTGAAGAAACAAATTGATCACTTGACATACATTCTTGAGAAGAATAATATTAGTTTTCCTGAGTCTATCAAACAAAGTTCTAATGAAGAGTCTAACAAGGCAAAAGAAAACAACAAGGGGAAAGGAAAGGGCAAAGCTCTTGTTGTAGTTGCTTCCTCACCATCCACTTGGGTTCTTGATTCAGGTGCTTCACACCACATGGCTTCATCTGACGAAGACCTTGCATCCTTGGAGCCATGTACTATGCCTTCTATTTTGATGGGTGATGACACTCCTATTGAGGTGTGTGGGAGAGGGTCTAATGATGTGGGGGATGGCACATTCCATGATGTTCTTTGTGTACCCTCATTATAAACTAATCTCCTATTAATATACCAAATCACTCACACAGGTTTAGGCAAGCGGGTTGAGTTCACTCCTGATTCAGTGGAGATACATGAGTTGCATAGTGATTTTGTAGTTGCAGTTGGGAGAGCAGATCATTAGTCACGGCTCTATCTATTTTTTCACTTTGTTCCTGATCCTCCTTCATTTGTTTTTCTCACTCACTCTAATGATGTGAGTAAATTATGGCATGAGCGGTTTGGCCATCTTAACTTTCGCTATTTGCATCAGCTTAACCAGCATGGTCACAGGGTTGCCTTCAGTTCAATTCTCAGGAGGTGTTTGCCAAGGTTGAATTCTTGGTAAGCATCCTAAGAAAAAGTTTGACAAAAGTAAGGCATGGAGAGCTTCACAGATACTAGAGTTAGTTCACAGTGATTTGGCTAGTCCATTTCAACATCCTTCTTTCAGCAGGGCCCGATATGTCCTCACATTCATTGATGACCTTTCTCGATATACATGGGTGTACTTTCTCAAACAGAAGTCAGAGGTATTTGATCATTTTCAAGAAATCAAATTTTTTGTAGAAAAGCAATATGGGAAAGCCATCAAGGTTTTACACACAGACAATGGTGGTGAGTATGTCAACCATTAGTTTGAAAGGTTTTGCACTTCAGAGGGGATTGATTTACAGCATTCAGTTCCATACAATCCTCAGCAAAATGGTGTTGCAGAATGGAAGAATAGATCCTTGAAGGAAATGGAAAACTGTATGATTCACTCTAGATCTCTTGCACCACAGTATTGGGCAGAAGCCATTAACTGTGCTTGTTATATTGAGAACTGTGTTCCTCATCGAGCCTTGAAGGGAGTTACTCCTTTTGAAGCTTGGAGCGATCAAAAACCATCAGTTAAGAACTTTCAAGTTTTTGGCTCCCCTGCATGGACCCACATTCCTATAGAGAAACATAAGGCCTTGGATCCACAAAGTAGACCTTGCATATTTGTAGGTTATCCTAATGGTGTGAAGGGTTATCAGTTGCTCCACCCTACTACACATGAGTTATTCATTGAGAGGAGTGTTCAGTTTGAGGAGGGATCTTCAAGGTCACTTTCTATCACTTCTCCAACTCCTTCTACCTTGACATTAGAGTCACTTGGAATACATGACAGATCTTTTGATGAGTCAGATTCACCTGAACAGTATTCTACCTCTACTTCTGATGCAGAAAGTGATTCAGAGAACTCATCTCCTTCCTCTCCTAGTCATCATTTAGAGGTTAATGATTCCCCACCAGATTCTCCATCTTCTTGCCCACTTTGGGCTAGACAGACCTTGCAGTCTGTAGGTGATTGGGTTGGGGATCCATCAGACACCAGGAAAACTCGTTCACAATTCTAGGATGCTCCACATGTCCTCATTGCTACTGCCTCAGATCCACAGTCCTTTCATGAGGCTTCTGGTATTTCTGAGTGGGATATAGCTATGTAGGAAGAGTATAGTTCCTTGATGAGGAACCACACTTGGGATCTTGTCCCTCTTCCTAAAGAAAGAAAACTTGTTCGATGTAAGTGGATCTATCGGAAAAAATTTGTAGCAAATGGGTCAGTTGACAAACACAAGGCTCACTTGGTAGCCAAAGGATTCTCCCAAGTTCCTGGGATTGACTACTCTGAGACTTATGTGCTAGTTGCTTGAATGAATTCCATTCGAATTGTTCTTGCCATTGTTGCAGCTAATCATTGGGAAGTACATCAGATGGATGTGAAGAGTGATTTTCTTCATGGTGACCTTTATGAGGAGATCTACATGGAGCAGCCATAGGGCTTCCTTTAGGATTCTTCACTTGTGTGTTGTCTTTGAAAGTCTCTCTATGGCCTCAAACAGGCTCCTCGGGCCTAGTATGCCAAGATGGACTCGTTCCTTTTATCAGTTGGGTTCACTCAGTACCATTCTAATCCTAATGTGTACATTTTGCAATAGGGTGATTCACTTCTATTTTTGGTTTTGTATGTTGATGACTTGCTGATCATAGGAAGTTCTTTACCCACCATTAAGGCTGTCAAAGTGGCCCTTCAGGACAGTTTTTTGATGACTGACTTGGGCTTGTTGCATTACTTTCTCAAGATTGAGATCCTTTAGTCTCCTTCTGGGATCACCATCACACAATCCAAGTATGCTCTAGATTTACTCTCAAGGTTTCACATGGCTGACTGTAAGCCTGCTCTGACTCCCTTCCTTTCTGGAGTCAAACTTGAGGCTCAATGTTCTTCTCCAATTGTTGATGGCACTTTGTACCCCCAACTTGTTGGGAGTCTCATTTATCTGACTCATACAAGACCTAACATCTCCTATGCTATAGGCATGGTCTCTCGATTCATGCAGGAGCCCCATGAGTTACACTAGAAAGCAGCCAAGCAGATCCTTCACTACATTTAGGGTTCTCATAGTTGTGGGATTCACTATGCAATAGGTATTGAGCTTGATTTGGTGGGCTACACAGATTCAGATTGGGCAGGTGATTCTAAGGATCGCAAGACTACTTTAGGGTATAGCTTCTCACTTGGGTCAGGTCCTATTTGTTGGTCGAGCAAAAAGCAGTCTATTATTGCTCTATCTTCGACTGAGGCTGAGTATCGGGTGACTGTAAATGCCACCACTGAGGCCATTTGGATTTAACATCTTCTCACTGAGTTTGGTATCCAGATCAGATAGCCATCAGTCATATTTTGTGACAACCAGAGTGCCATTCAGATCTCACTGAATCCAGTTCATCATCAACGGACCAAACACATAGAGGTTCACATGCGCTACATCTGGGAGCTCATCCATGGTCATGTCATTGACCTTTGCTATTGTCCGAATTCTGAGAAAGTTGTTGATATCTTCACCAAACCCTTCACTGAGAGAAAGTTCCTTCATTTGCGAGCTTTGCTGGGGGTGTGAGATGCTTCATCTTTTGGGGGGGCCTCTTCCTCTCACTCGGAGTCCTGACTTTTTTGTGGGGGGGTCTCTTTTCTCTCTCTTTTGATAAATCTTATGTACATGGGTACCTCATCAGGCTTGACTTGTCAGGACCCATTTCTACATCCACCTAAGCTTTGCTTATGGGGGGGTGTTAGTGTAGTTTTTTATTTTTCCTATTTTGCTAGGTTTTTCCTACACTTTTTAATAATCTTGCTTAGGTTAATAAAGCATGTCTTATTAGGTGAATGGTTGTGAGGTGTCACCTTCCTACATGTGAGCATCCATTAGCTATCTTGGGAAGATACTTTGCTATCTTTAGTCCGATAGATGGTTGCTCCTCATTGGTTGGTGTTGCCACCTCCTCCCCATTCCTAGCCTATATAAGCATACTACCTAGCTTGTATTTGCATCTCTTGTTTTTGCATCCTCTTAATGCTATTTTGCTTCCAGCATTTGCATTACTCTCTTGGAGACTAACTCTATGATGCTATTTTGATTTTGTATCATTTGCATTCATAGTTTAGATATTTACTCTTTGCACTATTTTTTTGGGTTATTAATCTTTTCAGATTCTAACAATTCTAAAATTATTCCAACAAAGGAACCATCATAGTCACCAAAGGAGTATAGGTAGGAACACTAGGGAAAAAACAAAAGAAGGTTCTACACTAGTGACAAGAGGATTCAACCCTAATTCTTGAACTTCTTGAGCTAAAGGTTTAACACTAGAATGCATAAGGTGAGTAACACCACATAAGAGATTAACACTTTGGTCATTGTCATGAAGAACTTTCTAAAGAGCCTCTATAGCTTGAATAGAATCTTGATTATGGTTTTCTTGAAGAAGCCAATTACCCATTTTATCAAGTTTGTTTGAATTTTTTTGGAGTTTTTTAGGAGCAAGTCTTAAAAAATCATCCTCATAATGAGATGAGTTAGAAAAGTTTTTCTCCATAAGAGGATGATAATTAGGAAGAATATAAGTTTTATTTGGAATCCTAGGGAAAGGAGAAGAATGTTGAGATTTGATTGAAAAGGTCATTGTTGAGAGAGATTATTGAAAGAGGGAGATTTTTGAAGAAGACTATATGTTTCAATCATTATTTTTCCACTGATGTCAAGCCTACTATTTGTTGGTAAGACAATTTCTTATAAGATTCAAGTCCTATCTCTTAGTTTATTGATGAAGAGGATTTGATCAATAAGAGGTAACAATAGCACCTAGAGAAAAGGTTGAGTTATAACTATGTAATGAATTGCAAGGATTAGTTAAGATAGTGATGACATGATGTATTGATAATCTACCTAAAGTTACAAAGGCTAGTTACACTTAGAAAGTTTAGAAGAATAAGTTACACAAAATTTGTCTACCAAGCTTGACCAAGTGGATAGTAGGTGCCAAGAAAAGTCAATGCAAGTCAAGCAAAAAATTAGTTGGAGTAGAGTAAAAGTTCATTCTAGTTGATGCAAAACAAAATAGTTGATGCCGAGTAAAGTTAAGTTGATGTTGAGCATCAGTAACCTTTAGTAGGTGCTAAGTAATTGAATAGTAGATGCCAAGCAGCACAATATGTGCCAAGCATTAGAAGATTGATAATGATGAGCTACTACATTATTTAAAAGATTGAAGATTTGATGAATCTAAGCCGACAAGTTTATTTTCTTGAATTTTGTGAACTAGGTAAAAGATAAGGTTGATGAGTTGGTAGCATAGAATTTGAGGTAAACCATTCTTAGTTGAATTTAAATGGATTTTAGAAGAATTTTCTAGAAGAGATATAAGATATGGGGTACATACATTGTATCCTACTTAATCCATCTGAACCCTAAATTTGGAAGATGGAAAATGAGTTGAAAAATATTTTAGTTTCCTACCTATAGGAATGTCTGGCCATGAAGAAACATTGTCATGTGTGAGAACCTAAGGAAGACAAGGAGTCAAGGATTTTGCTTCATCAAGTGACCTAAGAGAAGATTTTGTAATGGCATGTTAAGTAAGAAAACTTAAGGAGATGAATGCTTGAAGGGTGAACAAGCTATCAGAACTATAAAGTATGAAGGCCAAGAAAAAATTAGGGCTAAATAGAGATCTATAATCTGCAAGAGAAGTTGTAAGTTGTATTAGATCAAAGCTCTACTATTACTTTCTAATAATTGTATCAGTTTAAGGTAAATCCTTTGGATTAAGGTTGACCTAAAAATCATTTGTAAATCCTTTAACTAGTTGGCATTCCAAGTGAATGGCCTAAATTCCTCTAACAAGGCTCACTTCTAACAAGGTGATTTAAATTCCATAACTAAGTCACGTATAATAGTCTGTATTAGAACTATTGGTGTAAATACATATTTACTATTTACACTCAAGCTTACTTAGGTTAATGCATTATTTTATTATATTGCATTATATTATTATTTTATCTTTTGAGACACTTACGAGTTTGTGCACCTTTTTGAGTTGTCATGTTGACAACACAAAAGTATGAAATTCTAATTCAGCACATGGTGTCTACAACACTAATTTGTGTGTTACACCATTGTAGGCTTATCCTCTCATCATTGCACTTATTTATGTACTTAATGGAGGATAACCCATATCTAGTGGACATGTGCCTAGTTGTATGACTTATCATGTAGTTGATTTCGAGGCATTCTAGATGCATCTTAAAGGCCTTTATATACAAGTACTCCTAGTTTACTCTAATGCATATTGAATTGAATACATTTTTATTCTAATCATACTCCTTTCTAGTCTACAATTGTGCTTGTGTTTGAGTTCTTAGTTCTTGGGTGAATTTTTCCCTAAGGAAAATTCTTAGATGGTATTAGAGCTTGGAGATTTTCTCTTCACATAGTCATTCGAGACCATTGTTGCTTCAACACCTTAGCCCAAATTGGAGTACTATAGAAATTGGGAGCATCTAGAGCTAGATTTGACCTCACCATTACATCCAGAATGCTGATTGGGTGAAGATCAACTATAAACTTGACTACCTTAGGCTAAAGTCAACTGTGACATAAAACATTTTTGCAAATCGGCACTGAAGGCCCCAATTTGCAATTTGGGTATGGTCATTTGTAGATTTGTTTGATTAATTGTTTAGGTCTATAATTTAATTCTTTGCATTTTTTATTGTATTATTTCAAAAAAAAAAATTCCCTCTGGGTATGTAGCAGAGAAATTCTTTTGCAGGTACCAAGCTATCAGATCCTAACCCTATATAGAGAAATATTCCATTTAGCAAATTTATTATAGTATGAGCACACCATAGTCAAAATATGGCCACATATCCTTGATCAGACGATTGCATAAATCTAGCTTCTCAAAATTTTTGGCAAGCTCTGCACTTATAGGCACAAATTTTGGCTTACTTCACACATCTGGTTAGCAGGATAACTCAACTCCTCTAGTAGATGGTGGTTTTTGGTTAAGTTATGCTGATTTTTTTTTATAAACACAACAAAGTCTTTACCCATCATACATGTAGGATTTTTTTTAATGAATATGACATAATCTCTAGCCCCTGGTAGGTGTTCCAATAGCCTAGCGGTGAGAATTGTTTTGGCCCACGATCTCTTCACACCTTGACGACACACGATAGAACACCATCCTACCAAGCGGACCTTGAAACCTGCCCTCCCAACTATCAACTGGTGACACATGGTCCTTTCACATCCTACCACATGGCACATTTTCCACCTCTATGACACAATAGGTAGAACAATTAGCACCCTTGTGGACACCATGTTAGCCTACATGCAGAGCAACCAAACTCAACCACGTGGATAGTTTTCCACATCCTTTCACATGTAGAAGCTATATCTACACACTCTTCCCTAACACATCATCTTCCGTGTGTCAAAAAATTTATATAGTTCTATACATGTTGATGTTATCAGTCGTACAACTGACATCATCTACCATGTCATTAGGGTGCTAATTTTTTGCTTGCATCAGCAATCCACTAGGTTAAATTTGATCATCATCTAACCATCATTCCTAGTCATTTTTCAACTATTGTGACAACCATTTGACCAAAAAATTTAAGATAGCAATTTTCCTTCTAGACCCTTCTCTAAATTGCCTTTTGATTTGGTAGCCTAACTTTATGAGCCCATAACTTGGCCATCCAAAGTCCAATTCAGGTGTGTTTTTTTTTGAAATTGGGTAGAATTTCTTGTACTTTTTAGTGGTGGTGTTCTTTTCTAGTTTTGATGCAATGATTTTTTTAGAAATTGCATTTTTTGGTGAGTGTACCTATTTAATCCTACATTTTGCAACTTCAAATGCTCTGTACGGGCTAATCTAGACATGAAAAATAGGTTCTATTTTTTTTGAAGTGCATTATTTTTCATCTACTTTCTAAATCTATAGTCAAATTTTAGGGTTGTATAGACAAAAAGCTCACTATTAGAATTAGGGCTTTTTTTGCATTGTAATGCTTTGATTACTTTTCAAAATTATTGTACATTTGAGCTACAGTGCTTAGTGATAAATTTGGACCTCAAAAAGAAGTTGTAAAAAGAAAAATTAGAAAGACCACTTTGTTCATTTTGATAAGTGGCCCATTGTATACACACTATTTATAAAGTGTCAAAAGCATCTTTTTTTTTTTTTTTTGGGGGGGGGGGGGGGGGGGTTGTCTTTTGATTGAGTGAAAGGGGTGGGTGTGTATTATGTTCTTCTGTCTCTATTTTGTGCTCTTTTCATTTTTGTATCATGGGTTCACTTAAATGTCCACCTCTAACTTCATGCAATTATTCTACATGGAAAGATATTGCATGGAGTAGATTAATAGAAAAAGGTTACAGTCTTTATGTTGATGGTACAATTACAAAACCTACTGATGCTAAAGAGCTCATTGAATAAAAAAGAACAAGACCAACAGGCTTTAGGAATTATCAAGAGTTGTGTACATAGAGATCTCTGTTAGAATTCTTTAGAATAACTGAGAGGGGGTGGGGGGGTGAATCAGTTATCCAAGGTCCAAATGCCCTAATAATACTTTTTCTCTACTTTTAATGAATCCATACACTTTTCATCCATTCAAACTTAGTTCAACCATATTAGCAAGTTACAACAAATCAACATGCATCAATAAAACATGCAAGATTAACACATGAAAATGATTTATGTGAAAACCCAATTTGGAAAAAACCACCAGTAACATGCTACTTGATTCTCACTCTTCTAAAGTGATGCCCTGTTAAAAGCTTGCCCTGTTAAATGTGACCTTGTTAGAAGATTTTACCAAACTATTAGGAATGGGCCTGATCAAAGGACTTTAGAACATTCACTTGGAATGTCACCCTGTTAAAAGATTTACCTTATGGCTATTAAACCAACCTAAGTCCATAGGATTTAAACTAACTATTACAATTGCTAGAGAGTAACAATAATGGTATGTTGATCTGATACAACTTACAACATACTTTGCAAATTTTAGATCACTCTTCAGTTCTATCATTTTGCTTGGCTTTAATCACTTTAGCTCTGACAGCTGGTCTTCCTCTCAAGCTTCGTCTCCTTGAGTCTTCTTACTCATCATGCCAATGCAATCATATCTGGGGTCTTCTTATCAAAACAAAGTAACTGTGCTCTCTTTCTCCTTAGCACCTCCTTCAGCACTTCATGCTTTTATGCTCGACCACCTTCTCCTCTCTTTGCTTCATGACCTTATGACTTCTTAAATAGAAATTTGGTTTTCCTTTGCCACTCGATTCTCCCTTTCCAACTTTAGGGTTTCAAATGGATTAGGTAGGATATAATGTATCTACCTTATATCTTGCTCTTATCTAGAAACTTCATCTAGACTCTAGTTGTAATCTCCAAAAATGTTCTACATGGTGTTCTGTGCCACAAGCTCATCATTCTTATCTTCCATTTAATTTACAGATTTCTAGATAACAACCTTGTTAGCTTGGATCTGGTGAATCTTCAATTTTGAAAATAATGTAGCAACTCAACATTATTGATTTACTTATACTTGACATCTCTTTGTTACTTGGCACTATTAGTTTTCTGATGCTCAACATCTGTTTCTACTCGATACTTGTATCTACTCGCCACTTAATTTTACTCGGCACCTAAAGTTCACTCAGCATCTAAAGTTCACTTGGCATCTAAAGTTTACTCGACATCTGAAGTTTACTTGGCATCTTAAGTTCACTCGACATCTGAAGTTCACTTGGCATCTGAAGTTTACTCGTTCAGCTTTAACTAGGAATTTGTTCGCCACCTACTAGCTTTCTCAGCTCCCTCTCTCTAATGAACTTTAGTTAGGCTTTACAAATGTCTTAGCTAAAACCTTACATCTTTGATAAGTTTTAGTGTGCCCATCCTCTATGTCGTCAATACACTATTTCATCAATGACTTAGCTAATCCTTGTACTTCATTACAACATCATAACTTCAACCTTTCTCTAGGTGTTCTAGTTACAGCTTATTGATTGCCTCCTCCTTGTCAATCAACCACTTGATAGTATTTGGATCACTAAAGCAATTTTTATTCTTGCAAGTAGCAAGTTTGACATCAATGAGAAAACAATGATTGAGAACATTCTTTACTAGTTCCATATGATCATTCCAAGATTTTCCTCATGATCTTTTCAATTGTTTGCAACAATCTTCTTCTTTGGCATTGATGGCAAAACCAAACTGATCAATTGATCAACTTAGTTACCACCAATATTGTATATGTTGTTTGCTATTGTCTACTACTTTTCCTGGCTGCTGCATCTTTACTACTGATCTCATATATATCTTTCAATTTCTTCATTAATCTCCTTCTTTCATATATATCTCCCTCTTGCTTTGTATTGATCAAGTTTTTTCATATTTCTCCCTCTTTGACATAAATGCCAAAGATGTAGCATTTTAATCATGCAAAATATAAGCTTTGGCTTCTTGATGTCTTCTCCCTCTGTCACCATGCTTGTGACTGATTTGGAGTTTCTGCTCCTACTATCATCTTTTGCATCATTCTTCTAATGTTTCAATGATTTGTTCCTGTTGATGCAGGGCAGCATCCTTGTTGCTTTAAATTGCTTGAGTTAGAGGTATTACCCCCAACTTGCCTCTAAGATATTCATAAGTATCCTTGGGCAATGGTTTAGTGAAGATATTTGCAGTTTGTTCCTTTGTGTGAATGTATTCCAACTTCACTTGTTTGTCTTCTACCAATTCTCTAACATAATGATACTTGATTGAAATATGCTTGGTTTTCTCATGCATTACTCAATTTTTGGATATGTTTATAGCACTTGTATTATCACAATACAATATCACAAGTTTTGTTACCTCTTCTTTCATTCCTTTCAATAGATGTGTGAGCCACACAATGTTTGTGCAATTGACTGTGGCTGCTACATATTCTGATTCTACAGTGGATTGGGATGTGCATGTTTGTTTCTTGCTAATCCAAGTAACTAGCCTTTTACCTAAAAATAATGCACCTCCACTTGTGCTTTTTCTATCATCAATGTTGCCTCCCCAATCTGCATTTGTATATGCATTGAGTTCAAACTTTCCATTCTTTTTGTAGTATATACCAAAGTTATCAGTTCCTTTAAGATATCTCATTATTATTTTTACTACTATGAGATGATTTTCTTTGGGATTAGCAAAGAATCTAGCCACTATTCTAGCAGCTAATGCTATGTCTAGTCTGCTATGTACAACATATTATAGTTTTCCAATCATGGATTTGTACATTGTTTGATTGACTTCAGTTGATTCATCATTTTTTGATAGCTTATTTCCCATTGCCATTGGTGTGCTGACTAGTTTGGACTCCTCCAATCCAGAAATTTTGAGTATTTCTTTGATATACTTTCATTGTGTCACAAATATACCATGTTTTAGTTGATATACTTGCAATCTAACAAAAAATTTGATCTCTCCAAACATAGACATTACAAACTCATGTTTAATTTTGTCAACAAAGCCTTTGCAAAGCACTTCCTTTCCTCCAAACACTATGTCATCCACAAAGATTTCAGATACAATAATGTCCTTACCTTCTTTTTCTTTGATGTACATGTTGTTATCATCTGTTCTTTCAAATCCTATTTGCACTAGATACTTATGAAGTCTCTCATACCATGCTCTAGGTGCTTGTTTCAAACCATAAAGTGCTTTATGTAATTTACAAACCATATCCCTATTGTTCCCATCAACAAATCCTTCTGATTGTTCAATGTAGACTTCTTCTTCTAGTATACCATTTAGAAAAGTAGACTTTACATCCATCTGATAAACTTTGAAATCTTTATATGTAGCATATGCAAGTAAAGTTCTTACTCCTTCCATTCTAGAAATAGGGGCAAATGTTTCCCCATAGTCTAGTCCTTCTTCTTGAGCATAACCCTTGCATACTAGTCTAGCTTTGTTTCTAGTAATCTCACCATTCTCATCTAGCTTGTTCTTGAATACCCACTTGGTGCCAATCACATTTTTGTCAACTGGTTTGGGAACTAAACTTCAAGTTTTGTTCTTCTTTATTTGATCAATCTCTTCTTCCATAGCTTTATACTAGTCATCATCTTGTAATGCACCATATACTATTTTAGGTTTAGATTTTCCAATCAGACATGATTCATGTCTTAGTCTATTCCTTGTCATTGGTCTTGGATCTTTGTCACCAATTATCTATTCAGTAGGGTGACATCTTTTTACATATTTGGATAATCCTTGTTCTATCCTTGTTTCCATGTTTGATCTTTCTAATTTAGGGTCACTATGTACTAAGTTGTTAGGTTTTTCTTCATCTATTTCATGTGTACTCACTTCTAAATCAGATTGTGCATTTCCTTCATTCTGCAACTCAGCTTCTAAATGCAACTCAACATTCACTGGTTGTGACTCGGCTAAAACTAAATTTTTTTGTTGAGTTTCAATTTGATTGACAGACATTCTTTCATAAGAATACACAAAGGTTCTATATTCATTCATTCTCTTTGGTTCTTTAACTTGGACTTATGTATGCTCATCAAAGTTTACATTTGCACTTTCCACAATTCTGTTAGTGTTAGTATTCAAACACTTGTATGCCTTACTTCTAGTAGAGTAACCAAGAAATATGCCTTCATCACTTTTTGCATCAAATTTTCCATTTCTAGCATCTTTAAGGATAAATCACTTGCAACCAAACACTTTGAAATGTTTTACATTGGGTGAGTGACCATGCCATAATTCAAAAGGTGTTGTATTTGTACCTTTCTTAACTTGTACTCAATTTAGTGTATGAACAGCTACACTTACAACTTCTCTCCAGTATTTTAGAGCAACAATATTTTCCATCATTAATGTTCTGGCACAGTCAATCATAGATCTATTTCTTCTTTCAGCAATTTCATTCTGTGGGGGAGTTCTGGGAGCTCATGTTTTTCTTTTGATTCCTTTATCATTACAAAATATCTTGAATTCTTTTGATGTATATTCACCACCTCTGTCTAATCTCATGCATTTCACACTCTTTCTTGTTTCCTTTTCAACTCTAGCCACATACCACTTAAACATTTGAAAGGCATCAGATTTTTGTCTTAAGAACATAACAGTCATCATCCTGGAATAGTCATCAACAAACAACATTATGTATTTATCTCCTTTATAGCTTTGTACTTCTATTGGACCACATAAGTCAGTATGAACTAACTGAAGTACTTCTTTAGATCTATAGTTTTTGCTTTTGAAACTTGACTTTGTCATCTTTCCTAGCTGACATTGTTTGCACATGGTATTATCAGGCTTCTTCATTTTTGGTAAACCTCTGACTTTCTTCATTTTACTAATATTACCCAGATTGTCAAAGTTGACATGACCATTCATCATCAAATTTTGCAACAAAACAAGAGACATTATCTAGATCAAGGTAAAATAGATTTCTCCTTGTTTGATCTCCTTTTCCTATCAATTTACCATCAGTATCATAGATTTTGCAGTTTTATTTCCAAACTCTACTTTGCATCCTATATTGCCTAACTATGAGACAGTTAGAAAATTGTAGTTTACTCCTTCAACATAGTATGCATTATCACATGAAATTTGTTTTGTAAGCTTAATGGAAACTTTACCTTTTATTTGACATGGATTATCATTACCAAATCTAACACTATTTCCATCATACTGAGTAAAGTTAACAAACTTACTTTTGTCTCCTATCATGTGATGTGAGCATCCACTATCTATGATCCATCTGTCATTCTTGTTCATACATGTTACTAGTGCTGTAGGCTCTTCTTCATTAGATTGGTCCTTTATGGCTACATAAACAACTTAATCATCATTATCATCAAAATTTTCTTCAACAATATAACACTTCTTGCCTTTGTCTTTGTAATCTCTCTTATTGTCTTCTCTTCCATATTTGTATTTGTTGCCTTCCTTGTAATCCTTTTTTTGTGTACATCTGGTAGCAATATGACCTACTTCATTGCAATTAAAACAAATGATAAGCATCTTACCTTTGAATTTTCCTTTACCTTTGTGAAATCTTCTAGCAAGTAGTGCTTCCAATTGTTCCACATCTTCCTCATCAGTGCTAATATCATTGGATACATATTTCATCTTTCTTCCCTTTTTTGATTTTACCTATTCAACATCTTTCAGTGATAGCTTGGCCTTGAAAGTAGATTCAACATTCTTAGGTTTGTAGTTGTCAAAGTTAAATAACTAAAATGTAGTGAGTCTACCCACTATACCTTCAAAACTTAAATTGTTTCCTAGTACACATCTTAGTTCTTGTATTGCAGATACTCTAATAGCATAGACAGGGAGAAAAGTTCTTAAGAACTTACTATTAATAGTATCTTCATCCAATTGACCATTAAAACATCTTATTGCACTTACCACTTCCTTTATTCTTGTGCCATACTGAGTAGCATTCTCATTTTCCTCCATTTTCATATCATCAAACTTTCCTCTGAGGCTTTCTCTTTTTGCTCTTTGGACATTCTGATCTCCTCCATAGATGTATGATAGGGCTTTCTACATTTTGAATGTAGTGTCACATCTTTTGATATCATCAAATTCAGCATAGTTGAGTGTAGTGGCAATTTCTAGCATTGTCTGATTGTGTTCCTATTTGTTTTTCATATCTTATGTAGTAAGAGTACCAGTTGGATCAACATGTTCAGTAATAATTGAATTTTGAGCATAATCTCCTATGGATCCAAGATGTAGCTTCATCAAAATTTTCCATGCAACAAAGTTGTCTTTGTTGAGCTTGGGGACTTCTCTCTTAGACATTTTGATCTTTCTTGCTTATAGTCCCTTTAAACTGAAACAACAGTTTGGCTCTGATACCAATTGTTAGAATTCTTTAGAATAACTTAAAGGGTGGGGGGGGGGGGTGAATTAGTTATCTAAGGTCCAAATGCCCTAATAATGCTTTTTCTCTACTTTTAATGAATCAATACACTTTTCATCCATTCAAACTTAGTTCAACCATATTAGCAAGTTATAGTAAATCAACATGCATCAATAAAACATGCAAGATTAACACATGACACAATGATTTACGTGGAAACCCAATTTAGAAAAAACCACCAGTAACATGCTACTTGATTCTCACTCTTCTAAAGTGATGCCCTATTAAAAGCTTGCCCTATTAAAGGCTTAAAACACACTGTTAAATGTGACCTTGTTAGAGGATTTTACGAAACTGTTAGGAATGGGCTTGATCAAAGGACTTTAGAACATTCACTTGGAATGTCACCCTGTTAAAGGATTTACCTCATGGCTATTAAACCAACCTAAGTCCACAGGATTTAAACTAACTATTACAATTTCTAAAGAGTAACAATAATGATATGTTGATCTGATACAACTTACAACATACTTTGTATATTTTAGATCACTCTTTAGTTCTATCCTTTGCTTGGCTTTAATCACTTCAACTCTGATAGCTTGTCTTCCTCTCAAGCTTTGTCTCCTTGAGTCTTCTTACTCATCATGCCAATGCAATCATATCTGGGGTCTTCTTATCAAAATAGAGTAACTGTGTTCTCTTTCTCCTTAGCACCTCCTTCAGCACTTCATGCTTTTATGCTCGAACACCTTCTCCTCTCTTTGCTTCATGACCTTATGACTTCTTAAATAGAAATCTAGTTTTCCTTTGCCGCTCAATTCTCCCTTTGCAACTTTAGGGTTTCAAATGGATTAGGTAGGATACAATGTATCTACCCTATATCTTGCTCTTATCTAGAAACTTTGTCTAGACTCCAGTTGTAATCTCCAAAAATGTTCTACATGGTGTTCTGTGCCACCAGCTCATCATTCTTATCTTCCATTTAATTTACAGATTTCTAGATAACAACCTTGTCGATTTGGATTTGGTGAATCTTCAATTTTCAAAATAATGTAGAAACTCAACATTATTGATTTACTAATGCTCGACATCTCTTTGTTACTTGAAACTATTAGTTTTTTGATGCTCGACATCTGTTTCTGCTCGACACTTGTATCTACTCGGTACTTGATTTTACTCAGCACCTAAAGTTCACTCAACATCTAAAGTTCACTCAGCATCTGAAGTTTACTCAGCATTTGAAGTTTACTCAACATCTTAAGTTCTCTCAGCATCTGAAGTTCACTCGGCATCTGAAGTTTACTCACTTGGCTTTAACTAGAAATCTGTTTGGCACCTACTAGCTTGCTTGGCTCCCTCTCTCTAATGAACTTTAGTTAGGCTTTATAGATGTCTTAGCTAAAACCTTACATCTTTGATATGTTCCAATGTGCCTATCCTCTATGTCATCAATACACTATTTCATCAATGACTTAGCTGATCCTTGTACTTCATTATAACATCATAACTTCAACCTTTCTCTAGGTGTTCTAGTTACAACTTATTGATTGCCTCCTCCTTGTCAATCAACCACTTGATAGTATTTGGATCACTAAAGCAATTGTCATTCCTACAAGTAGCAAGTTTGAAATCAATGACAAAACAATGATTGAGAACATTCTTTACCAGTTCCATATGATCATTCCAAAATTTTCCTCATGATCTTTTCAATCATTTCCAACAATCTCTTCTTTCACATTGCTAATTGTATAGAATCCAAACAAGCTTGGGACAAACTTGAATCATTGTATGGGAAGGTGGATGAGAAAAATGGATTTTAGATTGAAGATGGTCTACTTCTCTTGGATCCAAAGAACTATTACACAATTCATGAATACATCACCAAAGCCAATGGGTATAGGGCACTACTTAAAGATTGTGAAAATCCCATGAAGGATGACAAGTTGATTCATCACATCCTAAAGAGGCTACCTTCAAAGTATGCTTTATTTGTTTCAAGTTTCAATACTCACAAGTTATCCATGGGAACTACTTACTAGAAGCCTACATTTGATGCATTTTTAGATATGTTGATTATTGAACAATTTCACTTGATGGATTTAGGACTTCACATGACATCAAAGACAAAAGCCTTGGTGGCTAGTGACAAGCACCAATCAAGTCAAGGAGGGAAAAGTTCTAGCAACAAGAAGAAGAAGCAATGAAAGTAGAAATCACAATCTAAGACACAACAATCATCCTCGCAGTGAGGTAATTCTTCTTCCAACAAGAAGGGAAGTAATGAAAAGAAGGAAAAACTTTTTTGTGCATATTGTGAAAAGCCAAATTATGATAAGCATAAAAGAATCAATTAGTTGGAAAATCTACTCAAGAATAACAAGATTTAAGTGCCAGGTATTTACAAGGATTCAACTCCAACCTCTTCAAAGGGTAAAGGGCAAGCAATTATGGAAAACATAAGTTCTTCTTCATAATGGATACTTGACTCAAGTGCCTCCTACCATATGGGTTCTTCAAAGGGAAACTTCTCTTCATTAAAGCAGTCAAAGGTACCACATATCTTCATGAGAGATGATACTAAAATGGAAGTTGAAGGAAAAGGACATGTGGAAATGGAAAATGGGGAATTCAAAGATGGTCTCTATGTTCCAAACCTTAGCTCTAATCTCCTCTCTCATTTTACCAAATCACTCACCTTGAGATGGTCACAAAGTTGAGTTCCTTCTAGATTTAGTGATGGTGCATAATGTTAGAAATGATTTATTGGTTGCAGTGGGGAGAGTCAATCATTACAAGAGGCTTTATTCCTTTTCCCACTTTGTGCTTAAGTCTCCTTCTCAATACTTATTGGCTCACTCATATTCTCATATCAACCTATGGCATGAGTGATTTGGTCATCTTTCCTTTTGCCATCTTTAGTAACTTTTCTTTAAACACATGGTCAAAGGTCTACCTAACATCAACTTTTCTAAGGGAGAGTGTTTGTCATGTTCAATGGATATGCATTTTGAAGAGAAGTATGATAAAGACAAGTCTTCTAGAATAATAGTTTTCTTTAGTTGCTTTACATGGTTTTAGTAGGTCCTTTTGTAGTGAATTCAATTGGCCAAGGCCACTACATCCTTACTTTTGTTGATGGCATTTCAAGATTCACATGGGTCTACTTCCTTCATCATGAGAGTGAAGTGGTTCATAAGCTTCAAGATGTTATGACTCATGTTGAACACAAATCAAGGAAAGCCATCAAGGTTCTATGAGTGGAAAATGAGAATAGAAGACTTAGAGACTTTTCCAAACTTGATGGAATTGATCTTTAAAATCCACAAGTATTTAGTCTGCATAAGACAGATGTTGTAGCTATGAGGATTAGAACTCTCAAGACCATGGCAAGTTGCATGATTAAAGCCAAGTTTCTTGATCCTACACTTGAAGTTGAAGCCATTAGCAATGCTACTCACATACTTAATAGATCTCCTCATAATACCGTAGATGGGAAGACTCCTTTTGAGGCATGGTGTGGTAGAAAACTAGTTGTGAGTCACTTCAAAGTCTTCGATTTTTTAGTATGGGCTTCCTATCTTCCAAGGGTTGTAAGGAATTGGCATCTAGGCCTTGTACTTTCATTGGGTATGAAGGCAATGCTAAAGCTTACAAACTTTTGGATCATGAGACTCAAGATATTTTTGTGGAGAAGGATGTTTACTTTGAGGAAAGTTCACCGAACTTATCCTCTACTCCTCTCTACACTTCATATACTATGGAAACTGATAGTGACACCAATGATAGTGTTTCAATAGATTCATACATGTGGGGATTTATCGACAGTTGTAGTGAGAGGTCACATCATTAGTATAGTCCACATGCATACATTTCCATAGTGAAAGGTCCAACATAGCATGGTACATGTTGTCTTCTAGCTCTAGCTTTAGTTGAGGACTACATGGCAGACATTATAGGTTTGCTCATGAAGTCACACACTACAAACTTGAGAGATAGCCTTGATGATTTAAATCTTCTCTTTGATGAAGGTGATCCATTTATAGTTGTTGTGAGGGCTCACTCAGATCCTTATGTCCATTCTCTACATGATCAATATTTACAGGTTGGTGTGATTGTGGATACTTATGTACAATAATTGGATGAGGTCTCTTTGTCATCAAAGGTGATTGTTTTGGAATAGGTTCTATAGACACTTGAGTAGGTTTTACAGCTAGCATACATCTTCAAGATTGTACCTTTACCATTGTTTCTTCTAAAGGGGAGGAATGACATTCAACATTCACGGACTAGCTTCTTCCTTGGAGTGGCTTTCACTGATAGACATTCTTCATTTGGGGGAGGGACTACCTTGTCTCTCTTCCTCTTCTTTCTTATAGGGAGGAATTTTTCCTCTTATGAGGTCTTGTTCTTCTCATTCTTCACTATTGTATATATTGGATGTATGTCATAATGGGAGGTCTTGATTACTCCATCCATCCATGCATCCCTTTTTATATCTCTTTTTGGGGGAGGATTTTTACCATGATATTTTCCCTCTTTCACCACTTTATGAGAGATTGCATTTCATTATGTACATGGGTACCTAACATGGCCTAGTAGTTGGGACCCATTATGCACTTCATACTAGTTTTTGCAAGCTTAAGGGCATTCCCCTAAGTTGCACATAATGGGGGGTGTTGGTGTAAATATGTATTTACTATTTACACTTAAGTTTACTTAGGTTAACGCACTATTTTATTATTTTATTTTGTGAGATACTTAGAATTTTGTGTACCTTTTTGAGTTATTATGTTTACATCATAGAAGTACGCAACTCTAATTCAACACATGGTGTCTACAATAGTGATTTGCATGTTACATTTTTGTAGGCTTATCCTCTCATTATCACACTTACTTCTGTTCTTAATGATGGATAACTTATATGTGGTGGATATGTGCATGGTTGTATGACTTATCATGTAGCTAATTCCAAGGCATTCTAGATGCATCTCATAGGCCTTTATATATAGGCACTCCTAGTGCAATCTAATGCATATTGAATTGAATACATTGTTATTCTGATCATACTCCTTTCTGGTCTACAGTTGTGCTTTTGTTTGAGTTCTTAGTTCCTAGGTGAATTTTTTCCTAAGAAAAATTCTTACAAGAACCTTTAATAGGGTTGGCCTTTCATAGGGCATCACTTCAAAAGAGTGAAAAGGAGTAACATGTTACTGGTGGTTTTTCCAAATTGGGTTTCCATGTAAATCATTGTGTCAAGTGTATTGATGAATCTATTATGTTTCATACTTTACATTTCTACAAGTTGATTTGATAACAATCTACAAGTTTTAGTGATTACATAATCTTATGAATGCATGCATGATTATGAATTTTTTATGGTTTCACTAAGCTGTGAGAAGTTTTATTTATACATCTATACCTTGGATAACTAATTCAATTCCCCTCTTTGTGATTCTAAAAGTATTCCAAAAATTGGTATCAGAGCCATCTACTTGAAGAGAACTAGTTTAAAGGTACAAGAAGCACAACAATAAAGATGTCTAAAGGAGAAGTACCCAAACTAAATAGAGATAACTTTCTTGGATGGAAAATTTTGATGAAGCTACACCTTGAAGGACTTGGAGATCATGCACAATCTACTATTTTTTTGGAAAATTTTGATCCTAATTGTCCCCCATTTGTTGAAGGTATGAGGAAGAAGAAATAACACAACCAAGCAATATTTGAGATTGCCTCTACACTAAGTTATGCCTAGTTTGATGATATCAAAGGACTTGACAGTGAAAAGAAAATGTGGGATGCCATAGCCACTATCTATGGAGGAGATGAAACTATTCAAAGAGCCAAAGCTGAAAGTCTCAGAGGTAAGTTTGATGACTTGAGAATGTTAGAAAATGAGAATATTGCTCAATATGTTGAAAGGATAAAAGAAGTTGTCAATGCAGTAAGAGGAGCTACTGGTAATATAGATGATGAAATTGTTTTAAGAAAACTTTTGAGAAAATTGCTGCCTTTATATGCTATTAGAGTTTCTACAATTCAAGAACTAAGATATATTCTAGGGAAAAAGCTATCACTTGAAGGTCTAGTACGTAGACTCACTACTTTTGACCTATCTAACTTTGATAATTACAAGCCTAAAAATACTGAATCTTCTTTCAAAGCTAAAGTGTCATTGAAGGGACCTAATGAGAAGAAGAAGAAATATGTGTCTAGTGATAGTGATACAGATGAGGAGGATGTTGAATAGCCCGAAGCACTATAGGCAAGAATATTCCATAAAGGTAAAGCCAAGTTCAAAGGTAAGTTACCTATCATTTGTTTCAATTGCAATGAGGTTGGTCATATTGTTGCTATATGTCTAGAGAATAAGAGCTACATAGGTGGTGACAGATATAAGAGTAGAAGAGATGAAGATAACAAATATTACAAAGACAAAGGCAAGAAGTCTTCCTACATTGCTGAAGAGAATGATTCTGATGAACATGATGATGAGGTGGTATATGTTGCAATGAAGGATGAATCTAATGAAGATGAGGCAACTACACTTGTGACTTGTGTGAACAAGAATGATAAATAGATCATTAATAGTGGATGTTCACATCACATGACTACAAAAAAAAGTAAGTTTGTTACCTTGAATTGTTATGATAGAAATAGTGTAAGATTTCATAATAATGCACCATGTTTGATAAAAAGAAAAGGTTCTATAAAACTCACAAATAATATTTCATTTGATAATGCTTACTATGTTGAAGGACTAAACTATAACTTGTTGAGTGTGTCACAAGTGAACAATCTAGGATGCAAGGTTGAATTTGAAAATAAGATTGCTAAGATATATGACACAAATGGGAAATTGATTAGAAAAAGGTGATCAAACTAGAAGTAATCTATTCTATCTTGGTATAGAGGATGCTACTTATCTTATCATAAAATTTGATGATGTATGGATATGACACAAGAGTTTATGTCATGTTAACTTTGATAACTTGGTTAGTATCAGTAATATGAAGAAAGTTATAGGTTTTCTTAAGTTGAAGAAGCTTGACAATGTAATGTGCAAATGATGTTAGCTAGGAAAAATAAAAAAGTAAAATTGTAAGAGTAAAACTTATACCTCTAAAGCAATACTAGAGATTGTTCATACTGATTTGTGTGGATTAATTGAAGTACAAAGCTATAAAAGAGATAAGTACATAATGCTATTTGTTGATGACTATTCTAGGATGATGATAGTTATGTTTTTGAAATAGAAATCTAATGCTTTTTAAATGTTTAAATAGTACTTAGAAAGAGTTTAAAAGGAAATAGGTAAAAGTCTAAAATGTTTGAGAACTAACAGAGGAGGAGAATTCACATCAAATGAATTTGAGATGTTCTGTAATGACAAAGGAATCAAAAGATAGACATCTACCCCTAGAACCCTTCCACAAAATGGAATAGCTAAAAGAAGAAATAGATCTATAATGGACTATGCTAGAACACTCATGACTGAGAAGAATGTTGCTCTAAAATATTGGAGAGAAGTAATAAGCACATCTGTCTATACCTTGAACCATGTGCAAATAAAGAAAGGTACTCATTCGACACCTTTTGAACTATGGTATGGATAGTCATCCAATGTAAAAAATTTAAGGTATTTAGAAGTAAGTGTTACATTCTCAAAGACATTAGGAATTGCAAGCTTGATGCAAAAAGTGAAGAAGGTATATTCTTAGGATATTCCACAAAAGGTAAAGCTTAAAAGTGTTTGAATACTAGCACTAATAAAATTGTGGAAAGTGCAAATGTGAACTTTGATGAATATATAGAAGTACATGAGGTTGAACCTATAAAAAGGCTAGAAGAATATAAATCATTTGTATACTTTTATGAAGGAATTCTTGCTAAAGAAGATGTTGCATATCAAGTTATGAATCAAGTGACTTCCAAGTCACACCCTATGAATGTCAAGCTATATTCAAGAATCAAGCTACATTTAGATGCACAATCTAGTTCTAAGATTAGTACACATGAAAGAGATGTTGAGATACCTAATAGAGATACACACAGTGGTTCTAAAGTTGAAAGAAAAAATAAAGAAACAAGAGCTAAACAAAGATTGTCTAAGTATGTCAAAAGACATCATCCTACTACTCAAATCATTGGAGATAAAGATACTAGAACAATAACAAGAAATAGATTGAAAAATGAAACATGTTTTTTGAGTATGAAGGAAACCAAAAGAATAAAATATGCACTAGAAGATTCTAACTAGTAAAAAGCCATGGAAGAAGAGATTGAAAAAATAGAGAAGAATACAACATGGAGTCTAGTTCCTATAGTAGAAGACAAGAATGTGATTGGTACCAAGTGGGTATTTAGAAGCAAGCTAGATGAAAATTGTGAAGTCACAAGAAACAAAACACGATTAGTTTACAAGGAATATGCACAAGAAGAAGGAATTGACTATGGAGAGACATTTTTCGTTGTTGCTAGATTAGAAGGAGTAATGAACTCTACTTGCTTATGCTACATACAAAGGTTTCAAAGTTTATCAGATGGATGCAAAATCTACATTTTTGAATGCATATTGGAGGAAGAATTTTACATAGAACAACCAAAAGGTTTTGCTGATGATAACAATAAGAACATGGTATGTAGACTGCACAAAGCTCTATATGGTTTAAAACAAGGACCAAGAGCATGGTATGAGAGATGTCATACTTATCTTGTGAAAATTGGATTTGAAAGGATTGATGATAACAATAATCTTTACATAAAGACAGAGAAAGGAAAAGGTATTTTGTTATCTGAAATATTTGTTGATGATATCATATTTGGAGGTCAAGATGCTTTATGTATGGATTTTGAAAATTAGATTAAACAAGAATTTGAAATGTCTATGTTTGGAGAGATAATTTTTTTTTGAGGGTTTGCAAGTATATCAAATGAAATATGGTATATACATCACTTAGTCAAAGTATGTCAAGGAAATATTTTTTTTTTTGGATTAGAGGATTCGAAACTAGTAAGCACACCTATGGTGATAGGACATAAATTGTCAAAGAATGATCATTCTACTAAGGTTAACCAAAAAATGTACAAGGCTATGATTGCAAATTGTTGTATGTAGTAAATAATAGACCTGATGTTGCATTTTTTGTAAGGATAGTTGCATGGTTCTCTACTAATCCCAAAGAAAATCATTTAATGGAGGTGTAGAGAATAATGAGATATCTGAAAGGAACATAATATTTTGGTTTGTACTACAACAAGAATGAAAATTTTGAATTAAGAGCCTACATTGATGTTGATTGGGTTGAAAATACTGATGACAAAAAAAACTAGTGGAGAAACATTTTTCTTAGGCAAGAGACTAGTCACATGTACTAGCAAGAAACAAAGTTGTACTTCATAATCTACTATTGAAGGTAAATATGTTGTTGCTGCTATAGATTGCACAAACATTACATGGATCAAACAACGAATCAAAGGAATGAAGGAAGAAATCACTTAATACAAGTGCTATTAATAAATCAAAGAATCCAATGATGCATACAAAGACAAAACACATTGCAATTAAGTATCATTACTTGAGAGAGTTAATTCAAAATAAAGATGTGAATATGGAATATGTTAACACAAAGGAGAAAATTGCTAATATCTTCACAAAACCATTACCTAAGGATGTTCATGAGTATCTAAGAGGTGAATTAGGGTTGATACCCCCTATCAAAGACTATCTAAGTAACAAGAGGATTGCCTTGCATCAAACAAGATGATATTCATATATTACACATTGATGCAAAGGATCTTACTTTAGGGGCTACCTAAAGTAATCAATGAGCTAAGACTACAAATTAGTCACAAGCAAGGTGATAGATGGAAAAAGTGAAGAAATTATAAAATCTTATATCTACATATTTAAGATGACAATTTTTTGGTATATGTCTTTGGCATAGCTGTCAAAGAGGGAGATATTCTACATACCAAATAAAGATGGGATATAGATCAATAAGCTAGTATCAGTATGATTAATGAGAAAGAGAGAGATATCAGAGATATCAAGAGATTGTTGTCAAGGAGATAGAGAAGAATATCATAAAGAGGGAGCAATCCTAATCTACCTAGTCAGAGGGAGATATAAAAAGAGTGAATTTTGTAACCTAATAAGAAGATGGAAGTTGTTGATAGAGGGAGAAATATCAATACAAGTTTTCTTTTTGGTATTTTCTTACTATTTTAACCTAGTCAGTATTGGTTGATTTGGTTTATTAGTTTAGTTTTCCATCAATACCAAAGAGGGAGATTGTTGAGATCTAATTGAAAAGATAATTGTTGAGAGAGATTATTGAAAGAGGGAGATTGGCTAAGAATACTAGGTGTTTCAATCATTGTTTTATCACTAATGTCAAACCTACTATTTTTTGGTAAGACAACTACTTATAAGATTCAAGTACTATCACTTAGGTGATTGATGAAGAGGACTTTATCAATAATAGGTAACAATAGCACTTGAGGGAAAGGTTGAGTTTTATGTAATGAAGTGCAAGGATTAGTTAAGACAACGATGACATGATGTTTTGATAATCTACTTAAGGTTACAAAGTCTAATTACACTTAGAAAGCTTAGAAGACAAAGTTACATAAAGTTTGTCTACCAAGCTTGACCGAGTGGATAGTAGATGTTGAGCAAACTCAGTGCAAGTTGAGTAGAAAATTAGTTGGAACTGAGCAAAAGTTTATTCTAGTGTATGCCAAGTAAAGTTTAGTTGATGTCAAGCATTAGTAAACTTTAGTAGGAACTGAGTAATTTCATAGTAGATGTTGAGCAATGCAGTATGTGTCGAGCATTAGAAGATTCAAAATGTCAAGCTATAGTATTATTTAAAAGATCAAAGATTTGATGAATCTAAGCTAACAAGTTTGTTTTCTTGAATTTTGTGAACTAGGTGGAAGATAAGGTTGATGAGCTAGTGGCATAGAATTTGAGGTAAAATGTTCTTAGGTGAATTCAAATGGATTTTAGAAGTTTTAAAAAGAGATATAAGATATGGGGTAGATACAGTGGATCCTACCTAATCCATCTAAACCCTAAAGTTGGAAGATAGAAAATGAGCAAGAAAATATCTTAATTTCCTACTTATATGAATGTATGGTCATGAAGCAATGTTGTCATGTGTGAGAACCTAAGTAAGACAAGGAGTCAAGGATTTTGTTTCATCAAATGACCTAAGAGAAGATCTTTAGTGGAATGTTAAAAAAGAAGGCTTAAGGAGATGAATGCTTGAAAGGTGAACAAGCTATCAAAGCTATACAATATGAAGGCCAAGTAGAATTGAGGACAAAATAAAGATCTATAATCTGCAAGAGAAGTTGTAAGTTGTATCAGATCAAAACTCTATCACTTTAGGGTAAATCCTTTGGATTAAGGTTGACCCAACAATCATTTGTAAATATTTTAATTGGGTGGCATTCCAAGTAAATGGCCTAAAGTCTTCTAACAAGGCTCACTTCTAATAGGGTGATTTAAATCCCTTAACCAAGTCACATTTAATAGTCTGTATTGTAACCTTTAATAGGTGTTGGTGTAAATAAGTACTTTACTTTTTACACTTACTTAAGTTTACTTAATGCATTATTTAATTATACTGCATTATTTTATTATTTTTATTTATGAGACACTTAGGAGTTTGTGCAACCTTGTGAGTTGTCATGTTGACAACACAGGAGTTTGCACCTCTATTTGAGCACATGGTGTCTACAACACTGTTTTGCGTGTTCCACCCTTCTAGGCTTATCCTCTCATCACCGCACTTACTTCTGTGCTTAATGGAGGATAATCCATATTTGGTGGACATGTGCTTGGTTGTATGACACATCATGATGCTAACTTCTATGCATTTTAGAAGCTCTCTTGAGGCCTTTATATTCAGGCACTCCTAGTGTACTCTTAGTATCAAGTATTGAATACATTATTATTTTGATCATACTCTCTCTCCATTTTTTGGTCTATAGTTGTGCTTATGTTTGAGTTCTTAGTTCTTGGGTGAATTTTTCCCTTAGGAAAATTCTTACATGGTATTAGAGCTTGGACACTTTCTCTTCACAAGCCGTTCGAGACCTCTTGCTTGCTTCATCACCTCAGCCTAAATCTAGAGTGTTGTAGAAATTGGGAGCACCTAGCATTAAATCTAACCTCTCCATTGCATCCAAAATGCTGAACCAGTGAAAATTGACTATAAGCATGCCTACTTTGCTCCAAAGTCAATTGTGAGGCAATTTTTTTTTGCAAATCAGAACCTAGAGGCCCCAATTTGCGGTATGGGTATGATCTCTTGTAGATCTTATTAATTATTTTAGGATCTATCATTTTTATTTTCTCTGATGCTATTTTCGGAAGCATTTTCAAAATTACTCTATTTGTTAGAGAAAAGTTTTTTTGCAGTATGGGCTGTCAGATCCCGTACTGCAAATTTGGTGGATATTATTATGTTTTGTAGGATTTTAATTTAGTGTTCAAAAAGTCAAATTCGAACACCACCGGCCAGAAGACCCTTAATCGACCGCATCAATTGTCAATTTCTAGCACATATCCATCCAACTAGCGTAGCGAATTTTGTCTCAATTCTAGTGAAACACAACCGGCATCAACCACCTCCAGCAATAATGTTTTCACCGGCACCACACTCCAATTTACATCTCTATGACATTCACTATTTAAACAGTGCAAAGATTACAAATCCCATCAATGTGGGATTAATATTCCCAAACCTTCGATGACGAAATTAAAAACTCTGGCGGTGACAGTGAATTTGGGACCCGCAGATACGAGCTTGTACCTGCAACATGTGGTAAGGTTTGAATTTCCCACCTATTCCACCATGTGGTGATAACAAATCCACAAAATTAGTGGCCATGTCAGTAGGTCGCCTAGTCCCCCACCTCAGCAATACCCATGTCACCTGAGCAGCTTGGCACGTGGTCACCAGCAACTCTACCACCTACTTAGCCCTATCAACATCCGATGCAAGCATCTGTACGACCAAACACCCTGCCATGTTGCTCTTTTCCATATGATCCCTACATTTTTTTGTGGTACGGCCTTGCCATGTCAGCCGGTGGGTTCTATTTTTTGCTGATGTCATTATTTTATGAGTCTAAATTTGATGCTTGTTTGGACATCATCCTAGGCATTTAAAACTACATTGATAGCCATTTGACCATCAAATTTAACTTCACAGTTTCTCCTCTAGACCCCTCTCAAGATTGCTTTTCAGTTTGGCAGCTTGACTTTGCGAGCTCATAACTTTGACATGTAGACTCCAATTTAGGTGCAATTTTTTCTGAAATCAGGTAAAATTTGCTGAATTTTCTAGTGGTTGTGTTTTTTTTCTAGTTTTGGTGCACAAATTTTGCAGAAATTGCATTTTTTGGTGACTATACCTACATAATCCTGCCTTTTGCAACTTCAGAAGCTCTATACGGGCACATCTGGTCACCTTTTCAGGTTCCATTTTTGTTGAAAGTGCATATTTTTTTGTCTACTTTCCAAATTTGAAGTCAGATTCTAGGGTTGTTTGGACAAATTTCTCACTTTCATAATTAGGCCTTCTTTGGCATTGTAAGCTTTCATTCTTTTTCAAAATTGTTGTAAAACTAAGCTACAATTCTTAAGTGATAGATTTAAGCCTCATTAGGTAGTTGTAAAAGCCAAATCAGCAAGACCACTTCGATCATTTTGACAAGTGGCTCATTGTAAATGCAGTACTTATAAAGTGCCAAAGCATCTTTTTTGGGGGGGTCTTTTGATTGAGTGAAAAGGGGGGGTGTGTACTATGTTCTTGTGTCTCTATTTTGTGCTCTTTCAATTCTGTATCATGGGTTTTAAATGTCCTCCTTTAACTTCACACAACTATTCTACATGGAAAGATATTGCATGGAGTAGATTAATGGAAAAAGGATATAGTTTGTATGTTGATGGTACTATTACCAAACCTACTAATGCTAAAGAACTCATTAATTGGACAATTCATGACCAAAAAGCTTTAGGTGTAATTAGAAGTTGTGTACATAGGGATCTTCTCTTTCACATTAAAAATTGTTCAAAATCTAAGGAAGCTTGGGATAAACTTTAACAATTGTATGGTAAAGTGGATGAAGAAAAGAGATTTCAGATTGAGGATGATCTACTTCTCTTAGATCCTAAAAATTATGACACAATTCAGGATTACATCATCAAAGTCAATGAGTATAGGGAACTTCTTAAAGATCGTGGAAATCCCATGAAGGATGATAGGTTGATACATCACATCCTGAAGAAGCTACCTACTGAGTATGGCAAATTTGTTTTGAGCTTTAATACTCACAAGTTGACCATGGGATATGCTTACCAGAAACCTTCCTTTGATGGATTTGCAGACATGTTGATTGTTGAACAAGCTCACTTGGTGGATTTTGGACTTCTCAAGTTATCTAAGACCAAAGCCTTAGTGGCTAGTGATGATCTCAAATCTAGTCAAGGGGGAAAAAGCAACAACAAGAAGAAGTAGTGGAAGCAAAAAACACAATCTGAGACACAACATGACTCCTCTCAACAAGGCAGTTCTTCTTCAAACAAGAAAGAAAGTCATGAAAAGAAGGACAAACTCTTTTGTGCATACTACAAAAATCCAAATCACGATGGGCATCATTGCAAGATAAAAAGAGTCGATGAGTTAGAAAATCTACTCAAGAAGAATAAGATTTAAGTGCCAGGTACTTCCAAAGATTCTACTCCTAACTCTTCAAAGGGTAAAGGTCAAGAACTTATGGCCAACACAAGTTCTTCTTCGGAATGGATACTTGAATCAGGTGCCTCTTACCACATGGGTTCTTCAAAGCAAGATTTTTCTTCATTGAAGTAGTCAAAGGTACCACACATCTTCATGGGAGATGATGCTAAGATGGAAGTTGAAGGGAAAGGACATGTAGAAATGGAAGATGGGGAATTCAAAGATGTTCTCTATGTTTCAAATCTAAGCTCCAATCTCCTATCAGTTTACCAAATCACTCACCTTGGAGGTGGTCATAAGGTTGAGTTCCTTCCAGATTCAGTGATGGTGCGAAGTCTCAAAGATGATACATTGGTAGCAGTTGGGAAAGTCAATGATGACGGGAGGCTTTATTCCTTCTCCCATTTTGTGCCTAAGAGTTCTTCTCAAGCCTTGTTAACTCACTCTAATTCAAACAACAACCTATGGCATGAGCAGTTTGGTCACCTTGACTTCCTCTCTCTTCAACAACTTTTCTCAAAACACATGGTCAAAGGTCTACCCAATATCAACTTTTCTAAGGGGTGTAGACACCTAAAAACCTTTAGAAAATAAAGCATTTTTATTTTCTAAAAAAGTCCTGATGACATCATCATTTATTAATTAATTAATTAATTAATTTTTATGCCATTAAATCACTTTATCTTAATTAAAAATATTTAATTAAGGAATCCCTCCCAAAAATGTTTAAATCTTATTTAAACATTATTTCCTTATTTATTAATTATTTAATTAATAAATTGACCAAAAATCCAAAAATTAATAATTAATTTATTTTTTTCCCAAAATTTGGCCAATTTCCTTAAGACCAATAACCTCTTCCAAAATCTTCTAATCCTTCTTTAATTTCGATTAAAGGCTAATCTCATCATTTCCTACTCCTAATCCCAACTCAAAATATTTAATTAAGATTAAATATTAATCCTTATGTTTATTAAAAAAGTTTTAATAAATATCTCCTCAACCCAAACCCTTGAAATAAATAAAACTTTATTTATTTCGTAAAAATCTAATTTATCCTCATCCTAAGAAGTTCTAGACTCTTCTAGAAAGTCTTCATCCTCATCCTAGGAAATTCTAGACTATTCTAGAAAGTCTTTATACTCATCCAAAGTCTAGACTCTTCTAGAAGATGTCTTTAAACCTAATCCTAATCCCTTCCTAACCTTGTCACATTCCCTAAACATGGGTTAAGACTTACTAACCCAAGCCAAAGTTAACAAATATCTCCTCCTTCACCCACCCTCATTAAATGCCATCCACTTGCCTATCCCTAAGCTAATCCTAAACCATCCTAATCCATCCTCTAATCATTTGCACAATCCTAAGCAAGCTTAAAACCCTTCTAATCAAGTCCAAGTCAAAATTTCTCTCATCACCCTCAAAATATCTCAACCATAAAACTTTATGAAGTCCACTAGGTCATAAATGACTCTTACAAGCCCTTTTATGACTCTTACAAGTCATTATGAGGGTCTTTATGAAGATTTTATCCCTTGAGCCTCCTTTGTTGACTCATCCTTCCCCTTTCCTCCATCCTCTCACCATGTGACATGTGTCACTCCTTGATTGGCTATAAGGAAGCACAATCCATGTGCTCTCTTCTCATGCAATCTGAGCCCTCCATGAGCTTTTTCCCATCCTTGCATCTTAGCCCTCAATCCCTCAAGCCTCTTACCTATAAATTGGATCCTTCCCCTTTGAAAAATAACACAATCCATGAAGTAAAGTTATAATGCTATTTTGAGAGCCAAATCCATACTAAAGCCATCTATCCACACCAAAAATCCACAATCATCCATTGAAGCCTTTGGAAGTATATTGAGAATACATCCTATCCATTTAGACAAAGCTACTCAACAAGAGAGCTTCTCATTGAGAGAGCCCATTAATGGCTCATATTCTCAATTGAGAGTTCATCTTAGTCTATCTTGAAGTTTATGAATTTTTTTTAGTTTGTAGAAGCTTTATTTAAATTTGGTTTCTATTAGCATACTAACATTGCTCATATACATTTTGGCACGCTTGGTGGGACCCCACATGGGTCATCTTCATTAGCTTTTTTAGTCAAATTTTGTATGTCATTTGCTGATTTTGGCTAATTTTTCTTGTTTTTGTGATTGGTAGGATTGTATAAATTGGTTTTGTAGGTCCACATGAGCATGAAGAAGACAAAGGAACTCATAGTCTATCTCATAGTATTTGCAAAATTTTCAAGCTTATAGGTGGAAAAAGCACTTGGAATTCTTCTTCCTCTTCTTGTCTATATTCTTCTTATTCCATCTACTTCTTCTTCTTCTTCTTCTTGTGGGAGATCTTGGCCATTTTTTTTAAGGAAGAAAAATCATACACACTTCTTTTTAGTGCTTAAAACGAACCCCCTAAATCATAATTAAATCCATTAAAAATTAAAAATTTGCAAAAAAAAAAAAGAAAAAAAGCATTTTAACAAGTGAAACTAAACCAATCCAATCATTTGCATCCTTGCAACATCAAGGTTTTAGATGCATTCATGCAAAGTTAGGAACACTTCATTTTTGGGAATTTAAAATGAACTTCAAGTTTCCATTTCAAAAGGTTCAAAATCAACACTAAGTGCACACTAAAATCTAAGTCAAACTCAAAGCATCAATCAAGGATAAAATGAACCTCATTTGCAAATATTTTAAAGTTCTTTTAAAAATCTCATGAAAACTAAGAGTCCTAATTGGTTGCCAAAAATTGTCCTAAAATCTTTGTTATTTGTTCCAAACAAATGTCTTGTTGCAAAATCTTGAATGTTTCTTAGGTTTTTCATGCATCAAAACAATCTAGGAATATCATTTTTGGGCTTAAAACATGCAAACTAGAACACAAAATCTTGAATGAAAAGCAAAGTCCAAAGAGTCATTTTCACTTTTGAGTCAAAAAATAATCTTGAATGATCTAAGGTTAAAATAAAGCACTTCAAAGTTCTTATAAAAAACACACAAAATCTCAATCTTGAATGCTCAAAGGAAAAAACTTGAATGTTTAATCACTTGTCTTTGAATGCATGTTGCTAAACACACTCTTGAATGCCATGGATTAAAATCAAATTTTCCTTGAATGCATGATTAAAATAACAAATCCAATCTTGAATTCCAAGGATCAATTAACCATTGCAATATCAAACACTTCATTTGGAGCTTTTAAAATTGAACAAAAAAAATCTCTTTTCCACATGCAATTTAGGCAAAGTTTGATTTTTGGGCATTTAAGAAACTTCGTTAAGTTAAACTCAAATTTGCAAAAATCAATTTGAGTAGTTCCTTGGACTCACCTCTTTTCTAATCACCCATCAAATATTAACCATTGGTTGCAATCTCAGCGCCATTCATGGGGATAGGTCTACTTGAAAAAGGTGTTAAATGTTCCACAATCTAACTCACTCACTTGGTCTTTGAACGTTTGCTTTAACTTTATCAAAATTCTTAAATGACCAAAAATCTAGATTAAATTGATCACACTTCATTTGGGTACTAAAATTGAACAACTATTGACATGGAAGGCCTTCGGGTGCGCGCTTGAAATCGAATCTCACACACCTTTGTTTTGGGCTTAAAATAAACTCACACTCAATCTTGAATGCCTTAAAGAAAATTAATCGATACTTGACATGGAGGGCCTCCGGGCGCGCGGGTTTACTTTTTTTTTTACCCTAACTCTTCTTCTTGTATTCATTCTTCGCTCAATTTTGCTTTGTTGGCACATTTCAAAGTTGGAATTGAACATTGTCTCTTAAACATGAGTGCTTGCAAAGTCTAGATCAGCACACATAAGAGTCAGTTGGTAAAAAAAACAAGTGTGTTTTTTAGCCTAAGGTCATCCAAGTCTTCTCTCCCCTTGTCATCTTTCGAGGCCATCTTGGGTGCATAAGATTAGGATCCAAAACCTTGTTTCTTTTTAGGAGGCCTTCTTGGGGATTTCATCACCCCTTGGGATGACCTCAACTACAGCGTTCCGACGGAGTATAAAAATTGGGAGGTGAATCCAAAGACACCTCTCTTGGAATCAAGATTTTGTCACTTGGGCTAAGCCTCAAGGAACTGTATACCCTTGAGAAGTGAAAGAGGAGAAGTGGGTTACTGCTCCTCTCGGCTGTGTGACATCTTTTTAGTTTCATCTACGGATTTGGGCCTCACGTACCTTGCGTATATCGAGGACTCCCTAGCTAAACCAAATTTCATCCTTGTAGACAGCTTCCTAGGATGTTGGTGTATTTGACGTGCTTGCTCAAAACTTTTGTTTTCTTGTTTGTTCATAGCTTTTGAATGAATATTTTCAAATTTTGGTCAAAATCATAGAAAATCAAAAATCTCCCAGCTCAAGGCATACTTAGCGTAGTCACTACCTTATCAGAAAATCATCCAAGCTCCCCCGCTACAACTGAATCTATCTAGTTCTTTGCCTTAGAACAATCCCAAATCCAAAGTCCATCCAAATCATCCCCCCAGCCAGTTAGCAACCCAATCCAAAATCACCCAAGCCTTTAAAGAGTTGTTGTTACTCTGCCAGAGTTTGCTATCCAATCAATCCTACCAATCAACCAATCTCACCAAGGTTATTACTCTGACAGAGCATTGTCCAGGGTAATCTAGCTTTGTCACTTGTATCCCTCATCACCTTGAGCTAAAGGTTGGGATCCACAAGTGGTCAATCTCGTGTCATGCCCATAGGATCATTAGTCTATCCTTAAGTTGACACAATCTCCACCAATCTAGTGCATAGGAAAGCAAAACTCTCACTTTTTGATAGCATACCCTTGAAGTCTTCCACCCACAAGAAAGCCAAAAATCTCCAGCCAATCCTCCTTAGGTCTGTCATACAGCTTTGACTCTCCCTAGGAAATCTTTCATCAGCCAATCCAAAATCTGTGCTTAATCCAAATCCAACCATGAGCTTTTGTGTTCATCCATATGCAAGACCCCATCCCCATCAAACTCATCATCAAAGCATGAAGTACCAATCCTATCATGATGTGTTTGGTCGCATTGTCCTTGCTCCTGCCACCTCCTATTCCAATGATGATGAAAATCTTGTTGACTATGACGGGTATATTGAAAGCCTTAGAAACATTCCCCCAAGCATCCCCCAAAATCCAAGAGTTATTCCAAACTATCTAGTCATGCCATCTGATATTCCAGCTTCCCCTCCATCACCCCATCAACCAAGCTTCCAATCTTCCACCCCCATCACACTAGCTATTCCTGTCAATCCACCTCCACCTTCGACACACGAGTCTCCAAGGAATCTCCTAGAGGAAATACAAGAAAAGTCGCCTCCAATAGTCGATAAGCCATGTCATCTAATCCAACCATGTGAAGTAGTCAGTGATAAAGCTTCCCCATCTATAATATCACCTCCATCTCCCATAGCAATCATCCCCATACCATTCATCAAATTTCTTAAAATCCTTCCACTTCCCGCAAGCATCAAAATCCCACCACCTATCAAATCCCTCCAAATCCTATCCACATCACCTCCAAGCATTTCCCAAATCTCTCGTAATGACCCTTATGCATCCATCTTCTACTCACCCATCTCCACTACTGAATCTCCCATCTATCCATCCGCTGCCTTTGAAGAATCCATCCCTTCACCTCCTATCGCACCATCCACTCCAAACCAATCCTATCAAGATCCTGCCCAAAAGCATGTTGACATCCCCCAAAGCATAAATGAAGATATCATTGTACCATGTCTTCCATCCATAGTGCAGTCACCATCTCCTCCATCTCCAAAACCTCAAGCCATATCTCCTCCACTACAAGATATCTTGTCATCCCACCAGCTACATCAAGATCCTATCCTTCCATCTCCCCCGCTCCATGCTTCCATCTTACCACCTATCCAAGCTATTCCACCATCTATAATCTACCCTCTTGGTTCACTTACATTCATCCATGGTGCCCCTCTCTCAGTATAAGAATTAAGAACAGTATCTCCCCATTGCAATACACCTAATAAATCACTTCTACCATTTTCTGCAAGCAAAAAGTTTCCTCAGCTTGTTCAAATGCTCAATCGATGGCATTATCAAGGTCAAGGTTTAGGACCACAAGAGCAAGGAATCAGAGAGCCTATTATTGCACAAAATAATCTAGGATTTCATGGTCTTGGATATGTATCCAAAGGCTCACCATCTAAAGGTGTTGGTACACCACACCCCCAAACCAAGCCTATCTCCAAGCCCACCATGCCAGCCTCCCATCACTCTTTCAAGAAATCTTATGTCATCCCCCCTCCACCATCTTTGCAACATAAAACAACCTACCATATCCCCCCTTCATCCGCTAAATCCATTTTGGGTCCATATATCCCTTATCTAAATCCCACACCCTTTCCATCCATTTTGGGTCCTTATATACCTAATATGAATCCTTTATCCCCTCCATCTATTTTGGGACCTACACCTTCCCCTTTTCCATCTATTTTGGGCCCATATCCTTCCTTCCCTCCATCCATTTTGGGCAATTATATCCATCCATATCCTATGTTCCAATCTATCCTTCCATCCCCTCAAATCCACCAGCTATATCATCAAAGGCACTCACCCTTGAATCCCTTCCAACCTTTAAAACCTATCACTCCATCAATTATCCCTCCATCTCCTCCATGCTCTTGTTCCCATCCCATGGCTAATAGAATCATATTGGATGCCAAAATACAAAAGAATAAATCCAAAAATCCACAAAAATCCAAGTCTCAACATGTCCCTTCTAAAATACATGTTCAAAACAAGAAACATTTAATCCCAATCAAAGAAAAAGTCAAGAGGCCATAAAATCCCAAGCTAAAAAAGTCAAAAATCATGTGGATACCCAAGATGCTCATAAAAGAAATGCATCTCAAAGAAAAATCTCAATTGGTATCCATTCATGCTACTCAAAAAGCCTCATCCATCCATCCTTCATCCAAATCCCCATATCAGCATCCTTCATCCCCCCAATCCACTTTTAGTCCATACGCTTCTTATCCTAAATTTGCCATCCTCCATCTTCCAACTCTACTTTTAGTCCTTATCTTTCTCTTCCTCCATTTTCTCCTCAACCTCGCTCAAAACCATCTTTCCCACTACTTTATCACCTCTCAAGGTGTGTGCCAATGATGATCTTTCCATTTTCCTCATCCATTTACCCACAAGCCTTATGTCTTTGCATCCATTATCTGTCAAACTCCCACCCACTATTCCACTTGTTCAATCCAATCCTTTTTCATCCATCCTACCAACATCTACGAGCCAAAAATAGCTGAAGAAAGCAAAAATCATTCCAGCTAAGTCCAAAGTCAAAAAGTCAAAAAAAAAATAATAATAAAGAAAAATAAAGCGTCCACTGGTGAAAACTTGGCAACTCAAGCGCCTTGGACAAGTACCATGATGAAAACTTGGCAAACAAGCATCATGCGTAATCCTGCCATCCCTAGCTTAGCCTATCACCCTCATGCTTTTGGTCATCTCTTGACATCCAACTCCATCTTCCAATCTGTCCACCTATCCTCCACCCTCCATCTTCCATCTCACACCATCTATTATCTCCTGCAGCTTTAGCCAACCATCCCAGCTATCATCCATCTCCCTAGCCCCTTCAACTTTTTCCATCCTAGCTTCAATCCTATCACATCCATCATAAGACCTCCTTCTGCATGTTATCTTCTGATTGGGGGCACTATATTCCTTGGAGATCTTGTCTTGTCCATCCTCCCTTGTCATTGGTATCTAGCTCTAGGCTATCCTCATGCAAACCCAATGTCATCTCTTTATATCCATCATAATCCTAGCTATCTACCATCCTATCTAGCCATCTCATCTTGCTCCTCTAGCTATCCTTGGTCACAAAATCTCTCATCATCATTGGATGCATCCTTCCAAATCCATATCTTTCACTATCACCCCACCCTTAGCTTTTGCATCTTGGACAACATTGAGCCATCTCGCTATCCTATCATCCTAAGCTTTTGCCTGCTTGTAACTATCTTGGTTAGCTTCAGCTTGTAAATATCTTGGTCCGTTAGCTTGTACATCCTCTTTAGCTTAGTACCATTGTATCTATCCAGCTTTTGCATCAATTTTTCCTTCATCAGCATCTTGCACCCATCGTACATCTTGGTTAGCTATTCCAATGCATCCTTTAGCTAGATTTCCTGTCACCAAAGTGTTATCTTTCTTAGTTTAGCTTGCCAGACACATCACTCATCCAAATCCACCAGCTTAGGTGCTCTCCGATAGGTCCTTGCAGGATATAGCTTTCCTCATGTCTGATCTTGGTCCATTAGTACCTCGTCCTACCCATCTCGTTGGCAAACGACTCTCTTTTGGATTTTCACTTTCTTTTGATTTGGGATCTTCCCTTTTGTGTCTTGAAATATCTTTTCAAGCAATCTCCTTGTTCCCTCCTCAAGGTTGCCACGATCTTCCATATCATGGTATACTGTGAATGGGGCAATCAGAGCGTAAGGTCTTGATCATGTCTTTTCCTTGTTTTCTTTTTTTCTTGTGGGTTACCTAGTGTCATTTCCACACTGCTTCCTCTGGGATTCATGTGTGATACTAGGGAAATCCTTACATGTTTGTTTTGAGTCAGTTTGTCAGTCCTCTGGATGGTTGGTGAAAAGGCCTTGATTTTCTTGGTAACCTTGGCAATTAACCAATAGTCCTATAGCAAATCTAGTGCTCAACTACATGGTGGTACTTCTCTTTGAGGTATCCCCCCGCTCAAAAAGCTTCAATGGTTTTTCTTCATCTCCATTATCCCCCATCCATATCCAGCATCCGTCTCTCCTACCCCAGCTGATGCATCAGTATCTCTTTGAATCACTCATCACTCTTAGCTTTAGGGATCCACAATCCTAGTCTTAGGGATCCACCAATCCAAATCAATCCACCAGGCCTCATCTTTCGAGATCCACAATCCTAGTCCTAGGGATCTCCGAAACCCATCTTCCACCAATCTGACTCTTTGAAATCCTATTGCATCTGCTTTATAATCCCCTCATCCATCTCCCTATCCTAGATTCCTTTTTATAGCACTCCGCTCCTTCATCCTCCACCTTCCCTAAAGTCTTAAGCTTGCTTCCTCTTGTGCATTTGATTCTCCTTTATCATTCTCCCATAGTGAGAGTTTGAGCTAATTTAGCCCCTTCTCTTTGCCCATCTGAGTCTTCTTGCTCATCTCGGATTCTTGTACTTTTCAAGAGGTCATCGAGCCTCACTTTCTCTCCCTGCCGCCTTCTTGAGGGGGCATCTTGCAGTCCATTCTCTCCTCTTTTGCTCTAGCCTTGGGCATCTTATTTTCTTATCTTTGATGTCATGCCACTTGCAGCATCACATCAAAGAGGGGCAAAATGTACACACCTAAAAACCTTTAGAAAATAAAGCATTTTTATTTTCTGAAAAAGTCCTGATGACATCATCATTTATTAATTAATTAATTATTTAATTAATTAATTAATTTTTATGCCATTAAATCACTTTATCTTAATTAAAAATATTTAATTAAGGAATCCCTCCCAAAAATGTTTAAATCTTATTTAAACATTATTTCCTTATTTATTAATTATTTAATTAATAAATTGACCAAAAATCCCAAAATAAATAATTAATTTTTTTTTTCCCAAAATTTGGCCAATTTCCTTTAGACCAATAACCTCTTCCAAAATCTTCTAATCCTTCTTTAATTTCGATTAAAGGCTAATCTCATCATTTCCTACCCCTAATCCCAACTCAAAATATTTAATTAAGATTAAATATTAATCCTCGTGTTTATTAAAAAAGTTTTAATAAATATCTCCTCAACCCAAACCCTTGAAATAAATAAAACTTTATTTATTTCCTAAAAATCTAATTTATCCTCATCCTAAGAAGTTCTAGACTCTTCTAAAAAGTCTTCATCCTCATCCTAGGAAATTCTAGACTATTCTAGAAAGTCTTTATCCTCATCCAAAGTCTAGACTCTTCTAGAAGATGTCTTTAAACCTAATCCTAATCCCTTCCTAACCTTGTCACATTCCCTAAACATGGGTTAAGACTTACTAACCCAAGCCAAAGTTAACAAATATCTCCTCCTTCACCCACCCTCATTAAATGCCATCCACTTGCCTATCCCTAAGCTAATCCTAAACCATCCTAATCCATCCTCTAATCATTTGCACAATCCTAAGCAAGCTTAAAACCCTTCTAATCAAGTCCAAGTCGAAATTGCTCTCATCACCCTCAAAATATCTCAACCATAAAACTTTATGAAGTCCACTAGGTCATAAATGACTCTTACAAGTCATTATGAGGGTCTTTATGAAGATTTTATCCCTTGAGCCTCCTTTGTTGACTCATCCTTCCCCTTTCCTCCATCCTCTCACCATGTGACATGTGTCACTCCTTGATTGGCTATAAGGAAGCACAATCCATGTGCTCTCTTCTCATGCAATCTGAGCCCTCCATGAGCTTTTTACCATCCTTGCATCTTAGCCCTCAATCCCTCAAGCCTCTTTCTTATAAATTGGATCCTTCCCCTTTGAAAAATAACACAATCCATGAAGTAAAGTTATAATGCTATTTTGAGAGCCAAATCCATACTTAAGCCATCTATCCACACCAAAAATCCACAATCATCCATTGAAGCCTTTGGAAGCATATTGAGCATACATCCTATCCATTTAGATAAAGCTACTCAACAAGAGAGCTTCTTATTGAGAGAGTCCATTAATGGCTCATATTCTCAATTGAGAGTTCATCTTAGTCTATCTTGAAGGTTATGAATTTTGTTTAGTTTGTAGAAGCTTTATTTAAATTTGGTTTCTATTAGCATACTAACATTGCTCATATACAAGGGGGAGTGTTCATCTCAGTGTATATGCATCTCAAGGAGAAGTATGATAAAGGGAAGTCTACTTGAGCTCTAGTTGTTCTTCAGCTAGTTCACATGGTATTAGCAAGATCATTTGTAGTGACTTCAGTCAGCCAAGGCTGCTACATAGTTGCATTTGTTGATGACTTTTCAAGATTCACTTGGCTCTTCTTCCTTCATCATAAGAATGAAATAGTTCATAAGCTTCAAGACTTCAAGACTCATGTTGAACACAAGTCAAGGAAATCCAGCAAAGTATTAAGGGTGGACAATGAGAACAAATATGTTGATAGGAGACTTAAGAACTTTTGCAGAATTGAGGGGATTGATCTTTAGAACTCACCAGCATTCAATCTGCACAAGAAAGATGTTGCAGCTATGAGGATTAGGACTCTCAAGACCATGGCAAGTTTCATGATAAAGGCCAAGTCTCTTGATCCTACATTAGAAGTTGAAGCCATTAGCAGTGCTACTCACATACTTAACAAGTCTCCTCATCCAGCCTTAGATGACAAGACTCCTTTTGAGGCATGGTGTAGTAGAAAACCCGTTGTGAGTCACCTTAGAGTCTTTGATTGTCTAGCATGGGCAAACCTTTCTTCCAGGAGTTGCAAGGCACTGACACCTAGGCCTTGTACCTTTATTGGTTATGAAGACAATGCAAAGGCTTGCAGACTTATGGATCCAGAGAATCATGAGATTTTTGTGGAGAAGGATGTTCACTTTGAGGAAAGCTCTCCCAGCTTGTCCTCTACTCCTCTCCACACATCATACATAGTGGAAACTGATAGTGACACCAGCGATAGTGCTTCAACATGTTCAGACATGTGGGGTTCTATCAACTGTTGAAGTCAGCGGTCACATCAGTCTAGTCCACATGCTTATATTGCCATAGTGAAAGGTCCATCATAGCATGGTACATCTCATCTTCTAGCTCCAGTTTCATTTGACTTGGGAGACAAACTTGAGGACACACATCTTCTCATTGATGATGATACTTCTATAGTTGTTGCAAGCGCTCACTTTGACCCTCATGTCCATTCTCTACATGATCAATCTGCACAGGTTGGTGTGGTTGTGGATCCTTATGAACAACAATTAGTGGAGGCCTCTTTGTCAGTCGAGGAGATAGATGGTTTAGTGGAATAGGTTCAACAGACATCTTTGACAGATCTGCATTCATTCATTTTAGCACAGTTGGAAGGGGTGAACTTTAGCATTAGTATAGGGATATTTGAGTAGGTTTTAGGGCTAGCACACATCTTCAGGATAGTACCTTGGGCATTGTTTCTTCCTAAGGGGAGGAAGACCATTTTGCATTCATGGACCAACTTCTTCATTGGAGTAGCTTTCACTTGTAGGCATTCTTCTTTTGGGGGGGGGGGGGGGGGGGGGGGAGCTTATTCTGTCTCTCTTCCTTCTCTCTTTCTCTTATGTATATACTGGATGTATGTCGTAATGGGGGGGTCCTGATTCCTCCATCCATCGATGCATCCTCCTTTATCTCTCTTTTTGGGGGAGGGTTTTTCCCATGAGGTTTTCCCCTATTTCCCCACTTTATGGGAGATTTCATTTCATTATGTACATGGGTACCTTACATGGCATAGTAGCTGGGACCCATTCTGCATCTTCATCCTAGTTCGTAAGCTTAAGCGCATTCCCCTAAATTGCACTTAAGGGGGGGTGTTGGTGTAAATAAGTACTTTACTTTTTACACTTAAGTTTACTTAGGTTAATGCATTATTTAATTATATTACATTATTTTATTATTTTTATTTATGAGACACTTAGGAGTTTGTGCAACCTTATCAGTTTTCATGTTGACAACACATGAGTTCGCACCTCTATTTGAGCACATGGTGTCTACAACATTGTTTTGCATGTTCCACCCTTCTAGGCTTATCCTCTCATCACCACACTTACTTTCGTGCTTAATGGAAGATAATCCGTATCTGGTGGACATGTGCTTGGTTGTATGAAACATCATGTTGCTAGCTTCTATGCATTCTAGAAGCTCTCTTGAGGCCTTTATATTCAGGCACTCCTAATGTACTCTTAGTATCAAGTATTGAATACATTGTTATTCTAATCATACTCTCTCTCCATTTTTGGTCTACAGTTGTGCTTGTGTTTGAGTTCTTAGTTCTTGGGTGAATTTTACCTTTAGGTAAATTCTTACAATAGGGTTGGCCTTTCATAGGACATCACTTCAAAAGAGTGAAAAGGAGTAGCATCTTACTGGTGGTATTTCAAAAATTGGGTTTCCACATAAATCATCATGTTAATTGTGTTAATGAATCTATTATGTTTTATGCTTTACATTTTCACAAGTTGATTTGATAGTAGCCTACAAGTTTTAGTGATTGCATAATCTTATGAATGCATGACTGAGTATGAATGGTTTAGGGCTTCACTAAGCTATGAGAAGTTTTATTTATAGATCTAGACCTTGGATAACTAATTCACCCCCCCACCCTCTCAGTTATTCTAAAAGTATTCCAACAAAGAAGAATCAAGCTCTAAGGTACCCATAAGTCTACAATTGCATCTTACCCAAAGATTAGACGTAGGACTAGAAGTAATAAAGCTCATAAACCAATGCAAGGAATATAAACTAAACTAAGAAAACATAAAACAACAATATTTTTGTATTTTAAATTTAAAATGCAAGAAAAGACCCAATAAAATGAAAGGAAATATAACACCACAAAGCACAATAGGGAATATAATTCCAAAAAAATAGGGGGTAAGCATGTTGGGTTCACCAAAATAAATAGAAAGAAAATGGAAACCTCTTCTCAGCCTTAATTTCCAAAAAGAATGATCTAAATTTATTAAGCACAAGAAAGTGTTCAATGTAGAAATGGATCAGGTGATGGAGAAAAAGGGTGAAAATAGTTTCAATTGGTATTCTTTCTATTTTGAGGGGAGTATGTGCTTAAATCCTGAAACAGATAAAAGAAAAATACTAACCTATTCTGGATTGGAAATGTAAAGATGAAAAAAAATGAAAAATATTTCATCTTTTTGAAGGGAGGTTGACCTTGACCCTATTGGCAAGGCACAATTTTATCTTGGGCACAACTGTACCCTAAAAAGTTGACCTTGACGTGCACTACTCTGATAAAAATTTTGTTCATGGATCTCAAAAGTTTGATGAAAATGGTATCCAAATTTGCTCTTGCATTCATTGTTCCACACCTGTAACTACAAGAAAAATGGTCAATTTTTTTGTATGTGGGGTTTTCCTTGGTCAAACCCCAATTTGGAATCAACCTTCAAATTGAATTAAAATTGCAATATATGTAAACAAATTAAATGAAATAATTCACCTTTCTTATATTTAAATCCTTGTGGAGTGTATGAATCTTTAAATACACAAGTATAAATGCTCCAAATATATGTAGAAATGTATGTAGGATGTCTCAAATCAATGACATTATATCGTCAACACCGATCTTGAATGTATCTTTACATAGAAGAAGGCTTGAATGAATGTGAATGAAGAAATCTTCAACATGGGGGTTCCATAGATATTGAACCCTTCAATGGCTAACAATGGATCCCCTTGATGAATTGGATGCTTGAACATTTGAATTCTTGAATGTTAGTAGATCTTCACTTCATGTAGGTTGATGCTCATTCAATATCTCTTGTGCACATAAACTTAATAATAGGTGGATTGATATCAAAATGAGGGAAGAAGGCTTCCTTATATAGAGATCTAGGGAAAAAACTCCTAGAGAAGGTTGACATGGGAGCATTAAATCCCATTTAACCTTAACCCCTAGGAATGGACCTAGATTTAATGTCATTTAAGACTCTACCATTTTAAAACCCAAAACAATTAACCCAAAAGTGGAAAAAGAAACTTTCTAAAGCCTGAGATGTTGAAACCTAGGTCAGGGTCAAGGTTGACCTTGACAAAGAAGGTCATCCTTGACCTAGAGGCCAAAGTCCTTAGTTTCATAGAGTAGTTTGTTTGAAATATATTAGAGAGAGAGAGAGAGAGAGAGAGAGAGAGAGAGAGAGAGAGAGAGAGAGAGAGAGAGAGAGAGAGAGTTAGATCCATTCAAGACACTTGAAATGACCCAAGACCACTTACTTGGAGGGCTAAATTCTCTTAGCATAAAAGTTCTTCCATTTTAAGACAATATATATTTGAATCTCATAATCTTCTAGTATGTATGTTTCCTTGATCTTCACCACAATATCTTTCCAATTATCTATAGTGATGCAGGAGCATCCAGTAGTGTAAGGGCAATCTTGTATCATCCAAAAATAATAATTCTTAGAGATAGTTTTTGTTTAATCTATTTTTGTTTCTAGATACCCATTTGGGTCAAATAACGGTTTTAACTCTCACAGTTCCACAGTTAGTTTTCTTGGTTAGAGTTTTATTAGTTTTTAAGCACCTTAGGATATGTGTAAATGTAGAAAATGAGTTATTTTGTAATAGAGCCAAAATTATGATGAGTTAGAGGCTGTAAATTGGAGGGATGATTATACTTGTAATTTAAAACACTCTAGAAAAAGAATTAGGTCAAAAGGCTTTACGGTTAGAAAGTTATTACAATTTTAATTTTCTTGGAGACCTTCTAAGAGTGCTTCAAAGTCAGATATGAGGCACTAAATGGCCTTGTATAGGGCTGAAAAATGGGGGACGATCCAAGCCCATTCATAGGTCCATAGAGCAGTTCGAGAGCTTTCTAAAAATATAAACGGTTTGTCAATTGGAGCTACAATTCAAAAGTTATGCCTCCCAAAATTTGGACTACCATTTTTGGATTCTTCTAATTTTACACTAACTTCTAATGTGATTTATAGAACCTTATGTTTTGGTGGTGGATGCCAATTGGAATATTCTAGAATGTATTCCTAACCATAAACCATTTTGGGCCTGATTTAAGAACATTTTTTCCACTATAAAGGCAATTTTGAGTGGAGTTAGTGAGAAGGTACTGTGTGGAGGATTTCTTTCTCTAGAATCATACTATTGTAAGCCCATAGGGCATTTTATCATTGACAATAAAATTTCCTTTTTCCTATGTGTTCATTCTGGTCTTTTTTTATGTCTCCATCATATAGGCTTCTTCCCTTCACTCTCTCTTTCCTCTTGTAAAAACTTCAACCATGTCAAAGCTTGACCTTTCAACCTAGATTTTTCAAACCTCACCTTTTGGGCATCCATTGTCCCTTCACACTCAAAGTAGTTCTCAATGCTCTTAAGCTATTCTAAGACTACCATTGCATCCATTTTGCTATGGGTTAATGAAACATTCTCTAGTCTCTTCCCTCCAAATTCCTTGAGGGCTTTGAAGAATGGTTCCTATACACCAAGTGGAGGATTTGGTTTAGGTATCTCATCCTCCAAACTCACCTTTTATTTTCCCTTTCCAAAGTATTCATCTTCCTTAGCTTGGGTTGCATCCTCTATCTCTTTCAACTTGTCTTTCATCTTCTCTAGGGCCTCATCTAGAACCATGGTCTTCTATTCTAAGTGATTCTTCTTCTCATCTACCTCCTTTTCTAACCTTGTATTGGTAACCATCTTGGAAGATCCACTTGACTCAATCAAATACAATATGCCACCATAGGCCTAATCTTATGGCTCTAATACCACTTTGATCTAGAGCTTATTCAACTAAGAGTTTTATAACTCTTCTCAAGCTACTCCTAGCCCACTAAAGGGTTTTCTCTTCTAATCCTAACATAGAGGATCCCTCTACAATCCCCTTTCTCCAAGAAACTCTACAAATAATTCAATTTTCAATGTCATTCTCCCAATTCACCTAATATACATTCTTTGGCCTAGATTTCCAAAACTTCCCAAAATGCATCAAGTGTTCAAAAACAAGGTTGAACCTTCCTACTAAGGTTTATGACTTAGTTCTATCATTCTGCACCATTCTTTCAAGTTTCTTTCATACAAATCCCCAAGTTGCCTAGTTAGCCCTTGTAGCCCTAAGAGCCCCTATTAGCCCTCCTAAAAACAAGGAAAGTGCTATAACTCAAAAAAAACCCTTAATAAGGGCCCTTGGTGTATTCTATTCTTTTTTTCCCTATGACCAACCCTATAATAATTTGAAGGTCTTGGGCTCCACTAATGTCCATATAGTATAGATTTAGAAAACCCTCTTTTTAAGGGTTTTAAAGGTAGTGTTTTTATTTTATTCTTCATAGGCATAAAACTCCATTCCTAACCTCCTACCTTGAGGCTTTCTCCATTCATATAGTTCTCCTACATTTAAAACCCAATATTGACCCATTCCAATCATTTGTTCATCACAAAACCTCTTTACAAGCATTTCCTTGCACCTTGCGAAGCTTGACTGCTTGCCTAGGGCTTGCTTGTAAAAATAGCATTTGGCCTTCCATAACCTCCACAAACACTATTTACACATGTAAAAAGGATATTTCTTGGTCTCCAAGATCCATGGTGTTTTGATGAAGGAGACTTAATCCATAGCCCATTTCATGCTTACAACACAAAATTGAATAATAGGGTCACTGAAAGAAAATAATTTTATAAACCTAGTAAATACCTATTTGAAAAATAAAACAACACACATGTTTAAGGCATAGGCACATGATTCTACTCTATCAAAAAAAGTTCCTTGTTCATGTTGATCTTAGATTGGTTTTGACAAGTGAGTGTCAACACACTTAAGTTATTTACTTAGTTCATGTCAAACAAGTACTACATGCCAAGAACAATATGCATATATAAAACATGTCAAGTTCATAGTGAGTGTTGAGCCACTCATGTGCCAAGTCACTAAAATAATGAGTAGATAGTGTATGTTGAGTGATTCAAGAGCCAAGTAAATAGTGCATGTCAAGCATCAAAGACTTTAGGTGTTGAGTGAGACAATTTTGACATATTTGTTTGTAAAGGCACAAACAACTACGTAAAGCATTTTTGAGCTGACTTAAAGGTGAATTACGATATTTTGGAGCTAAGAAAAAATCTCAATTTGGATTCCCTATGTAATAAAACGTATCCAATTAGAAAAAGGGAAGGTTTAAGTGGCAAAATTGATGAATCAAATCCATAGATTCATACCTAACCCTAAGTCACCTAAGTCTTCTTAAGGAGGACAAATCATAAACTCTCTAGCAAGTGTATAAGGTGTTGGAGGAGAATATAGAGAAGTTTGCATGCACAAATAGAGGATTCATGATGACTAAGGAGTTATGAAGTGAGACAACATTACAAAATCAATTAGAGTAGAACAAAAGAAAGGAAAAGAACATTACAAAGAGACATTGTTGGACTAACTGCCAATGTTTCCCTTTGGGATTTGTGACATGGATTAATAATCTCCTATGTTCTATAAGTCTAGTGGTTGTATTGGGCATTAAGAGGTCAATCTTTTGGTGCAACAACAACTCTAGCTTGTAACAAGTGGTATCAGAGCTTGGTCACATGTTCAAATCTCCTCGAGTAACACTGAGGGGTGATTGTTGGACTAACCACCAATGATCTCCTTTAGGATTCATGACATGGTTTAACCACCTCATGTGTTCTATAAGTCTAGTGGTTGTATTGAGTATTAACAGGTTGATCTTTTGGTACAATAGTAACTCTAGCTTGTAATAGATATCTAGTCAAGAAGGATCAAAGAGACAACAATTTAGAGGTGATCTACCATCAAGAAATCAAGTGATAACCACAAGTTCAATGCTGAGACATTCTAACAGGTGATTTTAGTCAAAATCTCTCAAAAAAGTAGTCGTAATAGGCTATATGAAATTCTTTAATTGTGAGTTAAAGTCCTTCAACAAAGCACACTTCTAATAGGGTGTTGAAATCCTTTAACAAGGTGAGACCTAATAGTCTTTGTAAGACTTTAATGGGGCAAACCTTTCATAGGCTAGATCATGTTTCATGATTAAAACATAGTAACCATCATTGGATACACTTTATTATTGTAGTAGTGAAGATTTGTGGGTGTGATCCCCACCCCAATTTTACCTTCTTGTTGGAGGGTTTGTAGGCAACCATATTTGGTGTCATTGAATGTATGAGATGGATGTGTGATGAAAGTTTTAAGGGTCTAAGTTTAAACTACTAATTCACTCACCCCCCCATAAGTTTATCTTTCCTATTATAATTCCAACAATTGGTATCAGAGCCTTGTCCTTTGAAAGAGAAGCTTAGCAGCTTTGAGGAAAGATCTTGAAATGGAAGTATACAAGTTGGGAAAGACTATTAAGAACTAGGAGATTGAAATACATCTCATTCTACATCAACTGAATCAAGCAAGAAAAGACCTAAAGAGTTCTTTAAAGAGAAGGAAGGAAATTGCTATTGTAGAGAATGACACACAATACAAAGAGATAGACACTACTAATTTATTTGTAGATGGAGATTTCAATGAATTTGATGTAGTAGTTGTAGATCTAATGGAAGAGAATAGAGCCCAAGCTGAGGAAATCAGAAATCTCAAGCTAGAGCAAGAATAAAAAACTATACTGCTATGTGAGTTGTCTGAATAGAAGAAGAAAGCTATAGAAGACAAAGCCATGATTGATTATGATAAAAGAATTTTGGCCAATAGACTAGAAGAGAAGTCAATATAGCTAACCAAGATTTCCAACATGCAAATGGGTACTCTAAGTCAAATGATGAATGCCAATTATGAACTGAATGTCAAAGACATTGAGATAACAACATTAAAACTATAGAGTGAGAAACTACAAAATCACCTAAAGAGGGAAAGGAATTTTCTGAAGGTTTGAACAAGCCAAGTGAAGCCATCAAATACTTTGAGAAATTGATGAGATCCCCTAGATGTAACAATGATACATCTAGACTAGAATACACAAACTTTGAAGAAGGAGAATCATCCAAAAGTGTTGAAAAAAGGAGCAATAAAGGTAGGAAATCCAAACCTACTTTTCATAATTATGGTAAGAAAGGAGATACTTCTAATGTGTGTAGGAGCAAGGTTGTAAATCATAATGTCAAGCCTAAGGACATGGTTCACTACCAAAAGTGCAACAAGCAAGGCCATCAAGCATATGAATGCAGAACTAGGACTATGCATACACAAAGATTTGAAGCATATTGCTACAACTATCATAAGTATGGACATAGAGCTTTTGAATGCAGATCCAAACCCATGCGGTCATCAAATAGGCAAACAAAGGTAAGGAAAAATGGGAAATCTTATAACTGGAACTATAATACAAAATATAGTTTTCATTATTGTCAAGAATATGGACATGTTCCTTAGAATTGTATTAGGACATACTTCAAGGTAACTACAAAAGGTGGTTGAGTCAAACCACATGTTTTAGATATTTGAAGATTGGTCACATTGGTAGATATTCTCCAACTAAGTCAAAGGCACCAAGTTGTGAGTTTAACAAAGGCAAAGGCAAGGTATATGTTGAAAATTTCATAAATGAAATGAATAAGACATGGAATAAAAAGGATGATTGTAGCACATCAAATGGAGATGCAAGATGTTGTTAGGAATTCAAGATAAATCTTTAAGTTTTTCATGTTGTTGTTGAGCATGAAAAGTTTCCTATGTGTGCTGAGTGGAATGCTAGAAGATGTTGAGCTAACAGAACTAGCTAGTTATTGGCGAGCTCATAGTTGTTGCTGAGTGATGGAAATGTCAATGGATGCCAAGTGAGCCCGAAATTAATTTATGTTGAGCTTACTATAAGGCTTCTTCCCCAGTACCCTATTATGAATCTTCATAACCTAAGTATATCATTATTGGCATTTCCCTTATCAAAAATGAACTAGACATCTTATTAAGACTGATTTAGTTATTGTTGTGCTAGGTACCCTATTTTGAATTAGATGAGGTTGATAAGAAAAGACCCTATGGAATAAAAGTTCTAGATGTCATAACTTAGAAACTACAATGATGGGTTTGTGATATTTTATGGCCTATTAGGGTAATTAAATTAGTTGGCTAGTATAGAAAGATGAATTGACACCCACTCTTGTGAATAATATTAATAGTCATAAGATAAAAAATGTTATAAAATTTGGATAAAGGTCTACATGATAGAACTTAATATGATGTAATGTGATAATTCAATTAGGTGGATATCTTGATATTTACAAGGAAATATTTTATGAACCAATAAAATATAATCAATTTATTCTATGTTGGATTCTAAGACTATGTGACATGACTATGCAAACATCTATTTACCTAACATAATTGATACACTTATAATTATTTCATAATGATAATGAGATATTATTAGAAACCAAATTATATCAAACTAGATCAAAGGATATTAGTTGAGATGTTTACATTTTGATGATTTTGACCTAAAATATTTATTTGGAACTAATTTTCATGTTGGCTGATTTAATAGTATAGATTCAACATTTCATCAACATGATCAAAAATGGATTATGATGTGGTTCAGAATGTTAGTTGGATCATATTACTAGATATTAATATAGATATGCAAATTTAGATAGTTTAATGTTTTATATGCTTTATACAAAAATTATTAGAAAATAAAGAATATTAGGATAATTGATTATGTTAATGTAAATTATTCAATATGAAATTCATCATGCACCTATATACATATATTTTATATGATTTTCCATTGGGCTACTAATGTTCAAGTTTAGTGCAATTGAACCATGGAATTTTATTGGGGAAACAAGGCCTAAACTCATGTGGAAACAGTAAAGCCAAGGCAAATCTCTAGAAGATTCAAAGCCTTATTGTGATGTGTTTATTTTGTAAATTTAAGTTGCATGTGTGTAGTAAATATATATTCATGAATAAATTAGGGGCATGTCATTGTGATGTGTAATGTGTTTTAATGTGTCACTTGACACTTTTAAATTTCTTATGTGTTGATGACATGCCACCTAGGGTTTTTGTCATGGCAACACTTAACCTCAAACTAAATGCCCTTCAAAAGATTTAATCAAATCCACTTGGAGAGAGAATAGGATGGGTCACCATTAATGGGAATTTTGAATTCAAACTTGACAAGGATTTTATAGGGTCAATAAAGTACCTTTTTTTGTCAAAATTAGCTACCCATATGTTAGCATAACATGTTAGGGGCCTAAATTTGACCATTTTAATGCTTGGATAACCTGAGGGGCCCTTTAACCAATGCATTCTTCTACCAATTTGAAATTTGAGTTGTCACATGAATTTAATTTTTCCTTCACACTTGGTCAAGGTCTTATGTTTAGAGGGGAAAATAGTGTACGAGAAAGTGGGCTTCATGTTTTGCCAAAAATGGAGATAGTGGGGTTGGAAGTCTTCTTAATGTAGTTTGGACAAACTAGTGGGTGTTCACCCACTCTCTAAATTTAGAGAAAATTAGGGTTTGGAGAGGAAGCTAGGGAAATAGGGAGCTAATTTAGACAGTGGGTGAACACCCACTAGTTTGTCCAAACTCCCTCAAGAAGACCTCCAACCTCACTATCTACATTTTTGGCAAAATATGAAGCCCACTTTCTCTTACACTATTGTGCCCTCTAAACATAGGACCATGACCAAGTGTGAAGGAAAGGTTAAAGTTGGTGCCCATTCCATGATCATAATTGTACTTGTACATTTTGTAGAATACTTATTTATATTGTGAATTTAAATATGTAATGTATGTGGTGTTGTAAATTTTTTAATGTTTAAATGTTGTGATGAATTTCTCGTACATTTTCTCTTGGTTTTTTGTATGAAATAATTATGGGTGTGAAGGCTTCACTCACCCTAAGGAGAGAAGAGGTGCCTTTGGTGAAGGGGTTAGTTGGGCTCAACATTCAAGTTGAGAGATTATCCTCTTAGAGAGGGATTTTTTTGTTTGTGGAATATGGGCTCCATTGAAGCCATATGCCTTGTTTAATAGTCTTGAAGATGCATTTGTGTCATGGGAGATATAAGTGTATTGATGTGATGAGGAGGATGTACTTTGATAGCCTAGAAGAGGAATTGTGCAATTGTAAATGTATATGTGTATATGGATATCACATTCTCCTCTTTGGAGAGCCAACCTACACCCATTGTTTCATGATTCTAATGGTGAGTCATTTTGTTAAACCTTGGAGGGTTGTTAATGTATTGTGGGATTGAGTTTTGTATGAATTGTGAAATGTTTCAGTGTAACCTATTTGAGTCTTGTTTCCCCTACTTGACGGGTGGTTTCTTAGAAGCCTAAGATGGGAGGTGAGCCTCCATGGTTCTTGTTTTTGTTGTGTTGTGTTGTAGGTTTTGTGCTCAAGGGAGTAATAGGATGAGTACTTAGGATGATCATCTTGTAGATGTTGCTTGAAAGAGAAACTTGTCAATGTGCATTTTACATGTATTGGAGGATCTTTCTCCACCTTATTCATTTTGTAGCAATGTATGATTTCATAGTAGCAAGGAAGGGATATGTCATTATGTAATGCATTTGGAAGGATAAACTTTCCTCCATGTCATTAAACATTATATTTGTAAAGTCAAGTTTTCCATACGTTGAATGTATATTGTGCTACAAAAGAAACTCTCCATTTTGTGTATATCACTATGAAGAATGGTTTCATGGAAGAAAGAATGAAATTTGGATGTTCTCTTAACTATTTTCATCATAAGAATCTATCTTTATGTGTTTAGTTACAATGAAATAGGAAGATTTTCTTGCCATCTTATTCATATATGAAAGGAAAGAGAGAGTTTCATGTAAAGAATTGTCATAACTATTTTTGAATCATGGATGGAAAATGCATTTGATTGTGGTTTCTCATGTAAAGAAGTTTCATATTGTAGTTAGTTGTGAATTCATTTAGAGCTTAATTATAAGGGATACAATAGTAGATGTTATAATGGACTTTGTCCAAATGAAAACTATAAAAGTTATGCCATATATCAAGAAATTACTATGAAAAATTCCTTAAGAATTGAGTTAATTTGCTTATGGTTTCAAGTGGCTTCAAAAGAACTAATAATTGAATATAATAGGATAGAAAAATTAAGTCACTATTAAACCAACACTCACATCCTATCAAATGGATTATATGAGAAAATAATAAAACTCTTAGTAAAACCATGTTTTAGATATATTTTATCTCTCTAAAATTTATATGGACACTAGGGAAAATACCCCAGCCCTTATTATTGACCCATAAAATAATAATATGAATATTCCTCCAAATTTCAAAGTAATAACTTGGTAAATAATAATAATAAAAGCCTAATAAAAAATAACATTAAAAAAAATTTAAAAGATGGAGACTTAATCTTACTTCTCACATGACAAGGACTCAAAAAAAAGGAGGGGTCACTTCTATCATAGAATAAATAAATTATAAATCTTGAATAAATTTATCTCTATCACCCTAGCCTTCCTAGGGATTTGAAACCACCCACTTGGTAAAGACTTTAAAATAAAATAAAAGAGGGTTTCAAATAAAACATTTATAATATATTCATTCCTAAACACCTTTATCTTCAAGCATGGGTTGACTAGCCAAATGGGTGTTTGCTACATGGAAATGAATGCAATCAATATGATATGATGGGAGGGAACAACTTTTGGTTGGTGGTCCCACTCCCCATCCACATGTGCACCCATACTCCACACATTCAGATAGATCTCACACCTTGTGCAAGGCAGATGTCCCATCCATGAGGTACCCCATCTCCAATTCACGCCTCCCAAGTGCTCCACATATATCATGTAAGAAATGGAAAGGGGGTGGAGACATAGGGTAGGTTGTGTAGTAAGAAAGGACTAAAGGGCCTTGGGGTGGGCCACATGGCATGAGAGTAAGGCTTATGGATTAGTGAATGTTAGTTAGTATGTAGGTTAGAGTTAAGCTTTTAAAATGTAAAATTATTAGTATGAGAATTAGTGGGTTAGGTAGTGTTGGGTTTAAGTTAGTAGTGTGTTACTAATATTATGTGATATTAAAATAGAAAGGGAAATAATTAAGGTAGGAGGTAGATATCAAGGGGGGCCCTATGGGGTATGTAATTGAAATATTAATCACTATAGGAAATAGTAATATAGGTTTTGTGGTGTTATAACAACAATAATAAAATAGATTGGGTAGCATGTGGTATTAGGAAATATGATGTTTAGCTCGTAGTTGGGTTATTTTACTTAAATGATTAGCTAGTAAATGTTAATATAGTGAGGTAAAATTGTATATAATATAGTAGAATAGCTAGGGTGCCATGTTTATTCATGTGTAAATAATTATTAATAATATTTAATAGTCAATAATAACTACTTATTGGTAGTAAAATTAGAGTGAATGATGTCTTGCAATGTATGAGAAAACATTCTAGATGTGAGCATTATGTATATTATTAAAATTAGTTACTTCTAAATAGTTATGATATGTATAGGCTATGACACTAAATGAAAATCTATTTGAGTCGCCATTATGTTGCATGGTTAAATTTGTAAGTGTGAAGATGTACTTGTATTATAAATATATATATAAATATAATTAGATATTTGATGTAATTAGTAGATGATTTTATTAAATTAAATCATTTAGAATCCATAATTGATAACAAACTTGACATAACATTGATTGCATTAAGTGCTACTCATTATTTGGTAGGCATAATAATTGTTCATAGTTACTTATGTAATATGTATACCTAAGATCCTTGTATAGATATATAGGTTGTGAACCCTAATATTAATTATAGATAAAACATTATAGATTTACCTACTTTCTTATCATTCCATAACTAGTGAATAAAAAAGTGTGTTCTAAAATTTAGATTTAAATAGATGCAAGGAAGGATAAGTTAATTTTGTAAAATGATCTATCAATATATTGTCCAAATAGATCCTAGGCATAGTAGGTTCATTGGCGCAATCCTTGACAACATGTGTCTCAGTAATTATGACATTGATCATGACTAGGCTATATGTATATTCTTATAGTCATAAGTGGAATTCATATTTAGACTATGTTACTAAGTATTTTAAGAATTTAACACTCTCATTGGCAAGAAAAAAATTCATAAATTGAGCACTTGAGGAGTAATGCTATTTATTCTAATCCAACCACTAGGGAGTTATCCATGATTAAGATAATGCCCTTTAGGACACTTAAGGATCATAATTTCCCTTCAAGAATCTTGAATAGGTGTGTCTTGAACACATAGCTAGGAAATGACTAGATTATGATTTGTTAATTGTCTAGGTGTTAGTAAACTTAGTTCCATCTTCAAAAGGAAAAAAAGTTAAAAAATTAAATTAAATTTGTAGTTGTGTTTTGCCCTAGGAATTTTGGGCATGACACTTATAGCTGTGTAAGAACTCAACATTAATTGTAGAGTTTCAAAGGGTATTTTATCAATTCTCAGCTAATTTTTTATCATTTAAAATTTGAGAAAGAGTGAGCAGAGTAGAAGGCAATCTAGAAATCCATCCAAAGAAATTGCATAAAGTTTGAGCAATGATTCATCACTAGTTCATCATATTTTAAGGTATTTATCAAGAGTCGAGCTACATAGTTTAAATTTCGTAAACCCTAGTTTCACATTATGGCATCAAATTCAAAGAATATAGAGGGAAAGGAAGTTTTGAATGTTCAATTAGTAAGTAATGAAATTAAGCAACCCATTTTCAAAGCTATTCTTGACATTTCACATAAGAAAGACCCTTCTGGTGCATTGTTGATGATTTCACCAAATGTGTTAATGGTGCAAGATATAAGAAAATGCTATAACTATAAAATTGGTAGAGTTCAAAATCATATATAAGAAGGGATTAACATGAGCCCTAGATTTTCCAAACATATTTAAGATAGAATAGATAAGGATAGTGCTTAGCTGAATTCATGATAGTGCATTATTTTTGGACAATGGACCTATCAATATTACTAAGAGAATAATCTATAGAGTTATTGCTTACCTAACCCTAGATTGGCCTAAGACACTAAGAAGTGATTCAAAGGAAGTGATTGAGAAGAATACTAGAGTTGTATGGAACAAGAGAGGCATGACAATAGATACAATTACTAATCCATTGATTGAGTTTGTTGTCAAGGTGATTTCAACAAGTTCTACCAATCTAGTAGATTATATAGTGTACCCTATATAGCTATAGATGCAAGATACAAATTTGTAAAGAAAGATCATACATATGACCTAGAAAAGTTGCAACTACAACAACTAGTTGAGAACCTTGGATCCATAAGAAAGACAAAGAGTGCACAATGAAAATTTGGTTCAATTCTGATATGCATATTTTTTTATGTGCAAAACATCTTTCCAACATTTGGAATAGTTGCATGGAAGACAAACAGATTAATAGTAGTGTAGATTGGTGAGTACATTGAGAAATTAGGAGAGAACTTTGAATCTGTTATGACTAGCTACTTTGAAGACTTTAAATAGTCAATGAAAAAGAGGTTGAGAATACCAGTGTCACTAGTAGAAAAACATTATGATGATGCATGCTTTCTAGTGGATGTCAACTATACTTTTGTACAAGCTACTGCACCAAGGGTGAGATGGTTGAGACCCTTAGGTTATGAAATCAATGTGGATGAAGCTTTTATAGCTATAACTACATTGCTTGCAGAAGAGGTAGATAAAGATGGCAAAGTCCAAAGTCACAATGGAATTGAAGACTACCTCAGTTATCAAAAAGAAGGACAATTTTGTGAAGAATTTGATAGCTAAGTTTGGAGAGGGTGCTAAAGAGGTAGAAGAAGAGGAGGAGGATGAAGAGGAAGAAGAAACCCAAGCACAAGCATCACTACCTTTTGTTGGTTTTTTTCAACTACTGAGCAACAACACTCAATACCAAGACAATAATACTCACAAATCTAGGAACTAGTTACTTCCCATTAACAATTATGTATGTATATTACTTGGATCCAACTTCAAAAAAACCAATACTAGTTTTCTACTCTTAAGAATTTGAAGAACCAAGGTGGGTATACATTGGGATTATTCAAATGAATGTTGTTGTATGAGAATCTGTTTAGTTTCATTCTGATTCTCATCTCCTATCTCTTGACATGTACATATTTTATCCATTCCTTAACATTTACAGATGATATACATCCCTAATTAACAGATTTGGGTTATAATTCTCCTTTCGTTTACAAATATTTCTAAAAATAGTAGCTAACTAAGACTCAGAGATTAGATGTAAATGAGTGCTAACCATCTTTGAAATTCTTCAAATGGTAAAATAAAAATGATTTTGATTTTTAGCATTCATGCTTACTCATGATCTCTCTATCTATAGATTGGATTAACTGGATCAGTGCTTTATCCATTGGAATTTAGAGTCTACTTCAATTTATAGATCTAATTGATTGCATTACAACTAATACTATCAAAAATTCTGACTGGAATTCATTCTTATAGACATCCTTCCTATTACCTTGGCAACCTTATCAGATTCACTACAGCATTTACTTAATTCATTGAATTAATAGAAATAATGAATTGACATACAATCTAAATGTATTACATTCAATTGGAAAATCATTGTTCATACAACATTAGAATGACCAAGTAATAACAATGGAGACAAAATTTTGCAAGAACAGATATCGAGACAATTTCGCTTTGTATTAATCTTCTTTGAAAATTGTATACAATTGTAACAAGACTCAAAACGACTTGAAATAAAATATTAGACCTCTACAACATCAATATATTTCAAAGTATTTGCAGAAGAAATACATCATAAATTTTGCACTAATAACTAGACCGAGCCATATTTAGTATAGACCAAACTTGACAATGAAATTGGACCCTTCTCTAGCCTTGGAATCTCACTTAAATAGAGTGAAATGCAACAAGCTTTAGGCATAGAGAATTGATAGGTGTCCTTTTACAAAAGATATTTAAATTTTGCAAACAGTCACAAAAGGACAAAAACATTGTGTAACAGAAAAGTTTCAACATCAAAATATTCTTTTTAGGTGGGCTACTTTTCTATTACACATCAAAAATTGTGAAATCAATGATTTGTTCCCTTGTTATTGTGATTCTTCAAAGTATGTGGCTATTAGGCTTGAGAGTCATGTGTCTTGTTCTATTACTTGAAAGCTCACCTCAACTTGGGGGTTCTCATTGTCTTCATCATGTATTGTTAAATTAATAGTTACCTCTGCATCTTCCTCTACCCCATCATTTTTTGCCATCTATTTTGTAGACATAAATTTTTCTTTCTACTCATTGAAAGTATTGTCATCAAGCCAATCTAAGTTTAGGATTTCTCTCTACACTTTTATTACAAAATTTCCAGCTACTTTTATTTCAAAGAGGTCCTTCCTAATAACATTGTAGAATAACTACACTTTGACCAGCTCTTCATTGGTCATTACCCATAGTAGATGCCCCTTTTCATTTACAACATTATTCATTATTTGGAAAAATATTTCATCTAATTCCTTTTTGCATTCTTCCTTTTCTTTTCTTTTATCAACCCTTTTAAGAGCACTAGGAAAAAGATCAAACTTTTCAGCTATGCACTTGGAGAGGAAAATTGTTATTCTCTTTTGAATAGAAACCTATTTATTATCAAAATCCTCTAGCCTATTAAGCAAATTAAAAATATTTTCTATTTGGTGACATGGTAGCTGGATGGCAGATATGCACATAATAGTAGTGTGATTATTTCTTTCACTCCACTTTTGTATAATGGGTATCAATTTATCTTTATCTCCTTTTATTTCATCCCATATAGCTACAATTCTTGCCAACTGATCATAAAATGTTGGCCACTCAATTTTACCTACCAAGTACATTACAACTTGCCTAAGTTTTTCTTCATATTGATTATTCAATTCTATATGCATCTCCTGTAATTTCTCTCTTTCCTCTTCAAATTCCTCTGTAGCATAGAACTCAGACCTCTATGGGGTGTTTGGTATTTCAACAATAGGACTTGAGTTAAATGGTTCAAGTGGTGGATAAGGATACACAATTCTTGGTTTTCTAGATTCTCCCATATTTCTCTTCCCAATCTACTTATCCATTTGAGATATATGATTTTCTAATAATTGTATCTATTTTCCCCTTTCCTCATATGTCTCCAATACTTATTTGAATTTGGAATTGAGTTCTAAGAACCTATCTTTTTATTTTATAGACATTGTATCCCCAAACTATAGTATTTCTTTAGCCATTCTAGTGATTTGTTGACTACTCACTTCATCAGCCCTATATACTGTGAGAGTACTAGTATGTTCTGCACTAGAAATTTCTTGTATCATAGTCTTGTCTCTTTTTTCAATAGACCAAATTACTAGAGCTTGATGATCATTACTGAATTTGACTCCCCTATGTTCTTGTAATATTTCTTCCTTTGTCTTGTACTGCACATTTTTCTCCTTACTAATTGAATAAAAAATTATAGCATTAGCTATGTACCATAGAGGAAAAAATAGAACTCCTAACTCCCTAACTAATTACTCCCCAGCCTTATGTGTTATCTGGGAAAAATCCCTCAAAAGTTTAGAATTTACCTCTCCTTCAATATCAGAGTCTAGTTTGCTAGGCTATTATGCCTTTACTTTCTTACATACTTTTTCAAAATTTCCTATATTCCTACTCCACAAAAACTATGAAAAAGCCCTAGATTTAACAAAATTCTCATTATCAATGAATTTTTGTGAGGCTTGAGCAATAATTGAGTCTATTTCCTTACCTTGATAATTAGCAACTATGAGGTCCAAGGAGGGTACAAGAGACTCTTGAGGCACTCATCTTTCCATGTCTATAGAAGTAACAATTACATCACCTTCCCCACCCATTTCTCTTAGTTGCTCCCTTAAAGATGCCTCATCTTCTATTATGATTGGGGATTGGCTTGGGGAATACTCTTCTACACCAGAAGAGGACCCTTGTTCTAGTTTCTATCTTTTTGAAGCACTAGTTTTAGGTGGGCTCCCTAGCCTTGGTCTTTTATGAGGGGGAACCTATTATATATTTTGAACTACAATGTGTCCTACCCTTTATTTCAATGTGTATTTCTCTAGAGTAACTATCATCCTACTATTTATTCTTCTCTCCACCTCTATTGCTCTATCTAGATAGGCTTTAAAATGTGTAGCCTTCTTCTCATTCATAGATTTCATCATTGTAATAAAATTATTCATTAATACATGCATTTTGGCCCCCCAATTATTTTTGTTCTTCAGAGGATTATAATCAAGGACAAAAGCATTATTGAATTCTAAAAGTTTAATAAATACTATTGATGCAGAGCCCTCTGTATTTATCTTCAAGAAATCTTAGTTCAACTCAAGGGATTCACAATAGGCTAGTACACCCTCAAGGAACCAAGAACATCTCAAAGATTACAACAAAGAACCCTGACATTATACACCAATAAAGACAACATCTTCACTCACACAATCAGATTGCTATGTCTGATTTTATTGTTCATAACTTTAGATCTAAATATCTTCTTGAAAAACCCTTTGGATTAATTGTTCCAAATTAGTAATTCTAAAACATATCCAAAGCTGAGACCAATCCAATAAGCAGATTATAAATTATATACTCTGAACCAAGACCCATATTTTCTGTCATAAATCAGGAGTCAAACCATTAACCCTGCCTAGGGAATCAAATAACTTTCTCAAAATAAATTTAAATAATACCAAACCAATTCTTCAGTATCCATTTCTAAGTCTAGTTTCCAAATATATAATTTATTTTCTTTTCTCATTCATAAATCATTGTATAATATCAAATCTTTTTCTGCAACACCATTGAAGGCATTTAAAAATCAATTTTCACTCAAATCTTCATAACATTTCCAAATCTAAATGAAAATAATTAAAACTAGTTGGAAATGAAAGTTAGTTCACATATCTTTCCAATTAATATCATTAGAGATCCCGAATCTCCAAAATATGTCTACACCACATGCTGCAACATGACTATATTCAGCAAATCTCAAATCTGCAAACATCCACTTTCACCAAAATACCCATAACTTATTCATTTCTTCATAAAATTGAACCAAACCAAAAGCATGAGAAGAATTTCATCATAATATATATCCATTACTATATTACATAGTTTCTAGACTGTACATGGTCGTACAAGGCCTGGAAACTACTCTAAAACTAAAAAAACTAATCAAAACCACAACAATAAAATGCACCAAAAATGTATCAAAGTATTTCCTCTTCTCCAAATTGATTTGGTTTGACCATAAAATGGTTTTTATATCCATTTGATAGTTATAAACCTTCCTAACTATCCCCAAGACCAACCATATACCTTTTTACATCATTTTTCTATTATTAGCAACTTTCTCAATGTTGCATTTTACAACTTTGTACGTAACTTTTACATTTTTGACAAAAATGGCTTCATAGCCTTTACAACTTGACCCAAATACAATATAAATGACTCAAATATATTTAATATCACAAATAATGAATCTTAACTTTCTCATGTTCTTTTATTTAATGTGCTCCTGCACCATACTCCCAAACTTGAAAAGTTTCCAAGTCTCTTGGAATAGTGTGCCATAACTTGCAAAAAAAAAAAAAAACAATAATGACAAAAATCTTCGTCTTCACCTTCATTTGAATTTTCCTCTTCGTGCCTTTATTATGATCATCTTTTTCCTTAAGAACACATGACTGTCCTCAAAATTATCTTCTCAAATACTCCTATTAGTGGAGCATTAATGGCTGCAACTTCCACGGTGCCTTATCAGTAAGAGATCCATCTTTACCATTGCTACTTCAAACTCTCCCCTATGCCTCTCCTAGGAGTCCTCGTCTTTCCCTCTCTCGCTAGTCTCTTGAAAATCAACTAGACCAATCCTTGGCCCTTGACCATTCATCTTACCCAATAGTAGATCCTGGAAGATGCCTCACCTTCTTTGTGCCATGCACCTTCTACCTAGCTTTATCTCCATTAGAGAATGGTTATGATAGACCTTCTCTTTTCTACCCATATATCCAAACCTTCATATGCAGCAAGATGGATAAGCACCTACAACCAATTCTTCATGGTCCTGGTGTGGATTGCCTCCCCTGGCGCTCTACCCACACACTCAAGATCTTCAAGCTCTGATACCAATCTGATGCAGAGCCCTCTGTATTTATCTTCAATAAATATTAGTTCAACTCAAGGTATTCACAATATGCTGGTACACCCTCAAGGAACCAAGAACATCTCAAAGATTACAACAAAGAACCCTGACATTATACACTAATAAAGACAACATCTTCACTCACACAATCAGATTGCTATGTCTGATTGCATTGTTCATAACTTCAGATCTAAATATCGTCTTGAAAAAAAAATTGGGATAATTGTTCCAAATTAGTAATTCTAAAACATATCCAAATATGAGACCAATCCAATAATAATATTATAAATTATGTACTCTGAACCAAGACCCATATTTTCTGTCATAAATCAGGAGCCAAACCATTAACCCTTCCTAGGGAATCAAATAAATTTCTCAAAATAAATTTAAATAATACCAAATCAATTCTTCAATATCAATTTCTAAGTATAGTTTCCAAATATATAAGTTATTTTCTTTTCTCATTCATAAATCATTGTATAATATCAAATCTTTTTCTGCAACACCATTGAAGGCATTTAAAAACCAGTTTTCACTCAAATCTTCATAACTTTCCCAAATCTAAATGAAAATGATTCAAACCAGTTGGAAATGAAAGGTAGGTCATATATATTTCTAATTAATATCATTAGAGATCCTGAGTCTCCAAAATATGTCCGCACCACACGCTGCAACATGACTATATTCAGCGAATCTTAAATCTGCAAACATCCACTTTCACCAAAATACCCATAATTTATTCATTTCTTCATAAAATTGAACCAAACTAAAAGAATGAGAAGAAGGATTCATCATAATATATATCCATTACTATATTACATAGTTTTTAGGCTGTACATGGCCATACAAGGCTTGGAAACTACTCTAAAACTAAAAAAACCAATCAAAACCACAACAATAAAATGCACCAAAAATGTATCAAAGTATTTCCTTTTCTCCAAATTGATTTGGTTTGACCATAAAATGGTTTTTATATCCATTTAACAGTTATAAACCTTCCTAACTATCCCCAAGACCAACCATATACCTTTTACATCATTTTTCTATTATTAGCAACTTTCTCAATGTTGCATTTTACAACTTTTTACGCAACTTTTACATTTTTGACAAAAATGGCTTCATAGCCTTTAAAACTTGACCCAAATACAATATAAATGACTCAAATATATTTAATATCACAAATAATGAATCTTAAATTTCTCATGTTCTGGTATTTAATGTGCTCCTGCACCATACTCCCAAACTTGAAAAGTTTCCAAGTCTCTTGGAATAGTGTGCCATAACCTGCAAAAAAAAAAAAAAAATAATGACAAAAATCTTCATCTTCACCTTCATTTGAATTTTCCTCTTCATGCCTTTATTACCATCATCTTTTTCCTTAAGGACACATGACTGTCCTCAAAATTATCTTCTCAAATACTCCTATTAGTGGAGCATTAATGGCTGCAACTTCCACGGTGCCTTATCAGTAAGAGATCCATCTTTACCATTGCTACTTCAAACTCTCCCCTATGCCTCTCCTAGGATTCCTCCTCTTTCCCTCTCTCGCTAGTCTCTTGGAAATCAACTAGACCAATCCTTGGCCCTTGACCATTCATCTTACCCAATAGTAGATCCTGGAAGATGCCTCACCTTCTTTGTCCCATGCACCTTCTACCCAGCTTTATCTCCATTAGAGAATGGTTATGATAGACCTTCTCTTGTCTACCCATATATCCAAACCTTCATATGCAGCAAGATGGATAAGCACCTACAACCAAAACCCATCAACAAAACAAATACCAATTCTTCATGGTCCTGGTGTGGATTGCCTCCCTCGGTGCTCTACCCACACACTCAAGATCTTCAAGCTCTGATACCAATCTGATGCAGAGCCCTCTGTATTTATCTTCAAGAAATCTTAGTTCAACTCAAGGGATTCAAAATAGTCTGGTACACCCTCAAGGAACCAATAACATCTCAAAGATTATAACAAAGAACCCTGACATTATACACCAATAAAGACAACATCTTCACTCTAACAATCAGATTGCTATGTCTGATTGCATTGTTCATAACTTCAGATCTAAATATCTTCTTGAAATTTTTTTTGGAGGAATTTTTCCAAATTAGTAATTATAAAACATATCCAAAGAAGAGACCAATCCAATAAGGAGATTATAAATTATGTACTCTAAACCAAGACCCATATTTTCTGTCATAAATCAGGAGCCAAACCATTAACCCTTCCTAGGGAATCAAATAACTTTCTCAAAATAAATTGAAATAATATGAAACCAATTCTTCAGTATCCATTTCTAAGTATAGTTTCCAAATATATAAGTTATTTTCTGTTCTCATTCATAAATCATTGTATAATATCAAATCTTTTTCTGCAACACCATTGAAGGCATTTAAAAACCAGTTTTTACTCAAATCTTCATAACTTTTCCAAATCTAAATAAAAATGATTCAAACTAGTTGGAAATGAAATTTAGTTCACATATATTTCCAATGAATATCATTAGAGATCCAGAGTCTCCAAAATATGTCCGCACCACACGCTGCAACATGACTATATTCAGTGAATCTCAAATCTGCAAACATCCACTGTCACCAAAATATCCATAACTTATTCATTTCTTCATAAAATTAAACCAAACCAAAAGCATGAGAAGAAGGATTCATCATAATATATATCCATTACTATATTACATAGTTTCCAAGCTATAAATGGCCATAAAAGGCCTGGAAACTACTCTAAAACTAAAAAAACCAATCAAAACCACAACAATAAAATGCACCAAAAATGTATCAAAGTATTTCCTCTTCTCCAAATTAATTTTTTTCGACCATAAAATGGTTTTTATATCTATTTGAAAGTTATAAACCTTCTTAACTACCCCCAAGACCAATCATATACCTTTTTACATCACTTTTCTATTATTAGCAACTTTCTCAATGTTGCATTTTACAACTTTTTACGCAACTTTTACATTTTTGACAAAAATGGTTTCATAGCCTTTACAACTTGACCCAAATACAATATAAATGACTCAAATGTATTTAGTATCACAAATAATGAATCTTAACTTTCTCATGTTCTTGTATTTAATGTGCTCCTACACCAACTATCCATTTCTCTTTCCTAACCTCCTACTCTTGTAAGGAGAAGATATTCCTAATAATATCTTTAGGGAAATATACTTGCTGTGTAATACTTTTCAATTTTTTTCTCTCCCTCAAAAGATCATAGAATCTCTTTGGATCAATATAACTTGCATGGGATTCTACCATATTGTATTTATTCAAAAATAAATCGAGGTGTGTCCATCCCTTCCTTACAAAAACAAAATCATGTGCCAGAGTGACAACCAAGAAGAAAGTACCTTTATTTTTGCCAATTATGTCTCTATCTTTAATAGTTTTAATCTTCTATTGCAATTTTTCTATCCCTATCTTTAAAGGCACATGAAAAGGTAGAACGTGAGGTGTTTCCAAAAAACCATACACACTAATCACTGTAGAAACATTATATGGGATTATATCCCCCCAGTTGTGACTAACCAAGAGTCCTTTTGCATGGTCTTTGGGTCTGATCAATTCTAACAGTAGCTATGGGATTCTAGGGCTATCCCCTCTCAAAAGAAATTTGATCCTAGACGCAAAATATCTATCAAATCTTACATAACCGGCATTCCTAGCCTCCTAAGTCATATCAACAATCCACAACTGAACTAGTGACTTTTCACCATCCTTTGTTAATTCTAGGTCTATTCCTTTAGAGAAAAAGGTAACTCCCTTAAAAAGACATATGTGCATGAGCAAGGAATACCAACAAAAGGGTATGTTTACCTTTCCTTGTGATATTGCTACCAAACCATTATGAATTTCTTCTGCAGGGAAAGTGGCAAAATCTAGAATAGTGCTCATTCCAAATTGCAATGTTTGAGCCATAATAAGAATAATGTAGCCCTAGATGTGTTCCCCTTCTTCTATCCTACAGGTTTGGTAGAGGGTGAAGTATAAAGCTTGGGCCCTAGCATTGAAGTATTTCCTCATTAGTGGCTTTGGGGTATTGGGTGTGACCAAGGGTAGTGTACCAATTCTAGGAAAATGGTATTGCTGAGGCATTGTTCTTAGATACACTCTTTGTGCATCATACCTTGCTTGAAGGTCATCCATGTCAATAAGATCATGCACAACTTGGTTAGGGTTGAGGTTGAAAACCTCCCTAATCAATTCAAGAGAGACCCTAAAGAGATTGTCACTAGCATAATTCTTCACAAACCTAGTAGTATGATCATACTTTTCAAATAAATTAGTCAGTAGATCACTACCAAAGAAAACACTGGGGACTACTAATTTTCCAATATCAAATTCCCAAACATTTCTCATAGGGTTATCTAGGTTTCTCTCACCAAACCACTTTTTAAATAATTCTAATCCTCCCACAGAAACCTAGGCATCTCTCAAGTAATTGGCTTTGTCATAGAAACCCTCAGCTACCACAAACCTAGGGTTCCTTGAAATAAAATCCCTGTCTACTATTATTTCATGTATAGATGGGAGAAATTGCTCAAGAAAATCATCATGGATAGGCCTCTTGAGATAATCAGTATGACTAGAAAATTCCTTTTGTGGAGGTATCTTTTTTGAAAAATTTAAATGTACACAACATTAAATCCTTCATTTTCAAAGATTTCATATCACTTACCCACTGAATTGTCCTTCTTTTTTTGTAATTTTTTTCTACAATTTGCTAAAAACCTAGTAGAATTCTTTGCCCTATCTTTGAAAACCCTTGTGCTCTAACATCCTTTCACAATTGTATGGTTCAATAATGGAAAATTTGTGAGTTATGCTAGGGTATTAAAATCACATGAATGAGCTCTGAGTTATATTAACTGCTTTAGCCATTACCTTCATGTCTTATTCAAGTTTAAATTTTATCCATTGATCTCACAATATTAGACAACTCTGTTTCAAAAAAAAATATTGCTTTACAGCTTTAAAAATCCATCCATTTGTCAAACAGGCTCTTCCCCGCATTACTTAAAGTTCTTGCATCTTGATAATGCAGGCAACCGCTAACCATCAATCTCCCTTTAGATCCATAGTTATGAAAATTCAAAACTCTTTTTCATAAAATCTTTAAAAGTGAAGTCCAACTTGCATCATAACTCGACACTTTTTTCTAGCCTAGCACAAGTTGGCTTGTCTCCATTATAGTTGGCCCTACCTTGCCATGCATCAAATTGGCACTTCCCCACATTACTTAAAAATCTTGCAACTTCAAAATGTAGGCAAGTGCTAATCATTGATCTCTTTTAGATCTCTGATCACAAAAGTATGTATTTCCATAACATCTAGTCAACTTCTCACAACAATAGAAAATCTCCTCTCAAAATGATACATTTTAACAAATGCCACACTAGCAACTTCCTTATTACCTTTTGAAAAGGTGGGTCCATAATATAATCATTTTCTATGTATCATGAAGGTTCTTTCTCGCTATATCTATCTATTGATCATCTTCACAATGCAGGTTAGTGCCAACTATTTATCTTTGAAAGATCAATGGCAGAATAATCTAAACCCTTTGACAATCATGAAACACTAGTAATGACATTAGGATAGATAGATATCATTAAGGTGCTTCCCTACTTTATGTAAAACTCAAGAAATTTCATCAAGTGGGAAAGCATTGTCCGTTGATTGACCCAAGATCAATGGTGGAGCAAAAAGTTATCATGGGGGACCACATCAGATAACTTAGCCAATGAAAGTAGAACACTTGTGGTACAAAAATGGAACAACTGCCAGCATCAAGGATCCATTTCATAAAATTTAGCACAAAAATCATCATGGATTTCCTTGCATTGCTTAAAGTTCTTACATCTTGACAATGCAGGTAAGCACCAACCATGATTCTTCCTTTAGATCTATTGTGGGTGAGAAACATAGTTGAGATCTACTTGTGGTACTTCACCTATTGTCACCTTGGATAGGTCTCAACACAACACTTGCTCACATCACTTTGATCAACTTTATATTGTGGTAAAGAACTGATCATTGATCTAGCACAAATCAATAGTACAGAAGAACTATGAAATGAATGGCCCAATTTCATTAAGTGGGAAAGTGTTGTCCATTGATTGACCCAAGATCAATGGTGGAGCAAAATGGTATCATGGGAGACCACATTAAGAAACTTAGCAAATGAAAGTAGAACACCTATGGTACAAAAGTGGAACAACTGTCATCATCAAGGATCCATTTCACAAAATGTAGCATTGAAATCATCATGGACATGTGTCCACAAGGTGCTTCCCTGCATTACTTAAAGTTCTTACATCTTAACAATACAGGTAAGTGCCAACTATGGATCTTCCTTTAGATCTACAGTGGGTAAGAAACATAGTTGAGACCTTCTTGTGGTACTTCACCTGTGATCACCTTGGACAAGTGTCAACATAGTGCTTGCCTACATCAGTTGAACTTTGATCAAATTTATATTGTAGTAAAGCACTGATCATTGATCTAGCACAAATCAATGGTACAAAAGAACTATGAAATGAAAGGCCCACTTGGAAAAGAATGACCGATGAGAACACAGGTGAGTGGAAAATTTTAGAACTCTACAGCATGACTAGGGTCATGCATTAACAAAGGCCACGTGTCTCAATAGCACTTGCCCTCTTTATTTAAAAATTATGTAACTCCACATTGTGGGTAAGTGCTATTCGTCGATCTTACCTAGATCAACCACTCACAAAAATCACCCTCTTAAGCTCAAAATACTTCATACTAATGCATAGGAAACATAACCATGGTTAGGGTAAACTTAGAAAATAAGAGGATTAAATGCAAAAAATACATCTTTTATGAAAAAGAAAAACTTAGGGTAAAATGTATTCCAATGCTATTGCAAATGCTAAGCCTTTGGAAAACTAGGGCAGAAAATGAGGGTTTTAACTTGTCAATTAGGAAAATGAACTAGGGTTTTGATTTAAGGATAACCAAATCAACAAAAGGCCCTAGTTTATTTTATGGGGCAATCACAAAGCACATACAAAAGACTAGGCTAATAGTGATTCTGTTTGGGGACATTGAAAATAGTGGATTATGAATGAGGGCTCAGAATTTCTAGGAGAAGTAGACCGCACACCAAAGTTTCCTTAAAACTTGACAACTTTGAGAGAGAAACAAAAATAGGAAGAAAAATATGCATAGGAAACTATACAAAGAACAAAGGACATACAAATGTAACGAAGACCTAAAACTATTGTTCATGGATAAAAATAAGCATTTCAACAAAAATACTTCTTCAAGAATTGTCCATGAATTGGAAACTCAAAAGTACTTCCTGATAAATCCTTTAGAAAATAAGAATCTTCTCCCCATGAAGCTTCAATTAGATAGGGAACCAACCATATAGGGTCAAATTTGTCATTTTTTCCCTTTTCTTCAATTCTTGCATTCCACATGAGGACCAAATCTTCAGATTCAACCTTCCTACTCACTATTCTTCTATCATATAATGCCTTGACCTATAGTTGTAACTTTTTGTTCCTGAGAGATGCTTCTCTCCTAGTTTCTACTAGTCCTACAAGCTCATCCAACCTTTCTTGCATATCATCAGTAACATCTTCATCATACAACTAGATGTAATTATAAAGTCCTACCAAGTTATTCTGAGATATCCTTGCCTGAATTGCATACACAATATCAAAGGGTGCTACACCAAAGACTTTCTTTAGAGTCACCCTAGTAGCCCATATTGCTAGTTGCAGTTTAGAATCCTAATCCTTTTTATTCTCATTTAATATCTTTTTTATTACCTTTAGTAAGCTCTTATTTTAGGATTCAACCTACCCATTTCCTTGTGGATGGTAAGGAGAAGATGTTGATCTTGTTATACCATACTTATCACAAAATTTTTAGAATTCTTCAAACCTAAAGCACATTTCAATATCTGTTATAATCTTATGAGGATAACTAAATCTAGAAATAATGTTGTTTAGAAAGAAATTATTGACAACTTTACTAGTTGCATTTCTAGTAGAGATTGCCTCCACCCATTTTGTAAAGTAATCAGTAGATCCTAGTATCCAGGAATAACCAGTACTAGACTTGGGAGAAATCTCACCTATAAAATTCATTCCCCATTGCTGGAATGGTGCTTGAACTTCCACTAGTTTTAATGGGGTGTTTCGTGAAAATTTTAGCTTACCTACAAATCTCTGGCAAGAATCACATTTTCTAATGATTACTTGAGAATCCTTAAAAAGAGAGGACCACCAAAATCTAGCTCTCATCAATTTTTGAGTAGTAGTCTTGGCCATATAATGTCCTCCACAAACTCCAGTATGCATATCATTTAATATGTCTATCAATTTCTTATGATCAACACACTTTAGTAGTACTCCTTCAAAAAATTTCCACCATAAGCTATCCTAAACAATAATATATCTAATGGCTTGTAATGTGGTGCTTTTCTTTTTATTTTTAGGAAAATGAGGAGGAACTTCCATATATTGAAGATAATGAACAATATCAGTGTACCATTCACAATTATTCATATCACATAAATTTGATTTCAAGTCATCTATCATTATATTAATCTAATTACCATCTAAGTTAGTTTGGGCCATAAGCTTTGCCAATCCTTAACCTCTTACAAGTTTTGTAATTTTAATTTCAATTTGAACTCTTGGATCCTATTGATCCACCTACATCTCCTACCTGAGACCTCTTGTTGAGAAACTATGTCTTTGATAGCTACACTAGGTACAAATGCAATGATAGTGGCTCCTACCAAATAACACCTGAAAGCCTTAACATCCTTAACCCAAGCATAAGCTTGTTTCTCATTTATCTCATACTTTAGTTTAGTAGGTTGCAATGATCTATTGAAGAAGGCAATAGGTTGTTCATACCCTTCCTCATTCCTCTGTAACAAAACTACAACTACAATATGGAAAGATGCAAAAGAAAACATGTGCATACATTTTTTATAGTTAGGGGTCCTAAAGACTAGAGCATTTTTTATGGTAGTCTTAATGTGCTAAAATGCTTGTGAAGGTTCACCTTCCTAGTTAATAGTAGCTCCTTTCTTAAGCATTTTTGAAATAAGCCTACTACTCTCAGCAAAATTTGTAACAAATCTCCTTAGGAACTTTACTTGCCCAAATAAAAATTGTATCCCTTTTAAATTTTTTGGCCTAAGTACCTCATAAATAGCTGCCACTCTTTTAGGACCTATTTTCACTCCATCCTTTGATACTATGTGTCCCAATAGTTTACCTTTAGTTACCCCAAATGTCCACTTCTTTGGGTTTAATGACACTCCATATTCTAAGGCTTTGATAAAAATATTCTCCAAATGTCTATAATGGTCTTCAACCCTTTTGGAATAAGTTGCAAGGTCATCTTGGTATACAACCATGAGCTTATTGATATATTCATGGAAAGCTACATCCATAGCTCTTTGAAATGTGGCACCAGCATTAATCAATCCAAAAGGCATTATCAAATACACATAAGTTCCTGATGGAGTTGTAAATGTTGTCTTAAATTTCTCCTCTTGTTTCACGAGGACCTGGTTATACCCTAAGAACCCATCCATCATGGACATAAGTTGGGAGCTAGCTACCTGCTTCAATATAGCCTCCATGTTTGGTAACCCATAATTATCTTTTAGAGAAGCAATGTTTAGATTTATTAAATCCACACAAAATTTGATGTCTCCATTCTTTCTCCTTATAGGTAATAGATTTGAGACCCAAGTGGAATGTATAATAGGTTTAACTATCCTTCCATCCCTTAGCTTCATCAATTCCTTTCACATTTGTGGGGCTAAAGTGGGATTGGCTACTCTTTGTTTCTGCTTAAAAGATTTTACATTATCCTTCAATGGTGTGACATGTTGAAAAAAATCTTCTCTATAAGCCTTTAGGTCATCATATGACAATGCAAAAATATGTCTATATTTTCTCAATACATCAATCAAAGGCTTTTTTATTTTAGCTAATAAATTATGATCAATATAAACTTTCTTGGGGGCCTCATTAGTTCCAAGGTTTATTTCTTCCAACTCTTGAGGTTTATAATCTGTAGCCCTAGGTCTTAGGCTATCTTGATTGTTAAACCTATTCTCAAAGACAACCAGACTATTATGTATTTTATTAGTCTTTAGTTGGATGACCTCTTGACCAAAAATTATCTTCTTACCATCTATGGCTTCAACCCAATCACTCCAATCCAACTCTTGACCATAGTATTTATCTTCATTAAACAAGAAATTTACAATGTCTTTGTCATCTTCAAATACTTGCCAATGTTCCATATTGTTAGGTATTGAGGGTCTATTCTAGACCTAAATAGGTGAAATTCCTACAAATGATACATCTTGTGGTTTAATTGCTACATTTGTTAATAGGTCAGCCATCTTATTTTGAGTTCTGTCTCTCCATGAAATACTAAATGCATCAAAGAACTCTATTTGATCCTAGACAACATTTCTATACTATTTTAAACTCTTATTTTTAGAGGCATATGTTTCTCTTATCTATGAGATAACTAATTTAGAATAACCTATAGTATGCAACTTTTTAATTCCATGGTGGGTAGCAACTTTCAATCCTAACAAAAAAGCTTCATATTTAGCTATATTGTTGGTGCATGAAAAATTTAGGATGAAGGAGTATCTAAAGGTATTCTTTTTAGGAGAAATGAAAACCACCCCTATCCCTGAACCTTCCTTAGAGCTGGCCCCATTAAAATACATAGTACAAAATATTGGTGAATCCATACAACACTCAACTTCATGCTCAATCATAGTAGGCAACTTCTCAACTTCTTAGATAATTAACTTAGCTCTAAATGCATTCACACCCTACTCTAAGAAACAAGTATAATCTTTGTCAATTTCTTCCCCCAAAATATGACTAACCCTTGGCTCTCTATCTACATTAATAGCCTTATCTCCCATGTGAAAAGTTGCATAGGTTAGGTCACATTATAGGCTACCTCCCATAGAAGCACTCCATTTTCTAAAAAGAAACATTCCATAATGTGGAGGAATATCAACTACAAGGATTGGCATAGTCAATTCTACCTCAGGGTATGTAGCTAGCTTAAAATGGTAAAGTGTTGATAGTACCTATAACTAGGACTTCTATAGCATCCATACCTCTACATCTTCCTTGCTTAGTGTCTACTTTCAACCCTAGGAATTCCATTACTTTGAAGGGCATGATGTTGTTAGAGGCTCTTGAATCTATCATGCAATTTTTTAGGGTTTTTCCCTTTATAATCAGATTGAGAAAGAAGGGGTCAATATCTTCTATATATGCTACTAATGAATCATCCAACAATATTTTGGGAATTTGAGATATAATACCACTATCCTCCACTACTAATGGGGTTTATTGAATGACATTTTGTTCTACAATATTGTCATTATCTCCTATCCCTCCCAACCATGACAATGTTTTTCTTTTATGCTCTTCATTTCTAAATAGTTCAGATAAAGGTGCTTTAATAGTAATTTGTGACAACATGGATATCATGTCAATAAGCTCTGATATAGTGGACTTCACAAGCATACCTAGAATTGAAATCTTTTGAATAGTAGGCACTATTATTTTCTTGACAGTATCAGATCTTGATCTCTTTTCTTGCACAATTGCTTTTGCTATCTCATTTGTTTGGAATTGAACATTCTTCTTGGGTTCCAACTTCTTGGTTTTGATTTCTTTCACTTTAACTATCTCTACATTAGCCTCCTTGTTTTCATCTTTCATTTGGTGTGTAATATCGTTTATGACAATACCATAAGGCTTCCCAACATCATTCTTAACCATTTGGTTTCTCAAATTGTAATTTCTATGCACTTGGGAAATCATCTATGTAGTGATCCTATCAATCTCCTCTTAGAGGGCATTCTTAAGCTCACATGAACAACTTTAGAAGATGTGACACATACCTAATCTTTTTCACAACCTTCATAAATAGAGAAAACTTCTTGATGATGTAACTAATATGCAACTCTCTTATTTGCAAGATCACTTTTAGTTTCTTCCAAATCAGAATCCATACAATCGTCACACATGCTGACCATATTACAACTTACATCATTGTGGCTTTTTTCTTCTTCCTCCTCCTCATTTTTTGACTTTTTTTTCTAAAGAAAATGAATGAGCAACTATACAATAATCTAAAGAGTGAGGTGATTGACATATTATGCACCATGGCACATCATCATTCATATTAATAGAGCTTCTTTGCAAAGGATACAGTGTACCCTTATCTTTTACATTTTGGACCTAGTTAGGAATTGGTTTACCATCATTCCATTGAGTGTTATAAGGATAGTTTTGCATTCTGGGTTGTTTGTTGAAATTTTTGTTGCTCACTAGTAAGCCATCTCTCAAGGTTTTAGGATCTTTATCCCTTAACTGGTAAGCCATCTTGCTATCAAAAGCATTAAAATAGGCTGTAAGACAAACATCATCATTCAATCTCATAACCTAGAACAATTTGTACATCCCCTTTTGGAATCTCATAATGAAACCAAATGTAGATTCATTAGGGCTCTTCTTGATGTTATTGAAATCATTAAACACAAACCTAGCATTAGTATTATCTCCATATTGTTCTTTAAACAATTTCTCCAAATCACTCCATGAACTAATGCTGTCATCAGTTAATCTTCTAAATCAATCCCTTGCATCTTCAGTCACTGAATGAACAAATAACTTCATCACTACATCGTCATGTTCAACTTCAAACTCATTTATCATAGCTATGAAAATTTTCAAGTGCTCTTCACTAGTAACAACATTAATTCCAAAGATTTGACAGCTTTATCTCTTAAATCAAAAGATATAAGGTGTGGAGAACCAGGAATACCTATAAATGATTTTTTTTGTATTTTTCCATGTAGATGGGCTTCTTCTAAAAACCAGCAACATTTGAGATGCTCACTATATTGGCTTGATTGACAACAACACTTTGAGATTTTTGGTGTTGGATGATAGGGACTTGAGTACTAACAGTGGATGATGAAGTAGGAGTAGGTTGAGATATTCCCTGATTTGAAATTACTGGTCCACAAGTAGGTACAGAAGTTGTAGCTGGGGTAGACAAGTTTGGCCATGAAACTAATGTAGAATTAGACTTTATGAATAGGATTTTTCTCCTAGTTTTTAGGCTTGGGCTTCATTCTCAACCTTTTTGAGTTCCTTTGCAAGATCTTCTTTCTCTTTCCTATCCTTTTCAAGATCTAGATCTAACTTTGAGATAGGAGGGCTTACAAATATACTTGTTGCTAGTTGAGGCTCATTTATCTAGATTCCTACAACTTTGCATTTTCCTTTATTTTTCTGTTTGACAATAGGTTCTACCTGGTTATTTTGAACAGGCTTGTAAGGTTGAACTTGGGAAATAACATGTTCTTGTGTTTGTCTTAGAAGCTTTTCTTGTTCCTAAACTTTGGTTCCCAGACTATTTACATCTCCAAAGACATTAGCATGAAGGATTGAAGTTCTTTCTTCTTACTTCTTTTTTAATTATTTTAAGGCATCTATCCTTCTAAGAAAATTATCTCTTTCAACTATGGCATCTAGGGATGCTTGCTCTCTTTCTTTTTCTAGATAGGCATGTTTGGCTTCTTCCTCAACAACCCATTTCTTCAAAACTCATATTTCTGATCATACTTCTTTAGGATCTATAGAAGTGGTTTTTGAATTAGTAGGAACATCTAGATCTATAAGATTAGTTTCAATGTATGGGACCACTCTAGGATTAAAAGGATCTTCAGATGAACTCTTGAGTCCTAGCTTATGATTCATCTGGGTTATTAGATCTGGCCTAGGGGATGCATTCCCAACCGGTGACATATTCTTGTCTTGATAAGTTCTTTCATCTAGTAATGTGGTACTAAATATTCCTCCTAAGAGTCTTATGGTTTCTAATTTAGAGTTGAGTGAGGAATATTCTCTCCCTACTATTGGTTTGTATTGAGAATTAACTGATACACTACCTCTTGGTTTCTAGGTGGGGTTTGGGTTTTCCTTTTTCTTATTTAGGTTCTTTCAACAAACTTGAGGTAAGTCAGTATACATTGGTACATCAAGATTGGCTCTTGTGTTTTTCTTTTTGTTAGCCATATTTACTATTCATCACATAAGCACTAGCTTCAAAACCTTGACTGATTTGCCACCCTATTCTTAGGGAAAAGTAGCAATAAAATAACTCCTAACTTTAGGAAAATGACACAAGATAATATAAAAATATATGACACACTAAGGAACCCATCACAAAAATCATAAGACTACAACTCTAGCTTGATAGATAAGACACTTGAAAGGGTTGTATACATCAATGTACACATGTGGCACTTGGGTTTCCTTTCCCTTTTAAATTCTCAAGGTTTGTCACTAAAAAAAGTCTACCATAACCAAAAACAATACTCAAACAATTTGGCAATCACGTACACAACATAACCAAAGAAACTGTAGTTCTTCTCACACGTGTTAAACAACTCCCCAGTAGAGTCATAATTTTGTTGGTGTATTTCAACTATTGAGCAACAAAATTCAATACCAAGACTATAATACTCAAAAATTTAGGAACTAGTTACTTCTCATTAACAATTATGTATGTATATTACTTAAATCCAACTTCAACAAAACTAAGACTCATTTTCTACTATTTAGGCTTTGTAGAACCAAGGTGGGTATACCTAAGGGATGATTTGAATGATTTTTTTTGTATAAGAATCCTTTTAGTTTCATTCTAATTCTCATCTCCTATCTCTTGACATGTACATATTTTATCCATTCCTTGACATTTACAGATGATATACATCCCTCATTAGCAGATTTGGGTCATAATTCTACTTAGCTTTAAAAATATTTCTAAAAATAGTAGCTAACTAAGACTCAAAGATTAGATGTAAATGAGTGTTGACCATCTTTGAAATTCTTCAAATGCTAAAATAAAAATGATTTTGATTTTTAGCATTCATGCTTATTCATGTTTTCTCTATCTATAGATTGGATTAACTTGATCAGCACTTTATCCATTGGGATACACATTCTACTTCAATTTATAGAAATAATTGATTGCATTACAACCAATACTATCAGCAATTCTTATTGGAATTCATTCATAAAGACATCCTTCCTATTATCTTAGCAACCTTATCAAATTCACTAGAGCATTTACTTAATTCATTGAATCAATAGCAATTATGAATTGACATACAATCTAAATCAATTGAATTCAATTGGAAAAAAATTTATCATACAACATTAGAATGACTAGGTAATAATAATGGAGACAAAATTTAGCAAGAACAGATATGGGGACAATTCAGCTTTGTATTAATCTTCTTTGAAAATTGTATACAATTGTAATAAGACTCATAATGACTCAAAATAAAACATTAGACCCCTACAACATCAATATATTCCCAAGTATTTGTAGAAGAAATACATCATAGGTTTTGCACTAATAACTGGATTGATCCATATTTAGTATAGATAAAAATGGACAATGAAATTGAACCCTTCTCTAGCCTTAGAATCTCACTCAAATAGAGTGAAATGCAACAAAATTTAGGCATAGAGAATTGACAGGTGTCCTTTTACAAAAGATATTTACATTTTGGAAATAGCCACAAAAGGACAAAAACTTTGTGAAATAGAAAAGTTTCTACATCAAAATATTCTTTTTAGGTAGAGTACTTTTCTATTATGAATCAAAAATTGTGAAATCAATGATTTGTTCCCATGTTATTCTGATTCTTCAGAGTATGTGGCTATTAGGCTTGAGAGTGATGTGTCGTGTTCTATTACCTCTAAGCTCACCTCAACTTGGGGTTTCTCATTGTGTTCATCATGGACTATTAAAGTAATAGTTACCTCTGCATCTTCCTCTACCCCATTATTTTCTGCCATCTATTCAGCAAACATAAATTTCAATTTCCACTCATTGAAAGTAGTGTCATCAAGACAATCAAAGTTTAGGATTTCCCTCTGCACTATTATTACAAAATTTCTAGTTGCTTCTATTTCAACAAGGTCCTTCCTATTAACATTGTAGAATAACTACACTTTGACCAGCTCTTCATTGGTCACTACCCATAGTAGATGCCCCTTTCCATTTACAACATTATTCACACTTTGGAAAAATATTTCATCTAATTCCTTTCTCCATCCTTCCTTTGCTTTTATTTTTTCAACCCTTTTAAGAGCACTAGGAATAAGATCAAACTTTTCAGCTATGTACTTGGAGAGGAAAATTGTTATTCTCTTTTGAATAGAAACCTATTTATTATCAAAATCGTCTAGCCTATTAAGTAAATAAAAAATCTATTCTATTTAGTGACACGGTAGCTGGATGAAAGATATGCACATAATAGTAGTATCATTATTTCTTTCACTCTACTTCTATATAATGGGTCTCAATTTATCTTTCTCTAGTTTTATTTCATTCCATATAGCTACACTTCTTTCCAACTAATCATAAAAGGTTGGTAAATCAATTATATCTACCAAGTACATAATAGCTTGCCTAAGTTTTTCTTCATATTGATTATTCAATTCTATATGCATCTCCCATAATTTGTATCTTTCCTCTTTAAATTCCTCTACAATATAGAACTCAGGTCTCTGTGGGGTTTCTAGTATTTCAACAATAGGAGTTGACTTAAATGAGTCAACTAGTGGCCAAGGATGCACAATTCTTGGTTTACTAGATTCTCCCATCTTTCTCTTCTCAAGCTGCTTATCCATTTGAGATATCTGATTTTCTAATAATTGTTTCTATTTTCCACTTTCCTCATATGACTTCAATACTTCTTGAAATTTGGTATTGAGTTCTAAGAACCTATCTTGTTCTTTTACAAACACTATATCCCCAAAATCTAGTATTTCTTTAGCCATGCTAGTGATTTATTGACTAATCACTTCATCAACCCTATATACTGTGAGAATACTAGTATGTTCTGCACTAGAAATTTCTTGTATTATAGTCTTTTTTCTTTTATCAATTGGAAAAATTACTAGAGCTTAATGATCATTACTAAATTTGATTCCCCTATGTGCTTGTAATATTTCTTCCTTTCTCTTATACTGCACATTTTTCTCCTTTCTAATTCAATAAAAAAACATAGCATTAGCTATGTCCTACTTAGGCAAAATTAGAACTCCTGACTCCCTAACTAATTTCCTCCTAGCCTTAGGTGTTAACTAAGAAAAATCACTAAATTTTTTTGACTTTATCTCTTCATCAATATCAAAATCTAGTTTGCTAGGCTGTTCTACCTTTACTTACATATTTTTTCAAAATTTCCTATATTCCTTCTCCATAAAAGTTGTGCAAAACTAGGGCACAAAATGAGGGTTTTAACTTGTGAATTAGGAAAATGAACTAGGATTTTGATTTAAGGATCACTAGATCAACAAAAGGCCATAGTTTTTTTTATGGGGCAATCATAATCCACATACAAAAGACTAGGCCAACAATGGCTCTATCTGGGGACATTGAAAACATTGGATTCAGAATGAGGGTTCAAAATTTTTGGGAGAAGCAGACCACACACCAAAGTTTTCTTAAAACTTGACAACTCTAAGAGAGCAACAATAAAAAGGACAAAACAATGCACAAGAAACTATACAAAGAAAAAAGGATATACAAATGTACAGAAGACCTAAAACTATTGTTCATGGATAAAAAAAAGCATTTTAGCAAAAATACTTCAAGAATTGTCCATGAACAAGTAGCTCAAGAATATTTCCTGATAAATCCTTTAGCAAGTAAGAATCTTCTTCCCATGAAGCTTCAATTAGATAACCAAACCATACAAGGTCAAATTTTCCATGTTTTCCCTTTTCTTCAATTCTTGCATTCCACATGAGGACCAAATATCTAGATTCAAACTTTGTATTCACTGTTCTTCTGTCATATAATTTCTTGACTTGTAGTTGCAACTTTTGGTTTCTGAGAGATGCTTCTATCCTGGTTTATGCTAGTCTTACAAGCTCATCCAACCATTCTTGCATATCATCAGTAACATCTTCATCATACAATTGGATGTAATTATAAATTCCTACCAAGTTATTCTAAGGTATCCTTGCCTAAATTCCATATAGAATAACAAAGGATGTTACACCAATGGCTTTCTTCACAATTACCCTATCAGCCCATATTGCTAGTTGTATTTTAGAACCCCAAGCCTTTTTATTCTCATCTAATGTCCTTTTTATTACCTTCAGTAAGCTCTTATTTGTTGATTTAACCTATCCATTTCCTTGTGAATGGTAAGGAGAAGATGCTAATCTTGTTATCCCATACTTATCACAAAAAATTTAGAATTACTCAGACCTAAAGCACATTGCATTATCTGTTATAATCTTTTGAGGACTACCAAATCTAGAAATAATGTTGTTTAGCAAGAAATTCTTGACAACTTTACGAGTTGCATTTTTGGTAGGGATTACCTCCACCCATTTTGTAAAGTAATTAGTAGCAACTAGTATCTAGGAATAACTAGTACTAGACTTTGGAGAAATCTCACCTATAAAATCCATTCCCCATTGCTAGAATGGTGCTTGAACTTCCACTAGTTTTAATGGGGTGTTTAGTAAAAATTTTATCTTACCTACAAATCTCTAGCAAGCATCAAATTTTCTAATCATTACTTGAGCATCCTTAAAAAGAGAGGGCCACCAAAATCTAGCTCTCATCACATTGTGAGCAATAGTCTTGGCCATATAATGTCTTAGCCAAACTCCAGTATGCATCTTATTCAATATGTCTATCAATTTCTTCTGATCAATACACTTTAGCAGTACTCCAAAATTTCTCCACCATAAGCTATCATAAACAATAATATTTTTGATGGCTTGTAACTTGGTGCTTCTCTTTTCATTTTTAGTCAAATGAGGAGGAGCTTCCATATGTTGCAGATAATGAATGACACTGGTATACCATTCACAATGATCCATATCACATAAATTTGATTTCAAGTCATCTATCACTATATTAATTTTATTAGCATCTAAGTTAGTCTAAGCCATAATCTTTGCTAATCCTTGACCTCTTACTAGTTTTGTAATTTGAATTTCAATGTTGAACTCTTGGATCCTATTGATTCACCTACATCTCCTACTTAAGACCTCTTGCTCAAAAAATATGTCCTTGACAGTTGCACTAGGTACAAATGAAATGACAATGGCTCCTACCAAATAACACCTAAAAGCCTTAATAGCCTTATCCAAAGCATAAGCTTGATTTTCATTTATCTCATACTTTAGTTAAGTAGGTTGCAATGATCTACTAAAGAAGGAAATAGATTGTTCATACCCTTCCTCATTCCTCTGTAACAAAACTCCAGCTATAGTATGGAAAGATGCAAAAGAAAATATGTGCATAGGTTTTGTGTAGTCAAGGGTCCTAAGGACTGGAGTATTTTTTATGGCAATCTTAATGTGCTGAAATTCTTGTGAAGGTTCACCATTCCAATTAATAGTAGCTCCTTTCCTAAGCATTTTTGAAATAGGCCTACTAATCTCAACAAAATTTGTAACAAATCTCCTTAGGAAGTTTACTTTCCCAAAGAAATATTGTATCCCTTTTACATTTTTTGGCCTGAGTACCTTTCAATAGCTACCACTCTTTTAGGATCTATTTCCATTCTATCCTTTGATACTATGCATCCCAATAGTTTACCTTCACTTACCCCAAATGTATACTTCTTATAGTTTAATGACACTCCATATTCTAAGGTTTTGATAAAATTCTTCTCCAAATATCTATAATTGTTTTCAGCCCTTTTGGAATAAGCTATAAGGTCATCTTGATATAAAACCATGAACTTATTGATATACTCATGGAAAGCTACATCCATAGCTCTTTGAAAGGTGGTACTAGCATTAATCAATCCAAAAGGCATTCTCACATACACATAAGTTCCCGATGGAGTTGTAAATGTTGTCTTAAACTTCTCTTCTTCTTTCACTAGGACCTGGTTATACACTAAGAACCCATCCATCATGAACATAAGTTCAGAGCTAGTTACCTACTACAACATAGCTTGCATGTTTGGTAAACCATGATGATCTTTTAGGGAAGCAATGTTTAGATTTCAAAAATCCATACACAGTCTAATGTCTCCATTCTTTTTCCGGATAGGTACTAGATTTGAGACCTAAGTGGAATGTCTATAAGGTTTAATTACCCCTCCATCCCTTACCTTCATCAATTCCTCTTATATTATGGGGGCTAGAGTGGGATTGATAGGTCTTTGTTTTTGCCTAAAAAGGTTTTACATTATCCTTCAATGGTATGACATGTTGAAATATATCTTCTCTACAAGCCTTTAGGTCATCATATGACCATGCAAAAATATGTCTATATTTTCTCAGTAGGTCAACCAAAGGCCTTTTGATTTTAGCTAATAAATTTTGACCAATATAAAATTTCTTGGAGGCCTCATTAGTTCCAAGGTTTATTTCTTCTAGCTCTTAAGGTTTATACTCTATAGCCCTAGGTCTTACCCTATCTTGGTTTTCAAACTTGTTCTCTAAGACAACTAGACTGTTAAGTGTTTTATTAGTCTTTAGTTGAATGACCTCTTGACCAAAAATTGTCTCCTTATCATCTATGGTTTCAACCAAATCACTACATTCCAACTCTTGACCATGGTATTTATCTTCATTCAACAATAAATTTACAATATCTTTGTCATCTTCAAAAAGTTTCCAATGTTCAATATTGTCAAGTATTGAGGGTCTATTCTAAACCTTAATTTGTGAAATTCCTACAAATGATACATCTTATGGCTTAATTGCTACATTTTCTAATAGTTCATCCATCTTATTTTGAGTTCTATCTCTCCATGAAATACTGAATGCATCAAAGAACTCTATCTAATCCTAGACAATGTTTCTATACTATTTCAATCTTTTATTTTTAGAGGCATATGTTTCCCTTATCTTTGAGATAACCAATTCAAAATCACCTATAGCATGACAATTTTTAATTCCACGGTGGGTAGCAACATTCAATCCTAATAGAAAAACTTCATATTTAGCTATATTTTTGGTGCTTGAAAAATTTAGAGTGAAGGATTATCTAAAGGTATTCTTTTCAAGAGCAATGAAAACCAACCCTACCCTTGAACCTTCCTTAGAGTTGGTCCCATCAAAATACATAGTCAAAAATACTAGTGAATCCATACAACACTCAACTTGATGCTCAATCACAACAGGCAATTTCTCAACTTTTTGGATAATTAACTCAGCTTTGAATGCATTCACACCCATGTCTAAGAAACAAGTAGAATCTTTGTTAATTTTTTCCCCCAAAATATGACTAACCCTTGGCTCTCTATCTACTTTAACAACCTTATCTCCCATGTAAAAATTTTCATAGGTTAGGTCAAATTTTGGGCTACCTCCCATAGTAGCACTCCATTTTATAGAGAGAAACATTCCATAATGTGGAGGAATATTAACTACAAGGACTGACATAATCAATTCTACCTTAGGGTATGTAGCTAGCTTAAATGGTAAAGCATTGATAGTACCTATAACTAGGACTTTTGTAGCATCCATACCTCTACATTTGCCTTGTTGAGTGTCTACTTTCAACCCTAGGGCTTCCATTACTTTGAAGGGAATGATGGTGTTAAAATCTCTTGAATCTATCATGCAATTTTTTAGGGGTTTTCCCTTTATAATTAGACTGAGAAAGAAGGGGTCAATATCTTCTATCTATGCTATTGATGAATCATCCAAGAAAATTTGGAGAATTTGAGATATAATATCACTATCCTCCACTACCAATGGGGTTTGTTGAATGAAATTTTGTTCTACAATATTTTCATTATCTCCTATCCCTCCTAACCATGACAAGGCTTTGCTTTTATGCTCTTCAATTCTAAATAGTTTAGATAAATTTACTTTAATATTAATTTGTGACAACATGGATATCATGTCAATAGGCTCAGATATAGTAGGCTTCACAAGCATACCTAGAGTTGAAATCTTTTGAATAGAAGGTACTATTATTTTCTTGATAGTATTAGATCCTGATCTCTTTTCTTGCACAATTGCTTTTGTTTTCTCATTTTTTTGGAATTGAATTTTCTTCTTAGGTTCCCACTTCTTAGTTTTGATGTCTTCCACTTTAACTATCTCTGCATTAGCATCCTTATTTTTATCTTTCATCTAGTGCATAATATCCTTTATGAAGATACCAAAAGGCTTCTCAACATCACTCTTAACCATTTGATTTTTCAAATTGTAATTCATATACACTTGGGAAATCATCTCTGTAGTGATCCTATCAATCTCCTCTTTAGAGGGCATTCTTAAGCTTACATGGCCAACTTTAGAAAATGTGACACATACCTAATCTTCATCACAACCTTCATCATCTAAGATCACTTGTTGATGATGTAACTGATATGAAACTCTCTTAATTGCAAAATCACTTTTGATTTCTTCCAAATCAAAATCCATGCAATCATCACACATGTTGACTATATTACAACTTACATCATCATGGATTTTTCCTTCCTTCTCCTCCTCATTTTTTCCTTTTTTCCTAAAAAAAATGATTGAGCAATTATAAAATAATTTGAAGAGTGAGGTGATTGACATATGATGCACCATGGAACATCATTATTCATATTAATAGATCTTCTTTGCAAAGGATCTAGTGTACCCTTATCTTTTACATTTTTGACCTAGTTAGGAATTGGTTTACCATCATTCCATTGAGTCGTATAAGGATAGTTTTGCATTCTAGGTTGTCTGTTGAATTTTTTTTTGTTTATTGGGGCTTTCTCACCAACATTAGGCTTTTGTGTATTGAAAGTAGTTGAGTTCATATTTTTCAACAAGTCCAATACTTGACCTATTGTGGGTTCTTTAGGTTTCATACCTATATTAGTTTTATCAACTTCCTTCTTATTACTATTCTTGGCTTTGAACAACTTTGGGTCATTTTTGCTACCAAGCTTGCCAGATGCTTTCCTATTATTTTTAATATTTACTGCAACCTTATAAGAATCTCTCAAAGTTTTAGGATCTTTATCCCTTTATTGGTAAGCCATTTTTGCTATCAAAAGCATTAAAATAGGTTGTAAGAAAAACATCATCATTCAATCTCATAACTTGGAAAAATTTGTACATCCCCTTTTGGAATCTCACATTGAAATCAAATGTAGATTCATGAGGGCTCTTCTTAATGTTATTGAAATAATTCAACAAAAATCCAACATTAGTATTATCTCCATATTGTTCTTTAAACAATTTCTCCAAATCACTCCATGAACTAATGTTTTCATCAAGTAATCTTCTAAACAAATCCCTTTAATCTTCAATTAGTGAATGAATAAATAACTTCATCACCACATCCTCATGTTCAACTTCAAATTCATTCAACATATCTATGAAAATTCTCAAGTTCTCTTCACTAGTAACAACATTATTTCTAACGAACTTGACAACTTTATCTCTTAAATTAAAAGATATAGGGTGTGGAGAACCAAGAATACTTGCAAATGGAATTTTTGGGGTTGGACTACAGGGACTTGAGTACTAATGGTGGATAATGATTAAAATCACATGGAAAAGCTCTATATTATGTTAACTACTTTAGTTGTTACCTTCACATCATGCTCAAGTTTGAAATTTATCCATTAATCTCACAACATCAATTAGCTCTATTTAAAAAAAAAAAAACTACTTTACGAATTTAAAAATCCATCCATGTGTCAAACATGTGCTTCCCTACATTACTTAAAGTTCTTGCATCTTGATAATGTAGGCAAGCACTAACCATCGATCTCCCTTTAGATCCACAGTTATAACAATTTAAAACTCTGTCATAAAATCTTTAAAAGTGAAGTCCAACTGGCATCATAACTAGACACCTTTTTCTAGCTTGGCACAAGTTGGCACATCTCTATCATAGTTGGCCCTACCTTGCCATGCATCAAATTGGTGCTTCCTTGCATTACTTAAAGATCTTGCAACTTCAAAATGTGGGCAAGTACTAATTATTGATCTTTCTTTAGATCTATGATCACAAAAGTATGTATTTCCATAGCATCCGGTTAGCTTCTTAGACCAATAGAAAATATCCTCTCAAAATGATACATTCTAACAAATGCCACACCAACAACTTCCTTATTACCTTCTAAAAAGCTAGGTCCATGATTTCATCATTTTCTATGTGTCATGAAGGCGCTTCCCTACTACATCTATCTATCAATCATCTTCACAATGCAGGTTAGTGCCAACCATTGATCTTTGAAAGATCAACTGCAGAATAATCTAAAACCTTTGACAATCATGAAACACCAGTAATGACATCAACATAGATAGGTGTCATTAAGGAATTTCACCACTTTATCTAAAACTTGATCAATTTCATTAAGTGGGAAAGCATTGTCCATTGATTGACCCAAGATCAATAGTGGACCAAAAAGGTATCATGGGGAACCACATCAAAAAACTTAGCCAATGAAAGTAGAACACCTGTGGCACAAAATGAAATAATTGTTAGCATCGAGGATCCATTTCATTAAATGTGGTGCTAACATCATTGTGGACATGTGCTCCAAGGAGCTTCCCCACATTTCTTAAAGTTCTTATATCTTGACAATGTGAGTAAGTGCCAACCATGGATCTTCCTTTAGATCTACGATGGGTAAGAAATATAGTTGAGATTTTCTTGTGGTACTTCACTTGTCATCATCTTGGATAGGTGTGAACACAACACTTGCCTATATCACTTAAACTTTTATCAACTTTATATTGCAGTTAAGCATTGATCGTCTATCTAGCATAGATCAATAGTATAAAAGAACTATGAAATGAATGGCCCACTTGGAAAAGAATGACCAGTGAGAAATTAGGTGAGTGGAAAATGTTAGAACTTTGTGGCATGAATAGGGTCATGTGTTAGAAAAGGCCATGTGTCTCAATAGCACTTCCCTGCTTTATTTAAGAATCATTTAACTTCCATTATCTATCAATCTTACCTAGATTGATAGCTAACAAAAATCACCCTCTTAAGCTCAAAATACTTCATACAAATGCACAGGAAACATGACCATGGTCAGGGAAGACTTAGAAAATAAGAGGATTAAATGCAAAAAATAAAATAAAGTCATCTTTTATGAAAATGAAAAACTTAGGTTAAAATTTATTCCCACACTATTGAAAATGCTAATCCTTTTCGAAACTAGGGCACAAAATGAGGGTTTTAACTTGTCAATTAAGAAAGTGAACTAGGGTTTTGATTTAAGGATCAGCAGATCAACAAAAGGCACTAATTTTTTTTATGGGATGGTCATAAAACACATATAAAAGACCAGGCCAATAGCTTTGACACAAGGAATGGGAGAAGACTAGTAGCAAGAGGCAACTAGAGTTACTAAAGGTGCTAAGGAAGAAGAAGTTGAGGAAGCACCTACTCCCACAAAAAAAAAGAAGAGGAAGGAAAATGCACAACTTGTGGAAAGGGCTAAGAAAAATAATAAACCAAGTCAAGCCAAGCCTACTACACCTACTACAAGAGCTAGTACATGTGAAACTACACAAAAGTCTAAGAAAAGACCAAACAACTAGAACAAGGAAGTCAAGTGCAAAAATGTCCAAGATGGAAGTATGTAGCACAAGCTAAGTTTGATGAATAGAAAATTGAATCAAATGAAAATAGCTAATTTAAGGTGGTGAGTCATAGTCGTCTTTCAAATTTTAAAAAACTATGTGAAAATGTTAAGAGTTTGTATCAGGATTTAGTCTTGTAGACTTTGACAATCTTGGTAAAGTGGAGAAGAACCAAGTGGAGGAGGCCATATATGCCATGATGGAAAAATTCAAAACTACCCCACTAGAACTTTCCAACTAAATTCCTAAGAGCCTATATGAAAAATTTTAGCAAAAATGGTACTATTGTTTGAACTCTGAGAGACAAATTAGAGAAACTTCACTAGCACAAGTGATGCCTAAACTAAGGCATAGATTTCTAATGCTATGAAGAAATATGTAGTTAAGTTTACACCTATATATAGAGCCTTTAGCATATTACAAAATAACATTGAAGATGTTGTGAAAAAGTTCACACAAATTTGGAAAATTACTTATGGGTTGACTACACTCAAGAAAGGAGAACCATAACCCATTAAAGTAAAGGATGATGAAGATGAGGAAAAAGATGAAATTGTTGAGGGAGGAGTAGAAATGAATATAGATGACAAGGAAACAAATAAGGAAGAGCAATATGAGGAACAAAGTGTGCAAGGCACACAATTATAGGGTGTTAGTCCTCAACATGTAATAGGTGAGAACACTAAAAAAATAACTATTAAGGATGTTTCTAATGTCATAGCTCCAAACATCAATCCCCTTATAGAGGAAGATATCAAGGAGATATTGGATTAGTCTACACTATAGGCCAAACTTTGTGATAGTCCTATTTTAGTCAGTATAGATGAGCTACAAAAGATAATGACTGATACTGAAAGGGAAAAGGTGAATTGACAAGAACCACCTTCTATCATCCCTCAAGTCACTACCATACAACCTTTGGTCAAAAATCCTAAAGGTACATCTAAAAAGGTTGAGACTTTTGAGAAGAGTATAGTGGAAACACAAGCCACTATAGAAGAACATAGTAGAATAGGTTAGATAGTCTTATTTACATCTATAGCACAAGATTGAGGTCCAAGTTAAGTCATTGTGGTAGAATAGGGCAAGCTTGAAGAGAGTGAGATGACACTTTAGTTGAAGGAGCAAATAGCCATCCAAGCCCTAGTAGCCTTACTAGTATCTAGCACTCCATCAAGACATACTCTTCAGAAGTTGAGCACAGATGCAACCCCATTGTAGATCTTAGTATCAAGATTGAGTTCATCAAAGGCTAAAGAAGTTATACAATATGGAGACGTGAGCCTTCATGAAGAAATTATTCTACCCAAGTATTGAGTTGTCATTATGCATGATGCTAAATGGCATGAATTCTTTTGAACTCCTCTCTTGAAAATTCAATCTTATGAATCAAATCCAACATTTTAGGTGATGTCACAACCTATTGGAATCTATTTAGTTGAAGATAAATGTTTTTTTTCACAAGGAGACCTTTTTTGGTTCAAATGATCTCAGATAAGATATAGAATCTGCTCACTACTTCAAAATAAACACACACAAAAAGAACTATGTTTTTGTATTTTTCTTATTTTATATGAATGCAATCTAATAATGCAACAAGTATGAAATCCTAAATTAACAAGGGGTTAGTAAAGAAAATAAGAAGAACTTTAAAGAAAATAATATGAAAGTAAAATCCTAATGGACATAAGCTACGAAAATAGCATCTCTACAAGTTAAGTTGAGCTTTTGTGAGTTCTCCTTGAGCTAGATATGTTAGTAGAATTTGTAAAACCATAGAAAATGTTAGAAATTATTTAGAATAACTAAGAGGGGGGGTGAATTAGTTTTTCAAGGTCCAAAATTTCCTATTAAAACTTTTCACTAAGTATAGTGAGCCCATTCATCCATTCATTCATCCAAGCTTTAATTTTTCTAACCAAAAAGTTACTGTAAATCAACATGCAAGCATAACACATAAGAAATCAACACATAACACAATGATTTACATGGAAATCTAATTTGGGAAAAACTACCAATTACATGCTACTCAATTCTCACTCTTCTAAAGTGATGCCCTATGAAAGCCCTACCCTATTAAAGGCTTACAACACACTATTAAATGTGACCTTGTTAGATGATTTAACCACTCTGTTAGAAGTGGGCCTAGTTAGAGGACTTTAGAACATTCACTTGGAATGCCACCCTATTAAAGGATTTACAAATGTCTATGAAACAAACCTAATTCCATAAGATTTTTATATCTAATACTATTGCTAGAGAGTATTAGAAAATCTTTGACTTGACTATAGCATACAACTTAACTTGCAAATCTCATATCACTTCTTAGCTCATACCATCACCTGGCCTTCAATCTCTACAACTTTGATAGCTTGTCTTCCTTTCATGCTTAGTCTCCTTGACTCTCCATGCTCAATGTACCAATGCAATAATCTCTTGTTGACCACTTGTAGAAGAAAAGCCTCTGTGCTCTTCCTTCTTTGAGATGTCTTCTCCTAGACACTCTTCTAACCACTTTGCAATTTGGCTCTTTTGTAGCAGCAACATCAACAACATTTTCTTCTTGGTTTATGACTCCTTAAATAGAAGTCTTGGAGTTCCTTTCCTGGTCAATTTTTCCATTCTTTAATTTCAATTCATATGGATTAGGTAGGATTCATTGCATCTAACCCATATTTTGTTTCCTCTAGAAACTTCTTGAATAATCCTCTTGAATTTTCTCAAAAATGATTTACATAAAATTCTATGCCACTAGCACACCATCCTTATCTTCCATCTAGTTCAAAAAATTTAAGGTAACCACTTTGTTGGCTCAGATTTAGCAAATCTTTTTTATTTAAAATAATGCAATAGCTCAACATATTGAAATATTGGTGCTCAGCACACATTGTGTTACTTGGCATCAACTATATTTTTCCCGATGCTCGGCATCTAAAGATCACTTGGCACCAACTAAGATTTTCTAATGCTTAGCTCCAAAACTTCACTTGACAACTAAATATCACTTGGCACACACTAGAATTTCCTATTACTCAGCTCCAACTAAGAATTTTCTCAGCTTCAACTGACCTTGTTGGCACCCACTAATGATCTTAGTTTAAGCTTTGCAATCAACCTTGTTACAACTTGTTCCTTCAATGTTTCTAAGTGTGACCAACCTCTATATCTTTGGGTATGTTTTTGATAAGATAAACAAGTTTTACAGGAACCCTGAAACCCAAAACTAGCTACATAAACAAGGCTGAAAATAAGCAAAAGAATCCCAGCTAGAAAAAAACCAGTCTAATGGCTTATAATAAGCACGAGGCCCAACCAAAAATAGAGGCCAACAAAAAAGTTAGAAAAAACTATCTTTAACAGAACTTAGTAAAAGCAAAACAAAAAACCAAAAGTGAAATAGAAAAAGAACAAAAAGATAGAACAAGAGGGCTACTCTTCATTCTTCTTCTCGAGATCCTACATGGTCTGTGTAGCCTTATAAATCTTGTAGTGCTCCTTGGCCATCTCCTCCTAGACCTTTTCCATTTCTTGGTCCAAACTGGTAAAGGTGATATCAATGGCCATATCATCATCAAACTTGGCTCTTCCTCTATCCTCTCCATCCTCACCTACCAATAGACCTTTGTCTTTGAACACACTGGTTAAAGAGAGAATATTGTCATTGAATGAATTGAGGAGAGAGATCATGTGACTAGCCAAATTATGATTGTAGCTTTCAAGATTCTTAATTCTCCTCTCAACCAGACTGGCTCTATCATCTTGATCCTTCTGATTCTGATTTGTTGTCTTCTTCTTGTTGCCCTCCAATTGACAAACCTTCTCTCTGAACTCTTCCAACTCATGTTATAGCCACTGGATTGATCTAAAATTATCAATCGTGTTGTTATGAGCATTTTTCAAAAGGTTCATACCCATCTCCCTAGCATTATCAATGATGGCCAAAATAGTAGGGTCTATGAGCTCTTCAAGTGGGGGTTGTTCCTGGTTTTCCACCAAAATTTGAGGATTCATAGCTTCTCTAAAAATTCTCATCACCACAGTCATTACATTGAAATTCCTAAAATATTTTCTCCAATTTTTGACAAGCACTTCCCCCTCTTTACCACTAGTATTATCCTTTTCCTTCTCCTCGGGATGAGAATGAGGATGAGGATGAATATGGGAAAGAGGGAGAATCATAACATCCAGCCCTTGATTCAAAACCCTCTCATCATCCGCAACATCCCTCTTCTATTTCTTCCTATCCTATTCCTCTTTAATCTCCTCTTCCATCTCCTTGTCCTCATCATCAAAAGCCATGTCCTCCTCATCCTCATTATAATCCATATCATCTTTACTAGAGGTTTGGCCATGGTCCCATGGGCTCTTTCTTCTTGGGTTTATATTAGAGGATGGCTTCTTAACATGACATTTAATTTTCTTTCCTAGAATAAACATTCCCCTCCTCCTCCAAGCTTATGCTCTAAATATCATCAGATTCAGTAGAGTAGTTGGAGCTACCATTGTTATCTTCTACATCTAATGAGGGATTATTTCTAAGCATCTAAGCTTTGAAGTACTCGTGGATAAGTAGCAATAATCCCTCATGCAGAGCAGGGTTAACAGTAGGTTTCTTCTTAAAGCTAGTGATATCCTTACTCATGGAGTTAACTAAATAGTAAGTGAAAGAAATTTTACTATCATGGTGGAAATGATTAAGAAGAATGAAATGATGTGTTCTTACTCGATCAAACCTAGGGTCTAGAGTAATATATTCAATGATAGCATGCAAAACATACCTCCAATGAGTATCTTTGGGTATGATATCAATACATCATTTAACCATTGTCTTAACTGATCCTTGCAGTTCATTAAAACATCATAACCCAACCTTTCCCTTAGGTAGTCTTGTTACATCTTGTTGATCAAATCCTCTTCATCAATCAAGTAAGTGATAGTACTTGGATCTTATAAGAAAATGGCATTCCTACAAATAGAAAGTTTGACATCAATGACATAAAAATGATTGAAAACAATAATCTTCCTTCTTTTCAATAATCTCCCTCTTTGATCCTTATCAATGAGCTTTTCAATCAGATTTCCAATGGCAAACACCAAAATTAAAAGATCATGCAACTAGAAATAATGCAATAAAATTTTGGCTTGATCACAATTCCATGAACATAAATTCACAAGAAATATGACACATTTAAGCAATAATTACTACACTCCAAATGCGAGCACCAAAAGCATAATATTATTGCAAAATAATGACATCCTTTATTACATATTACATTCTTGTATTTATAAGAAATCATCCCCTCAATTTGTGTTGAGAGTGAGAGATATCTTCATGCAATCATATGCTTTTAATTTAATAAAAAAAACTAATTATGTACAAACTAACAATCTAACTACTGCTTAGTAGGACTCCATCCATTTTTATATTTGTTAATTAGAATCATGAGCCTTTACATGTCATAAAACAAAGAAATTATGAGAAAATAAGAAGAAGAAAGCCTTCAACCAAAGTAGAAGTGTCTAGAAGCGTCAAAAATAGAAGCTAATCCTTCACTAGGCATCTATTGGAGTTAAACTATTGTCAGAATGTGTTTTCGATGCATGGAAAGGTCTAATTTTGGAACTAGTAGTTAGTTGTCAATGCACCTCTAGAAAAGGACACCTTGGAAGAAGCACATCAATGCACCTGCGCACCTCTAACTTCTTCAAAATTATTACAATACTTTGTTGCCAAAAAGTGCACTAGTGGACCTCAAAGGTCCAAAATTACAAAATTTTACTAAGTGTCAAAATTGAAATTTTGGCTTTTGGGTTTTGTCCCTCTTCATACTAGAGCTATATCTAGATGATTTCCCTTGAATTTCTCAATAATTTTAGTGATCATTTCCACTTCTAGTAGATCTAAAGCATTATACTTATCTTCAACCTTTTTCTAGTAATTATCTACCTCTATATAGGTTTCAACAAAATCCTCAAGTTTAGCATCCAGCTCTAACAAGGCTTCTTCTATTCTAAACACTTGTTGAATTGCCTCATTAGTAGAAACTTCTTCAAAAATATTTTGAAATCTTTAAATTACTATATCTACTAGTATCAATTTTTCCCATGCATTATCTTAAAAAATGTCAGGACATGCATTACTACAATGTTTCTCTACTTCCAAATTTTCCTACATAGTATGGAGTAGCTTCAAATTTTCTTGGATGATTAGAATACCTTTCTCCTCAAAACTTTTCTATCATTTATGATAGGCATTCAAAAATGGATCTAATTGTATATCCCTCTTATCTCTTCTTTTGAGTGCTACATTCAAAGTCTTCTCATGGTCTGTATGATCCAAGGGACCAACAACTTTAGCTAAATATCCCTTTAGGATTTCATTTTTCCTTCAAAGTGTTATTAATTCTACCCCTTCTTGTTCCAAACTTCTAAATATGTCCTTCATCCCCATTGTGACCATCAACTTGGTTGTATCCAATGTGGGCTTTCCAAGCATAACATCTTTGATTTGGTGATCTTGTGAATCTAAATCTTCTATTTTTGAATTAGGAGGTTGGATGGTAACTTATGCAAATAAATCTTGATTCTATTCACTATTGATGAAATTTAATGCCCTTGCCCCTTTTGACAAGAACTCAGGTCTTGTTAGAAGCTCAATTAGTTCTATCATGTCTTTCTTATCGGCATTAAATTATTGCTTCTTGTTTCTTATCATTTCTCTCTACAACCATCTTGGGATCCATTCCACCAAAGGCCTACTTCTTGAGGATGAAGGAGTATGCTCTATTATCCCCTTTCCCTTATCACTCCTCTATGGGCTTCTCTATGATGGCTCTCTATCTATAGTCTCTATTTTAGTGGAGCCCACCTCAGTGTCTTGGGAAGCTTTCTAAGGATATTGAACTATTTGTCCTTCTCCAGACACTTCATTGGTTGATACTTGTTGTGGCTCTTCCTCCTATTCCTTTTGGACTTTCTCTTCTTTGGTACTTGGTGGCAAAGGAATAGCAGGGCCTTTATCTACAACTATGACTTGTAATGGGGATGAAGGCATTATCTCAAGGCCTTGTGACTCTAGTGGCATTTGAGTCTAGTCTTCTTATTGGGGTTCATTCATTGGTGTATCCCTAATCTTATCTACCACCAATTTAGAACCTATAGGCATGAAATTAAAATCTAACATCTTAAAGATATCAGTGCCCTCTACATCTTGCTCATCAATCCATTGCTGCATTTCATCCTCTAATGTGGTCATCTGTAGAGGTTCTTCTCGGATTGGTGATGGTGTAGTAGTAAAACTTCTTCTCCTTTCCTATTCCATGACTCTTGCTGGCTGGGTTCTCCTATTCAAAGGTACATAATCATCATCATCATCTTCTTCCTCTTCTTTAGGGATAGGTTCTAGAATGGATGGGAAAGTAACTACCCTCTTGATCACCCTTTTCCTTTTCTTAACTAGAGTCTTGATCTTTCTTCCTTTTTTGGGTGCAGAAGGGGATGCTTTTTCTATTTGCAATCTCTACCAAGTACAAATTAATCCTACAATAATTCCTTATTTGGACATCATAGTCATTTGTAGCATTCATCCAATGATCCTCAATGACTTCTTCATGCTGGAATGCATTTCTTGCTAGATACTATACCCTCCCAATATTATCAAAATATGGCCTTGGAGAAATGTATTCTTCTAAGGGATATTGATCCCATTCACTTTGAAAAGATGAAATATCTTGCTTTTAGACCACCTGAAAAGGTCCTATGGTCAGAGGCCATGTCCAACAATATTTATGTTGTTTTCTAACTCTATCATATGCAAACTTAACTTGTTGAGCAATCTCCAAAAGGATGAGTCTATCACAACTGTATCTTGGAAGCTTCTTCGAATTGATAATGGCACTAGCTACCCTTAGATATGTAAATGTTTTGAATTGAATGTAGTATGCTTTGAGTATTTTTATTTATGCCACTACATCATCAAATAATCTCTTCGCATAATCTCCTTCTATGAATCTAATTATAGTGGATATGAAGGCATCATTAACAATTATATACTCATTACTTTGCTCCAAGAGTCTCTTCTTTACCAATTGAGGGTAGATGATGTATGGTCATGCATCGGGACCTTGCATGCTACCCCTCTTGTACAACCCTAGATAGTCTGTCACCCTTGTGACTAACAAGTACACCAAATATGATTTCATATAGAACTTCCTTTTGTTCTTTATTGCCTCTAGATATTCACATAAATTTTCACTCAAAGTAGAAGCCCAATCAAGTGGCATCTTTGTAGTCTTGATGGTCTCAATAAAATGTACCATAAAGATGTTCAAATGTCCTATTGCTAGTAAACCCATAACCCTACTCAAAAATATAATTGAGTATCCAATGTCTTCTTTCATATATCTTAAGGTCATGTCAACTTTAACAACCTTATTTCCCATAGGAGTCTTCTTCTTCAAGATGCTCCTAGTACCACCTTTCTGCTTGTTCATAGATAAGCTTGATAAATTGATCTACACATGGGAGATGGAATACCTTCTCAATGTTGTTAGGTCAGAGATCAAGGAAAATTTCCCTAGTTATACTCTTCACCACCCTCTTCTTCGGGACAAAGTATTCCACAAGTGTCATTATGAGTTATGAAGATTGTACTGACATTGGGTGCAAAGCTGCATTTAGGAGCCCTAATCGGATCAACATAAAGACCATAGCAGACCACTCAGTAGGTTTGTTACAAATCTTCATGAATTCCCCCAAATTAGTATGCCACAAGTCTATATCTTTGATCTCTAAGTAGTCATCTTGAAACCTAGACTTTGTTGGAACACCTAGGAATTTGAAGATCACTAGATTTGGTGCCATTTTCTTTCTCATGGAAGCTAATGAAGATGTCATTATATCTACACAAATGAATGCCCTTTAGTTTGGAATTAAATAAAATATGATAAATTCAAACCCTAAAGTTGAGTCACAAAATTTGCAAAGAGAAACTACTCAAAAACATAGAAAAAATCTATTTTAACCTCAAAAAGCCTTATGGCACACCTAATAGGTGCATTTTATGTGTATATTTTCAAAATTAAATTTCAATATAAAGTGCACACTAGTGCACCCTATGAGGTGCACTACTACCCACCTTACATGTCTCGAGACCCCTTTTAAAGTGTGATTTTTTACATATTTATGGGTGCAAACTAGCACACCAATTTAGGTGTGCTAGTGCGTACCTCAATTTTTTTAATGTTTTATGCTTTTTTTTAAAACTCTGTCATGCTAGGTTTTGCAAAGTGGGTGTGCATCAGTGTGCTCGAATAGATAAACTGGTACACACCCATTTTGAGTTTTTATGTTTGTTTTTATCTATGTAGGATAGAATGGAAGGAGTCAAAAGGGAGCAGAGAAATCACACCTAAGTGGGTGTGCAACTTTAGTGGGGAGTGGGTGGGAGAAGAAGTAAAGCTACACCAAAGGATAAATGTAGAGACATGAAGCAATGGTGAGAAGAAATGAAAAGTGAAGGGGTTTTTATAGGCCCCCCATCACCCCTTGGCAAAATGGAGGTCTACACCTTTGAGATTGTGCAACTATGGGGGTGTTGTCCTAAAAGATGCATTTGTGGCTTTGGCACATTAGTGCACCAAATTAGGTCCACTAGTGCAACTTTTTCTTTAAAAAGGGATATTTGCATAAAATACCAATTTGGGTCAAAATTTAATGCCAACTAGGGGATCAAAAGTATCTCAAAAAGGGGCTTGGACCCCAAACTAGTGCTCCAATAGAAAAAAATAAAGTAGTGGGTCCCCATTCTGGAAAGGAAGTGGGGCATGTGTTGTGGAAACACAATGCCAAGTATGATTATGGTAAAATGACCATAAAATAAATGGGCATACTATAGCAAGCCCTAACAAGGAAAAAGCATCAATAAATGCTTAGAAGGGAGCACAAGTAAAACCAAGCATTGTAGGACATCAAAGACATCATTTTAGATGCATTTAGTCTTCCAACTTCATATGAGACTAAGCTACTCATAAAACAACTAAAAAATATAGTGGAGAAGGTGAGTGACACTGACCTAGACAAAAATTCCAAATTATTAGAATGGTCAGAAAAGAAGTTTCAAAGCAAAGTAAATGAAAAGATATCAAGTGACATAACACTAACACAGGTTACATTGGAAACTAAGGTTGAGGATGTGAATAAGATACTTGAGAATTTTTTCTCATTGTAAACTAAATTGTGTAATCCAATACTCTTCACCCAGGAGACTAGAAGTCACATTTTAACTTTGGAGAGCCAAATTAGTACATTAGGTGCCAAACTACCTATGACACCAGCTCAAAGTAAGAAGCACTTCAGGACATTGCTTCAAACCCATAGTTAGCTACAATTTCAGTAGATGAGGCCAAAATAAGGGCCAAATTTACTACCATTTAGTCCACTCTAAGCCCTCACATGAAAATTTTGCACAAGGAGCTAGGCTATGTTGAAACCCTAATGAAGAAAGACCCAAATATTTCAACCTTAGATGGTCTAGTCCACCTTGCTACCAAGATAGCTATCCAAATAAAATATTTGGATGTAGCATGTTAGAATTGGGATGCAACTCTAAAAATAATCCTAGATGTCAATAAATACTTTCTAGAAAAACACATAATTAGTGTATATCCCATTGACATAAGTGTCAAAAAGAAGGAGTGAGAGAACAAAGGGGAGACTAAGAGAATGGGGGAGATGATACTTTTGGGAGATATAAGGAGAATGAGAAATGAGGGAGAGCAAGAAAAGGGGAAGAAACAAAGAATGAGAGAAAGTAGAAAAGAAATAGAGTAAAAATAGAGCAAGAATAAAAAACATGAAGTCAAAGAGTATTAGATTTTCTTAGCATGAGTATAAAATTTTGGATACAGAATAAACATATCAACTTAGGGGGAGTTATTAGATTTTGAGGTATACAGTTTGTTACAAAATTTTGACATTTTGAAGTTTTTTATGTAAGATAAGTTAGAAATATGTTATGTTCATGAGATTAAGGATATTATTGGATACTCAAGTGTTTTTGACACTCATGTCAAAGGGGGAAATTGTTGATCTCATATTGCTTTTGACAAGTGAGTATTAACACACTTAAGTTATTTACTTAGTTCATGCCAAATAAGTAGTACATGTCGAGCACAACATGTATATATAAAGCATGTTGAGTTCATAGTGAGAATGAGCCACTCATGTGTTGAGTCACTTAAGTATCAAGTAGACAGTGTATGTTGAGTCATTAAGGAGACAAGTGAATAGTGCATGCTGAGCATCAAAGACTTTAGATGTCAAGTGAGATAGTTTTGACATATTTTTTTGTAAAGGAACAAACAAATATGTAAACCATTTTTGAGCTCACTTAAAAGTGAATTATGATATTTTGGAAATAATGATGAATCTCAAGTTGGATTCCTTATGCAATTACATGAAGCCAATTAGAAAAAGGGAAGGTTTAGGTGGAAAAATGGATGAATCGTAGCCATAAACTCATACCTAACCGTAAGTCACCTAAGTCTTCTTAAGGAGGATGAACACTAAAATCTATAACAAGTGTATAAGGTGTTGAAGGATAATATAAAGAAGTTTGTATGCACAAATAGAGCATTCATGATGACTAAGTAGTTATGAAGTGAGATAACATTACAGAATTAGTTAGAGTAGAATAGAGGAAAGGAAAATGATATAAAAAAGAGACATATGATCAATAACGTTCAAAGAGAGAACAATTTAGAGCTGGTCTATCATCAAGAAATCAAGTGCTAATTATAGGATCAATGCTCAGACATTCTAATAGGTGATTTCAGTCAAAATCTTTTAATAGAGTAGTTCTAGCAAGCTATATGAAATCCTTTAACAAGGTTCTTACTTTATTATGATTTAAATTCCATTACAAAGGCACGCTTCTAATGGGGTATTGAAATCATTTAATAGGGTGAGACTTAACAGTCTTTGTAAGCCTTTAATAGGGCAGACCTTTCATAGGGTAGATCATGTTACATGGTCAAAACATTGTAACCTTCATTAGATACACTTTATTACTACAATAGTGAAGATTTGTGGGTTTCATCTCCACTCTATTTTTTCCTTCTCATTGGAGGGTTTATGGGTAATCATATCTGGTGTCATATGTGTGTGATTACTTATATGTTTACATGTTTTTAGATGTACATGATTTACATGTTATTTCAGTTTACGCATTGAATGTATCAGATGGATGTATGATGAAAGTTTTATGGGTCCAATTTTAAACTATTGATTTAGCACCCCCTAAAAATTTTATCTTTCCTATTGTAATTCCAATAGTTCAATCCAAAAAAAAATATTCAAACTCCAAAACTATGCTTGAAATGCACAAAATTGTCCTGTTATAGGTGATGTCCATAGACCCAATTGTCCAACCCTTGAAAATGAGTTGTAAATGCCATAAATAGACTTCATGATCCATTATAGCCTTCATTAAAAATCATAACTATCCAATTCATTGGTATTCATAGAAGTTGTAAAGCAATTGTGTAAAACTTGCAAAGTTGTTAATGCAACTTTTTGACAACTTTTGCAATTTTTCTCATAGACTCCTCAAACTTGGATAGAATTCTATCAAACCTTCTAGGATGAGCTTAGAACATCTAAGGACTAAATTTTCACACTCTTTACACTCTTTTATGGAATTTCAACTCATTTTTTCACTTAGAGAAACTTTTGCAATTTCCCCCTTATTATGACCTAATTGACAAAATTAGACTCCTAATCCAAAACCTATCAAATCAAACCAACTAAGAACACCTTGGGACTTTATCACTAGTCCTTATTACCATAACGGTTGGTTAGACCATCTACAAACCAAAATTAATATTAGGGCTTTACCTTACCCTAGGTGCTCCTACACCATGATAGTTGTTCCTAATGCATTTGTGGATATTGATCTCATGAACATGCTAGTGGACCATTATGATCTTGACATTGGAATAGTGAGAAAGGATAATGGGATACATTTTGTGGTAAAAGATAGATCTTGCATTGAAGAGTGTTTCAACCTAAGTACACAACCTTTAATAAAAATTGATAGAGCACAATTCAAAGTAGATTATGAGAATGTGATAAAAGTGGTTGGGTATAGAGAAATTTTCCATTTTATGGCTAGGGGACAAAATAGTAGATTGATGCCATTTGAACACATTGGTTCTCACTCAGTCACCAAATTTATGGTTATCTTTAAGAATACTTACTATGCATGGACTCAACTATTTGGAGAGGATAAAAAAAAAGATTATGCTAGACTATATGCAAGTGTATATGAGTATTCAAAACCCCCATACTTATATAGAGTTTTATTTATCCAATTAGATTGAGAGGCTACTTCACATATAATGTGTTGGTGTTTTTACACAACTAAGAAACAAAATACTTAATACAAAGATGATGAACATCACAATAACTTAAGGATTAGCTACTTCCTATAAAAAACTATATGTTCTTTAGATCTAGACCCAACTTGAACAAAATCATGAAAGATTTTCTACTCTTTTGGGTCTGCAAAACCAAGGCGGGTGCACTAGAGAGATAAAATATTCACAACCTGATACTACATTCATATTTCATTCATCCCATGACATTTTATAACAATATTCATCCCTTATAGAAGATAGGTCATAATTCTTCTTAGATCTATAGATAATTCTGAGCAATAGAAGCTACCTAAGACTCAAAGGTTAAATGTAAACAAGTGATGACTAGCTTTGACATTCTTCATACATTTAATGTAACATTAATATTGATTTTTAGATGTTTTCTTGACATTTATCTATGATCTTTCCACATGCTAACTAAAATAGTTGATTAGTGCCTCATCCATTTGGATTCAGAGTCCATTCAATTTCTTGACCTAATAGACCACATTACAATCAATATAATCAACAATTCTCTCTACCACTCATTCTTACATAAATCCTTCCTAATGCTTGGAGATCTTGTCACATTCATTGAAGTATTTACACAATTCATTGAATGAAAAGAAGGAATGAATTGACACACAACTTATCTTAGTTTCATTAAGCTAAACAAGCTTTACCCATCGAACCTCAAAATAAGTAGTCACTAAAAATGGAGACAAGATTTAGAGAGAAAAGATAATGGGTACAGTTCATCTTTGCATTAATCTTCTTTGAAAATTATATAACATTAAATAATACTAAAAATAACTCAAAAATAAGACACCATGATCATGGAAAATTAATGTATTCTCAGAATTTGTAGAGAAAATACATCAAAGAGTTGATATCAAGAAGACTAGACCAAACAAAGCTTAGCAAATCTAAAACTATGCAATGAATTAGACCCTTCCTCTAGTCTTGGGATCTCACTTATAAAGTGTAAGATGCAAAAAGCTTTAGGCATAGAGAAAATGATAGTTGTCCTTAAGATAGAAAGATATTTACATTGTTACTATCACAAAAAGATAAAATTTGGTAAACAGAATGGTTTACATCATGAATATTCTTCTGTGGGGACCACTTCTACTTCACCTTTCATGATTGGTTTCAAAGTTATTGACACTCCTTAGATGGTGTGACCAATGAAGTTACACATGGTGGGCTTGATTCAAATGTCTACAGAGTTACTTCAACTTGAGAGTCTCCATCCATGTCATCATGTATAGTTAACACAATAATTACATCTATTTTTTTGTAGTCATGTCATTAGTTTGGACCATTGTGCCTGTTATTGGAGTTAATTTCTCTTCTTTTCCTTCTTCTGCATGAATAGATGTATCAGTTGTTTGTATCTCATCTTGGCCTATTTCCTCATCATCAATTTCTTCAGTGGGATACTCTTTGGGATTGCTAGAATCACTAAGCACCGAGCAGATCATAATGCGGGGGGAAACACCACAGGTTGAGATACTCTTTATGAACCTAGTTACATTCCCAAGACCCCCAAAATGTTGTGTGGCTGGATGGAGCCTACTATTATAAAGGGGAAAGGGGAAAGGTGGGGATAGATGACATATCAAATGGATCGGGATGGGAAAAGGTAGGGAGAGTAGTGCACCTCGGCCATATTCAATGCAACCCTCATATCATCGAGATTAGGCCCCCAAATAGATTATTGCCCCAAATAGATTCTTATAAGGGCCCTATGGGCTCCCACCCACCAGTAGGCCTTTAGAATAGTTGTTGGGTGGGAACTATAGTGCGTTAGATTACAATAATAAACTCTATTTACCTGTAGGTTCATGCAGACGCACCATAATAACTCCTTAGAATAATAGGGGCCTCCCCCCTACTATCCATACCTAAGGGTAAAGCCCTACCAGAACAACTATTAATGCCCACCAAATAGATTACTGTGGGAGACATTGGTAGGATTGTACCAACCTAGGGAGGGAAGCCAACCTGACCCAAATAAGAGAATCCTCAACTTTGAGCCCCACCAGCCCACCTTGCTTCTCAACCTTTCCCTACTATTTTATGGCCATCACCCCTACTATTCTATGGTAGGGGGAGATAGTGGAGATAGCAGGCGCTTGATCGAGCTAGTTTCTCTCCTGTAGGGGTTTCATATTATATTCATGTCACCATTGGCCACCGGGTTCGTATCTATATTTTCCCTACTATTTATAAGGCTATTCATGTGGTATTCATCCATATTCTTCATTCCTTCGGGTAGTGCCAACCATCATACGGGTACAGCTCCAACTCTGGGTATTTTCCATCCCTTGCCTTTGGATGTTTGTTGGGTCTTCCTACCTTTTCTCTCTCTATTATGTCCCCTCCCTTTGGACATTCATTGGGTCTTTTATCGTTCATTAATTTTGACTAGCCTATCCTTCCTCTATAGTTCGCACTAGGCCCTCTTTGCTTTTTGAGCTACGAGTCCCATCACTGCTTAGCCCTACTATTCTATGGGAAATGGCCCTTTGAAATATAGTGGAGGGGCCTAGAGTGCCCCTACTATTTTCCAGGGCATTTCCCTAACCCGACACAATAGGTTAGGGGTAGGGGTCATCGCCAACGACACTCCTGTGTAGAGTGCCCCTACTATTCGCTAGGGCATCACCTTAACCCAGCTGGGGGTAGGGGTCATGCATGCAGAGTGCCCCTACTATTCTAAGGCACATTAGATAATAGGGGGAAGCTAGGGGTAGGGGGTCTAGCCAACTATCTATATGCAGAAGGGAGCACTTTTTACTCATAAATTCAAAACTAGATCTTAACGTAACACAACTTTTATCTCAGTTGCACATTTTTTTACATCACAAATCGATGCATGCATCTATTCATGATGACTAATCAAGGCCCAATACTAGATTGACAAAGGAGGGATGGTATTGAATAGGCTGAGTAATTCTCAATACCCGTGCTAGGGGAGGACTCCCAAGAATGCTAGGGCTCCCAACCCAACAATACTGGGCTCATTCCATTGGTTTCCCTATAGGGCTAATCTCTAGACTCAATCTCTATAGCTATCATTTCATTGGTTTCTCAAGGCGAAGGGGTTATATTAAAAAAGGGCAGATAGTTGGGCCCCTACCATTCTATAGGCCCTACAATTCTATAGGGGGGGTGGAAAGTAAGCAAGTCCCTAGGGGGGCTAAAGTAGTCCCTTTCTACTTCTTCCTAAGTTCCCACCCTGCATTGAGCCACTAGCCTATAGATAGTAGCCCCCCCCACCCTGTTCACATGTTATGTCTAGAATTTGGACAGTTTACCCTCCCAACTATAGATGGTAGGGGTTTCTACTATCTTGCATAGGTGGTTAGGTGTCGCCAATGAACCCCATCATGTTTTTTTTCCAAAACAACACTGACTTTGGACCCATATAGATTTCATTATGATCTGTAGTGGCTCCAGCCCCTTTATAATATAGGGCGGGCAAGATCAACCCTATAATTTTTAGGTGGCTTGAAGTATCACACCTATCTGTATACATTTCCGTTTCATCATTATCACTAAAGTGATTGATCTCGCAAGACCAAATAAATGGCACCTACCAAAACTATTGGTGCTCTTGGCTCCGCACCTGACACTGGGCCAATAAGCCTAATAGCTACTACTGTGGTATCAATCTAGCCTAAAATTTTATGGCCTCTGATGCAGGGTATGAAATGGGTGCTTCTACAAACTGGCTATGCTCCAACTAGAATTCAAATTGAGTAAACTGATGATAGGTGTCGATCTTGGTCTCTGACTACAGGGTCTCAATCTAGAACTTAATATCTACTTTGAATGTACAAAATCCTACATCCATTTATTGAAATTTATTTCATCTAGCTAATTAAAATTTAGAACCTCTCATTGTTTCTTAATCACAAAATCTCCTAGCTTGTCAATTTCAACAAAATCTTCTTTGATGGAGTTATAAAATAGTTGTACCTTAACAAATTCCTCAATCGTAATTGCCCATAGAAAATGCCCTTTTGCATTTATAACTCCATTTATTCTGTGATATAACAAATCATCTAATTCTTTGCCCCATTCTTCCTTTTATTTCAATTTATCTATCTTTTTAAGTGCATGGGGAAAGAGTTTAAAATTCTTAGCAAGATATTTGAAAAACAATTTTTTTTTTCTTTTGAACTATGACTCTTTTTCATTAAAATTAGATAAATCACTAGCCACATCAAAAGTCTTTTCTATATATGGGCAAGATGAGCTAATAATTGAAATCATCAAAAAGGTAATATCTTTATTCCTATTGGCCCACTTACTCATGATAAGTTTTAAAGCATCTTCACCACCTTTTTATTTCTTCCCATGTATTCATTATTTACACAAATTTCTCATGAAATTTTGGCCAATCAATCTTATCTACTAAATATAAGATTTTCTTCTTGATTTTATCTTCATACAAATCATTCAACTCAATATGTAAGGCCCAAAGTTTATTCTTTTCTTCCTCAAATTCTTCAGCAGTATAGAATTCTAGCCATTGTTGAGTGTCAAGTAACTCTACCAAGGGAGTTTACTTGAATGGTTCAATTGGGGTGTGAGGATAGGTAATTCAAGGCCGGTTTGACTCTCCCACTTTTTTCTTTCCTAGTTGCTTGTCCATCTAGACTACTTGAGTTTCTAGCTCATGTATCATGTTCCCTCTCTCCTTGTATGCTTTCAATATCTCTTGAAACTTGGCATTTAGCTCTAGGAATTTTCCTTTATCTTTTTTAGCAACTACCACCCCAAATTCCATCATCTCCCTATTCATTTTAGATATTTTTTCACTATCTACCTCATCTTCTATATAAAAAATGAGACTACCTATATGCTCAGCACTTGAAATTTCCTATAACCTAGTTTTGTCTCTCTTTTCATAGACCATATCACCAATGCCTGGTGACCATTGTTGTATTTTAATCCTGTATGTTCCTATAGTATTTCTTCCTCAGTTTTAAACTGAGTATCTTTTTCCTTCCTAACAGAATAAAAAATCATAGCATTGGCTATGTCCCATTTAGGCAAGATTACAACTTCAGAGTCTTTCAATAATTCCCTTCCCCCTTCAGGGGTTATTTGTACAAATTCCTCCATGAAGTTAACTTTAACCTCTTCTTCAATTTTAGAGTCCAACTTATTAGGTTTCTCTACTTTTATTAATTTGCACTTACTTTCAAAATTACCAATATTCCTTCTTCACAAGAACTAGGCAACAACTCTAATTTTTACAAAATTTTCATTATTAATGAATTTTTGGAAAGCTTGTGCAATTGTAGGGTCTATTTCCTTACCTCTATAATTTACAATGGTAAGATCAAAAGATGGCATAGGAGGCTCTTCAAGTGCTCCTCCTTCAATATTAGTAGTTGTGACCATAATATCCCCTTCCCCTCCAATTTTCCTCAACTATTCTCTTAGAGATGCTTCATCATCTATTCTGAGTGGAGTCTAGGTGGGTGATTATTCTTCTACATGAGAAGATGATCCCTACTCTAGTCTCTTCTTCTTAGGAGCATGTGTGTCAAGATGGGATTTTGACCTTGGCCACTTGTATGGAGGAACATACTATATGTTTTGGGTCACTACATACTTGGCCTTTTTTCTACAATGTATATTACCCTGGGGTCACAATCATTCTGATGGCTAGCCTCTTCTCCACCTCAATAGCCCTATCTAGGTATGATTTTGTTATGATCTACTTCTTCTCATTTAGTTTTTGCATTATCCAAGTAAATTTTTCCATTAGCATATCTATTTTTATTCCCCAATATTTTTCATCTGCTAAGGGATCATATTTTGGCTCAATTTTTTAAAAAAAATCCAAGACTTTACTATAAACTACCTATTTTTCTTTTCTAAGCTCTTTTTCTTGTAATGAGAACCTATTTTTGATTATGTGCTTAGGAAAATATATATTTTGCATCTGAACCTTAGCCTTACCCCTTTCTCTGAGGAGGTCATAAAATCCTTCTAAATCAACAAAATGGGCATGAGATTGGGCCATTTGATATCTATCTAAGAATTTTCCCAAGTTCCTCCATCCCTTTTTTACAAAAACCAAATTGTCAATAACAATATTCATTGGAAAGAAAGTAACTTTGGATTTATGAAGTAAATCTCTCTCCTCAACTGATCCAATTTTCCATAACAACTCAGCAATCCCTACCTTCAAGGGCACATGGTATGACCACACATGGGGCTTTCCCAAAAAATAATAAACTCTAAAAAAAATAGAAACAACATATGGAATAATACAACCCTAGTTTTGAATTACCAATACTCATTTGGAGTGATATTTAGGTCTAATAAGTTGTAATAGAGACTATGGCATCCTTATTCAAAATTAGGGTTCTGTTTCAAGATTGGTTTGTTGTAAATCAAAAACCATTGATTTTATGTTACCCTAAAATTGTTTGTGCTCCATGTTTCAGGGGTAGGGTTTTCATTTATTTGAATTCAAATATGCATGGGGAGTCTTAGTCCTTTTAAAATATTTTATTTCAAATTTCCGCATATATCTTTTAAAAATCCTTTGCTGACTATTTTACCCCAATCACCTTTATCCAAACCATGGTTATTTTATTTAGTGTTTTGCAAAGCATCTTAACTATGATGGGTTATTTTGGGCTCGCTCTTGATCTCTCCAAGATCAATAGTGGGTGCATACTCGCAAGATGGATCTACTTGGCTTTTATGTAATGCAAGAAAGTACCTTTGTGCCACATAGCACTTGGTGAAATTGGGTTATAACTATGCTACAAAGACTAGGACTTGTCAATACCTTGTCAAAATTTTTTTAGAGCTATCAGTATGGTCAAAGAACGTGCAACTTTCTAGAAATATCATTGGTCAAAGGATATAGTGGGTTTATATTTGGGGATCACATCTATATGCCATTGATCTTTGGAAGATCAATGGTGAGCATATTCCTATTTCATGAAGGTGCAATGATTTTAACTAAAGTGGGAAAGCACCTTGGTGACACCTGCCCATAATGACATCATAGAGCATATTCATGTAGTTTAAAGGGCACAAGTTATGTACATCATTAATCTTTTGAAAATCAATGGGTGGGGCATGATAGAAATATGAAAATGCATGAGTTTTAAAGAATGCAGGGAAGCACCTCTTTGATGTGTGGCACATAATGATGTCATGGACCCACCTTTCCAAAGGATGTTAATAATGTTTCTTTTGTGGCAGTTGTCAGGTGAGTTAAATCATACAAGAAGCATTTCATTGATCATTTTGACTGACTAGGTCCTAAAATGCAAAGATTTTGATTCACCATCGATCTTGGGAAGATCAACAGAAAGCACTTACTCGCATTAATAAAATGACTTAACTTTAAGTAATGCGAGAAAGTGCCTATTTTCCACATGGCATAGTGGGGCCAATCTTTGATAAGGCTACTGAGTCTCACCAGGTGGTAAAGTTTTTCTAAATTGGAGTGCATTCAGTGGTGGAACATGATACATATATGCCAAGTTTCAAATGATGTCATGGGTGTGCAAATTCTCATAATTAATATTGCTATCTATTTCACTATCAGACTTGTAAAAATATATTCATTTAAAAGGTGACATCCTATTGGAAAAACTAGCTGACTGGATGATATAAGGGTAAAAGTTTTTGTGATCATTGATTTGTGCAAGATCAAAGGCCAATGCTTGTCCACATTTTCAAGATGCAAGAGATATAAATACTATGGGGATGTGCCTTGTAGACACATGTCCATGATGATGTCAACACTACAAGAATGAACTAGCACTACTAATAGTTTTTCTCCTTCTATATCATAGGTGTCAAAATTCCATAAGCTATTTGGGCTAACATGGTTTCCAATAACATTGATTGGCTCCATCATTGAACTTGACTCGATCAACGAATAGTGCTTTCCTTCTTTTTGAAGTTGCATGATAGATAAATAAAGTAGGTAAGCACCTTACTGACATGTGTCCTCAATAATGTCATCATTTTTATCTTAGATTGTGAAAAGGGATTAAGCTATTTTGTCAATGATCTTTTAGAGATCAACGGCTAGCACTTGCCTGTATTTTTAAAATGCTCACTGGTTAGATAATGTGAGGAAGCACCAACCTAACGCATGGAAAATATGACGTTAGGGACCCACCTTTTCAAAATATAATAAGGAACCTACTTGTGTGGAGTTTATTAGAATTTACTGCTTCATGTGGAGATTTTCTATTGCTTGATGCAAGAGATTGGGTTTTATGGTAGAACAAAATTCTATGATCATCAATTTAACCATGATCAAGTGTGGTTGTTTTCTTTCATTCTCAAGGTGCTAGGAATTTAAGCAATGTGAAAAATCGCTAACATGACATGTGCCAAAGTGGGACCAACTACAACCAAGGTGGGTTGATGTGTGCCAAGTTGGAAGATTTATCATGCCCAAATTAGAAGTCAGATGAAAAATTCTAATCATTGGATCAAGTTCAGATCAACGATCATTGCTATGTCACTAAAAAAAGATATACACTATTTACTCAATGCAACATGGTGACCAAGGGACCCACCACAATTATATATTTCATATAGTTTTCTCACCCTCAGATTAAGTTTAGATCTACAATTATCACTTTATCACTATGGTGAGTTTCTCAAATGTTAAGGATAGTGAGATAGTGAGTAAAGCAAATAGAAAGGGGGCCCACTATATTTGTACTAAGTGATGCATCAAATGTCCTTTTCTTGATCAAGATGGAATCAACAATCATCACTTTGTCACCATGGGAAGTTGCTCAGGTTTTATGTATAGCAACATAGAGAACAAGGAAAATGAAGGAGGGACCCACTACTCTAGTATTAAAAAATGCATTAAAATGTCTACCTTTAGATTGAGATGAAATCAATGGGTGTTGTTTCATCACTATGGCAACATGCTCACTCTTTATGTATAGTGAGATAGCAACTCAACAAAACATGTCCTTGAGGATTAGTGGGCCTAGTTTGAAGTGCTAGCAGTGAAGAAAAGGTACAGATGGAGAGTTTTCATTGGTTTTACTACCAACATGTCAAGTGGAAGATGAGTCATCCTAGTTTTTACTCTTGGATCATATGATTTTCTGAGATCAACGGTGCAAATTTGAAAAGGGAATTTTTTAAAATAATAAATATGTATTTGTAGCATTTAGTTGAGTAAATTGAAAAAAAAAAAATTTACAATAATTTCATATAGTTCACACTATGGAAATCTTTAAAATTTTCAAATTTACTCTTTTAATTGCTTTGGCCATGGAGTTGGAGCCTAATTTTCAAATAGCTACCAGAGGGGCATTTTTTGCCAAAAATATACACTCCAATATACTATTGGAACAAGGAAGAGATGAGTTATTCATTTCTGAGATCAACTATTGTAGAGGAATCTAGTGGTTTAGTCTATAAGTGAATTTGTATTCTTTGGGACATTCTCAGTGGAATGGGCAGAATTCATTATGCAGGATCAGAATCAGTTAGGAGGAAAACATTAAAGTTTGTTGAAGCCCAATGTGATTCTAAAAAGTTTTCATGGATTCTAGAGTTCATTTTTAACTAATTTTGTTGTTGCCTGGAGTTAAAATTAGGCATCAAAATTAGTTATGATTTCTACCAAATATTTAAATCACTTTGTGTTTTTGGGAGGCCAAAATGATGGGGATTTGATATGCAGTTGCAGAGAGAGATTAGAGAGATTCTTTTCATTTCTAGAAGTTTTTGTCCAATTGGACACATGTTAGATGCAAAAAAAATCTTGGAATTCACTCTCCTTTATATTATTCTCTTCCTTTCTCATTGTTGTTGTTGGCAGTTCTTTCTGTGATACCAGTAGGGTTCTAGTGTTTTACTGTGAAACCAAGGTTGTTGTTGGTTTTACTTCCTATCTATTGATCTATGCTCTAGCAGTGAAGGCCACACATCCATTCTTATGTAGATTTTAATTTCATTTCATGTATTATTTTCTAAGATATAGAAAAGTTGATGCTAGATCATGCGAAGTATTTTGAGTTTCATTTAGTTTTACTAGTTCATGCATTTAGTCTTTCCAAGGATGAATGCAAAACGGGATTTAAAATGAATTATTTATGTTTTCTTATTCTATCTCCTAATTCTTCATATGCTATTGAATTTGAGATTAAATGAATAAGATTCATTTGATTTAAGGCAAATTTGATGAGTTATATGTCAGATCTATTATTGGTTTTGACTTAAGGAGTCAAGTAAATTCTTCAATGTTCTGATAGGGTTTTCTGGGTATATAAAGGGGATATTTCATCAGAATGGAAGTTTGGGATTTTAGTTGACAAGCTTAATTGTAAGGCAATCAAGTTAAGTCATCCTATTGGTAATTGTAGACACCTAAAAATGCTTTAAAAAATAAAGTATTTTTATTTTTTGAAAAAAGTCCTGATGACATCATCATTTATTAATTAATTATCTGATTAATTTATTTATTTCTTTTTATGCCATTAAATCCCTTTATCTTAATTAAAAATATTTAATTAAGGAATCCCTCCCAAAATTGTTTAAATCTTATTTAAACATTATTTCCTTATTTATTAATTATTTAATTAATAAATTGACCAAAAATCCTAAAATAAATAAAAAATTTATTTTTTGCCCAAAACTTGGCCAATTTCCTTATGACCAATAACCTCTTCCAAAATCTTCTAATCCTTCTTTAATTTCGATTAAAGGCTAATCCCATCATTTCCTACTCCTAATCCCAACTCAAAATATTTAATTAAGATTAAATATTAATCCTCATGTTTATTAAAAAAGTTTTAATAAATATCTCCTCAACCCAAACCCTTGAAATAAATAAAACTTTATTTATTTCCTAAAAATCTAATTTATCCTCATCCTAAGAAGTTCTAGACTCTTCTAGAAAGTCTTCATCCTCATCCTAGGAAATTCTAGAGTATTCTAGAAAGTCTTTATCCTCATCCAAAGTCTAGACTCTTCTAGAAGATGTCTTTAAACCTAATCCTAATCCCCTCCTAACCTTGTCACATTCTCTAAACATGGGTTAAAACTTACTAACCCAAGCCAAAGTTAACAAATATCTCCTCCTTCACCCACCCTCATTAAATGCCATCCACTTGCCTATCCCTAAGCTAATCCTAAACCATCCTAATCCATCCTCTAATCATTTGCACAAGCCTAAACAAGCTTAAAATCTTCCTAATCAAGTCTAAGTTGAAATTTCTCTCATCACCCTCAAAATATCTCAACCATAAAACTTTATGAAGTCCACTAGGTCATAAATGACTCTTACAAGCCCTTTTATTGCTCTTACAAGTCATTATGAGGGTCTTTATGAAGATTTCATCCCTTGAGCCTCCTTTGTTGACTCATCCTTCCCCTTTCCTCCATCCTCTCACCATGTGACATGTGTCACTCCTTGATTGGTTGTAAGAAAGCAAAATCCATGTGCTCTCTTCTCATGCAATCTGAGCCCTCCATGAGCTTTTTCCCATCCTTGCGTCTTAGCCCTCAATCCCTCAAGCCTCTTGCCTATAAATTGGATCCTTCCCCTTTGCAAAATAACACAATCCATGAATTAAAGTCATAATGCCATTTTGAGAAGCCATTTTACATCAAAATCATACACTCACACCCAAATTCCAACTCCATTTGAAGCCCTTTTTGAAGCATAAGCTTGAGCATACATCCTATCTATTTAGACAAAGCTACTCAAAAAGAGAGCGTCTCATTGAGAGAGCCCATTAATGGTTCATATTCTCAATTGAGAGCTCATCTTAGTCTATCTTGAAGTTTATGAATTTTTTTTAGTTTGTAGAAGCTTTATTTAAATTTGGTTTCTATTAGCATACTAACATTGCTCATATACATTTTGGCACGCCAGGTGGGACCCTGCATGGGTCATCTTCATTAGCTTTTTTAGTCAATTTTTGTATGACATTTGCTGATTTTGGCTAATTTTACTTATTTTTGTGATTGGTAGGATTGTATAAATTGGTTTTGTAGGTCCACATGAGCATGAAGAAGACAAAGGAACTCATAATCTATCTCATAGTGTTTGCAGATTTTTCAAGCTTATAGGTGGACAAAGAACTTAAAATTCTTCTTCCTCTTCTTGTCTATATTCTTCTTATTCCATCTACTTCTTCTTCTTCTTCTTGTGGGAGATCTTGGCCATTTTTTTTTAAGGAAGCAAAATCATACACACTTCTTTTTAGTGCTTAAAATGAACCCCCAAATCATACTTAAATCCATTGAAAAATTAAAAATTTGCAAAAAAGAAAAAATCTTTTAAAGTGAAACTAAGCCAATCTAATAATTTGCATCCTTGCAACATCAAGGTTTTAGATGCATTCATGCAAAATTAGGAACACTTCATTTTTGGAAATTTAAAAAGAACTTCAAGTTTCCATTTCAAAAGGTTCAAAATCAACACTAAGTGCACACTAAAGTTCTTTTAAAAAATCTCATGAAAACTAAGAGTCCTAAATGGTTGCCAAAAATTGTCCTAAAAGCTTTGTTATTTGTTCCAAACAAATTTCTTATTGCAAAATCTTGAATGTTTCTTAGGTTTTTCATGCATCAAAACAATCTAGGAATATCATTTTTGGGCTTAAAATATGCAAACTAGAACACAAAATCTTGAATGAAAACCAAAGCCCAAAGAGTCATTTTCACTTTTGAGTCCAAAAAAATCTTGAATGATCTAAGGTTAAAACAAAGCACTTCAAAGTTCTTAAAACAACACACAAAATCTCAATCTTGAATGCTCAAAAGAAAACGCTTGAATATTTAACCACTTGTCTTTGAATGCATATTGCCAAAATCACTCTTGAATGCCATGGATTAAAATCAAATTTTCCTTGAACGCATGATTAAAACAACAAATCCAATCTTGAATTCTAAGGATCAATTAACCATTGCAATATCAAACACTTCATTTGGAGCTTCTAAAAATTGAACAAAACAAATCTCTTTTCCACATGCAATCTAGGTAAAGTTTGATTTTTGGACATTTAAGAAACCTTGTTAAGTTAAAATACAAATTTGCAAAAATCAATTTGAGTAGTTCCTTGGACTCACCTCTTTTCTAATCACCGATCAAATATTAACCATTGGTTGCAATCTCAACACCATTTATGGGGATGGGTCTACTTGAAAAAGGTGTTAAATGTTCCACAATCTAACTCACTCACTTGGTCTTTGAATGTTTGCTTTAACTTTATAAAAATTCTTAAATGATCAAAACTCTAGATTAAATCAATCACACTTCAAGTTTGGGCACTAAAATTGAACAACAACTGATGTGGAGAGCCTCCGGGCACGTGCTTGAAATTGAATCTCACACACTTTTGTTTTGGGCTTAAAAAAAACTCACACTCAATCTTGAATGCCTTAAAGAAAATTAATCGATACTTGACATGGTGGGCCTCTGGGCGCACGAGTTTTCTTTTGTTGACCCTAACTCTTCTTATTGTTTGCATTCTTTGATCGATTTACTTTTGTTGGTGCTTCAAGTTGGAATTGAACATTGTCTCTTAAACATGAGTGCTTGCAAAGTCTAGATTAGCACACATAAGAGTCAGTTGGTAAAAGAAGAAGCGTGTTTTTTAGCCCAAGGTCATCCAAGTCTTCTCTCCCCTTGTCGTATTTCGAGGCCATCTTGGGTGCATAAGATTAGGATCCAAAACCTTATTTATTTTTAGGAGGCATGCTTGGGAATTTCATCACCCCTTGGACAACCTCAACTCCAGCGTTCTGGCAGAGTATAAGAATCGGGAGGTGAATCGAAAGACACCTCTCTTGGGATCAAGATTTTGTCACTCGGGCTAAGCCTCAAGGAACTTTATACCCTTGAGAAGTGAAAGAGGAGAAGTGGGTTACCGCTCCTCTCAGCTGTGTGACATCTTTTTGGTCTCATCTACGGATTTGGGCCTCACGTACCTTGCGTATATCGAGGACTCCCTAGCTAAACCAAATTTCATCCTTGTAGAAAGCTTCCTAGGATGTTGGTGTGTTTGATGTGCTTGCTCCAAAATTTTGTCTGCTTGTTTATTCATAGCTTTTGAATGAATGTTTTCCAACTTTGGTCAAAATCCCAGAAAAGAAAAAATCTCCCAGCTCAAGGCATACTTAGCGTAGTCACTGCCTTATCAAAAAATCATCCAAGCTCCCCCCCTGGAACCAAATCTATCTAGTTCCTTGCTTTGGAACAATCCCAAATCCAAAATCTCTCCAAATCATCCCCCCCCAGCCAGCTAGAAACCCAATCCAAAATCACACCCAAGCCTTTAGAGAGTTGTTGTCATTCTGCTAGAATTTGTTATCTAATCAATCCGACCAATCCACCAGCCTCACCACGGTTATCCTTTTGACAGAGCTTTGTCTAGGGTAATCTAGCTTTGTCACTTGTTATCCCTCATCACCTTGAGCTAAAGGTTGGGATCCACAAGTGATCAATCTTGTGTCATGCCCATAGGATCATTAGTCTATTCTTAGGTTGACACAATCTCCACCAATCCAGTGCATAGGAAAGAAAAACTCTCATTTTTTGACAGCATGCCTTTGAAGTCTTCCATCCACAGGAAATCCAAAAATCTCCAGCCAATCCTCCTTTAGGTCTGTCATACAGCTTTGACTCTCCCTAGGAAATCCTTCATCAACCAATCCAAAATTTGAGCTTAATCCAAATCCGACCATGAGCTTCCATGTTCATCCATATGCAAGACCCCATCCCCATCAAACTCATCATCAAAGCATGAAGTACCAAACCTATCATGATGTGTTCAATCGTATTGTCCTTGCTCCTGCCACCTCCTATTCCAATGATGATGAAAATCTTGTTGACTATGAAGGGTATCTTGAGAGCTTTAGAAACATTCCACCAACCATCCCCCAAAATCCAAGAGTTATTCCAAACTATCTAGTCATGCCATCCGATATTCTAGCTTCCCCTCCATCACCCCATCAACCAAGCTTCCAATCTTCCACCCCCATCACACTAGCTATTCCTATCAATCCACCTCCACCTTCGACACACAAGTCTCCAAGGAATCTCCTAGAGGAAATACAAGAAAAGTTGCCTCCAACAGTCAATAAGCCATGTCATCTAATCCAACCATGTGAAGTAGTCAGCGATGAAGCTTCCCCATCTATAATATCACCTCTATCTCCCATAGCTATCATCCCCATACCATCCATCAAATTGCTTAAAATCCTTCCACTTCTCGCAAGCATCAAAATCCCACCACCTATCAAATCCCTCCAAATCTTATCCATATCGCCTCCAAGCATTTCCCAAATCTCTCATAATGACCCTTATGCATCCATCTTCTACTCACCCATCTCCACTATTGAATCTCCCATCTATCCACCCGCTGCCTTTGAAGAATCCATCCCTTCACCTCCTATCGCACCATCCACTCCAAACCAATCCTATCAAGATCTTTCCCAAAAGCATGTTGACATCCCCCAAAGCATAAATGAAGATATGATCGTACCATGTCTTCCATCCATAGTGCAGTCACCATCTCCTCCATCTCCAAAACCTCAAGCCATATCTCCTCCACTACAAGATATCTTGTCATCCCACCAGCTACATCAAGATCCTATCCTTCCATCTCCCCCACTCCATGCTTCCATCTTACCACCTATCCAAGCTATTCCACCATCTATAATCTACCCTCTTGGTTCACTTACATTCATCCACAGTGGCCCTCTCTCAGCAGAAGAATTAAGAACAGTATCTCCCCATTGCAATACACCTAATAAATCACTTCTACCATTTTCTACAAGCAAAAAGTTTCCTCAGCTTGTTCAAATGCTCAATCGATGGCATTATCAAGGTCAAGGTTTAGGACCACAAGAACAAGGAATCAGAGAGCCTATTATTGCACAAAATAATCTAGGATTTCATGATCTTGGATATGTATCCAAAGGCTCACCATCTAAAGGTGTTGGTACACCACACCCCCAAACCAAGCCTATCTCCAAGCCCACCATGCCAGCCTCCCATCACTCCTTCAAGAAATCTTATGTCATCCCCCCTCCACCATCTTTGCAACCCAAAACAACCTACCATATCCCCCCTTCATCCGCTAAATCCATTTTGGGTCCCTATGTCCCAAAATCTACCATCCTCCATCCTCCTATTAGCCATCATAAAAATCTTATTCCATCCATTCCTATGCAAGATCAACAAAGGCACATATCAGGGCACATCATCCATCATCATCCCCCTACATGCTCTTTCATATCCTCTCCATCTCACAAAGCTTCTCCTAACCATCTTCCCAAAGCTTACCACAACAATATAAATGCCAACTTCAAAATGCATAAAGCTAAAAATCCACATCCTAGGCAATCATATGTCTATTCTAAATGACATACTCCAAAAAGGAAAATTCCAATCAAAGAATGCAAAACAATGCAAAAGCCTATGAAAAGAAAATCCAAAACCATGTGGATCCCCAAGAAAAAATTTGAAACCCAATGCATAATGGCATCCACCATTGCTAATCCCCCATCTAGTGACTCATGTCCCCCATCTCCTAACTCCATCTTGGGTGCCTATATCCCCAAGCATGCTTCCACAAATCCTCCATCACGCCCTCATCTACCATCTATCCCCCATATGCTCTTTTCACACCTGTCCCAACATGTGACAATGTTGCTCTTGCAAGCATCCCCATCTCATGCTCCTTTCTAGCATTTTCATCCCTCCATCTCCTACCATCAATCCAATCTAATCCGATCTATTGCATAAATCACACATCCAGTATACCAATAGCTAGCAACAAAATTGAACATTCCAACAGCCAGTGAAAAATCCCAAAAAAGCCAAAATACCTGAAGAAAGCCAAAATCATTCCAGCTAAGTCCAAAGTCAAAAAGTCAAAAAAAGAGAAAAAAATAAAGCGTGCACTGGTGAAAACTTGGCGATTCAAGCACCTTGGACAAGTACCATGATGAAAACTTGGCAGACAAGCGTCATGAGTAATCTTGCCATCCTCAGCTTAGCCTATCACCCTCATGCTTTTGGTCATCTCTTGATGTCCACCTCCATCTTCCAATCTATCCACCTATCCTCCATCCTCCAGCTTCCATCTCACACCATCCACTAATCTTATGCAGCTTCAGCCAATCATCTCAGCTATCATCCATCTCCCTAGCCCCTTCAACTTTTTCCATCCTAGCTTCAATCCTATCACATCCATCATAAGACCTCCTTTCACATGTTATCTTCTAATTGGGGGCACTATATTCCTTGGAGATCTTGTCTTGTCCATCCTCCCTTGTCATTGGTATCTAGCTCTAGGCTATCCTCATGCAAACCCAATGTCATCTCTTTATATCCATCATAATCCTAGCTATCTACCATCCTATCCAGCCATCTCATCCTGCTCCTCTAGCTATCCTTGGTCACAAAATCTCTCATCATCATTGGATGCATCCTGCCAAATCCATATCCTTCACTATCACCCCACCCTTAGCTTTTGCATCTTGCACAACAATCGAACCATCCTGCTATCCTATCATCCTGAGCTTTTTCCTGCTTGTAACTATCTTGGTCCGTTAGCTTGTACCATATCTTGGTCAGCTTCAGCTTGTAAATATCTTGGTTTGTCAGCTTGTACATCTTCTTTAGCTTAGTACCATTGTATCTATCCAGCTTTTGTGTCAGTTCTTGCACCCATTGCACAACCCTTGGTTAGCTATTCCCATGCATCCTTTAGCTAGATCTCCTATCACCAAAGTGCTATCCTTCTTAGTTAAGCTTGCCAGACACACCACCCATCTAGATCCACCAGCTTAGGTGCTCTCCGATAGGTCCTTGCAGGATATAGCTTTCCTCATGTCTGATCTTGGTCCGTGAGTACCTCGTCCTACCCATCTCATTGGCAAACAGTTCTCTTTTGGATTTTCACTTTCTTTTGATTTGAAATCTTCCCTTTTGGGTCTTGAAGTATCTTTTCCAAGCAATCCTTTTGTTCCCTCCTCAAGGTTGCCACGATCTTTCATATCATGGTATACTGTGAATGGGGCAATCAGAGTGTAAGGTCTTGATCATGTCTTTTGCTTGTTTTCTTTTTTGCTTGTGGGTTACCCAGTGTCGTTTCCACACTACTTCCTCTGGGATTCATGTGTGATACTGGGGCAATCCTTGCGTGTTTGTTTTGAGTTAGTTTGTCAGTCCTCTGGATAGTTGGTGAAAAGGCCTTAATGTTCTTGGTAACCTTGGCAATTAACCAATAGTCCTATAGCAAATCTAGTGCTCAACTACATGGTGGTACTTCTCTTTGAAGTATCCCCCCGCTCAAAAAGCTTCAATGGTTTTCCTTCATCTCCATTATCCCTCATCCATATCTAGCATTCGTCTCTCCTACCCCAGCTGATGCATCAGTATCTCTTTGAATCACTCATCACTCTTAGCTTTAGGGATCCACAATCCTAGTCTTAGGGATCCACCAATCCAAACCAACCCACCAAGCCTCATCTTTCGAGATCCACAATCCTAGTCCTAGGGATCTCTGAAACCCATCTTCCGCCAATCTAACTCTTTGAAATCTTGTTGCATCAGCTTTATAATCCCCTCATCCATCTCCCTATCCTGGATTCTTTTTTATAGCGCTCCGCTCCTTCATCCTCCACTTTCCCTAAAGTCTTAAGCTTGCTTCCTCTTGTGCATCTGATTCTCCTTTATCATTCTCCCATAGTGAGAGTTTGAGCTAATTTAGCCCCTTCTCTTTGCCCATCTGAGTCTTCTTTCTCATCTCAGATTGTTTTACTTTTCAAAAAGTCATCGAGCCTCGCTTTCTCTCCTCGCCGCCTTCTTGAGGGGGCATCTTGCAATCCATTCTCTCCTCTTCTGCTCTAGCCTTGGGCATCTTATTTTCTTATCTTTGATGCCATGCCACTTGCGGCATCACATCAAAGAGGGGCAAAATGTAGACACCTAAAAATCCTTTAAAAAATAAAGTATTTTTATTTTTTGAAAAACGTCCTGATGACATCATCATTTATTAATTAATTATTTATTTATTTTATTTATTTATTTTTATGCCATTAAATCCCTTTATCTTAATTAAAAATATTTAATTAAGGAATCCCTCCCAAAAATGTTTAAATCTTATTTAAACATTATTTCCTTATTTATTAATTATTTAATTAATAAATTGACCAAAAATCCTAAAATAAATAAAAAATTTATTTTTTGCCCAAAACTTGGCCAATTTCCTTATGACCAATAACCTCTTCCAAAATCTTCTAATCCTTCTTTAATTTCGATTAAAGGCTAATCCCATCATTTCCTACTCCTAATCCCAACTCAAAATATTTAATTAAGATTAAATATTAATCCTCATGTTTATTAAAAAAGTTTTAATAAATATCTCCTCAACCCAAACCCTTGAAATAAATAAAACTTTATTTATTTCCTAAAAATCTAATTTATCTTCATCCTAAGAAGTTCTAGACTCTTCTAGAAAGTCTTCATCCTCATCCGAGGAAAATTCTAGACTATTCTAGAAAGTCTTTATCCTCATCCAAAGTCTAGACTCTTCTAGAAGATGTCTTTAAACCTAATCCTAATCCCCTCCTAACCTTGTCACATTCTCTAAACATGGGTTAAAACTTACTAACCCAAGCCAAAGTTAACAAATATCTCCTCCTTCACCCACCCTCATTAAATGCCATCCACTTGCCTATCCCTAAGCTAATCCTAAACCATCCTAATCCATCCTCTAATCATTTGCACAAACCTAAACTAGCTTAAAACCTTCCTAATCAATTCCAAGTCGAAATTGCTCTCATCACCCTCAAAATATCTCAACCATAAAACTTTATGAAGTCCACTAGGTCATAAATGACTCTTACAAGCCCTTTTATTGCTCTTACAAGTCATTATGAGGGTCTTTATGAAGATTTTATCCCTTGAGCCTCCTTTGTTGACTCATCTTTCCCCTTTCCTCCATCCTCTCACCATGTGACATGTGTCACTCTTTGATTGGTTGTAAGAAAGCACAATCCATGTGCTCTCTTCTCATGCAATTTGAGCCCTCCATGAGCTTTTTCCCATCCTTGCATCTTAGCCCTCAATCCCTCAAGCCTCTTGCCTATAAATTGGATCCTTCCCCTTTGCAAAATAACACAATCCATGAATTAAAGTCATAATGCCATTTTGAGAAGCCATTTTACATCAAAATCATACACTCACACCCAAATTCCAACTCCATTTGAAGCATAAGCTTGAGCATACATCCTATCTATTTAGACAAAGCTACTCAACAAGAGAGTTTCTCATTGAGAGATCTCATTAATGGCTCATATTCTCAATTGAGAGCTCATCTTAGTCTATCTTGAAGTTTATGAATTTTGTTTAGTTTGTAGAAGCTTTATTTAAATTTGGTTTCTATTAGCATACTAACATTGCTCATATACAGTAATGACTCTATGTTTCAATGGATAAGGCACTGATCACTAAATTAGATGCAAGCTAATATGAAGGGCATTTTCACAAATCTTTTTTATCAAATAAATTTAGTATTTCATGTTTTGTAGTGGCCTAAAAAGAATTAACCCTCTCTTTTCTTATGGATTCATAGGTTATGATTTGTAGCTATCTCATTTCTATGTTATTGCATAAGTATCAGAAGACAAAAGTGTTTCATCTGCTATTATTAGGTTCAAATTTATATCTAAATTATGCTGGTACCATATATCAAAACCTCAAGATTAACCCACCTAGGTCTAGCAGAGCCTAAAGTGAAGGAGGAATCATGCCTTATAGTTGGCCCAAGATTGCAGTCAAGTGTATCCATCATAGGAATGTTCTAGCCTTAGATGCATTGGTCTAGTTTCTTGGTTATTTTCAAAATTTTTAAATTAGGAGCCAACAAAATGGTGACTCTACTATAGATTTGTGTATAGAAGAAGCCAAAATCTCTAGCATGAAAAAGATTGGATATAACATATATATAGCAAGAGGTGTTTCTTATTTCCATGTTGAAGTTTCATGTCCCCCAATGTCCTTATTCATTGAAAGTAGTAGTTTAACTAAATTAAATATATTGTAGTATCAAAGTCATTTGGCATTTTGATAAGTTGTTGTCATAATTTAGAATCAATGTTAGGTTCTTTCACTTTGTCAAGAGTGTGAAATTCCCAAGTGTTGTACAAAGTTTTTAAATACCTATTCTAAATTATGCACCAACTTATTATGTTTTGTAAGTTTGGCAAATCTTTTCTCACTAATTGAGTGACAACTCAATGTTATATCTTTGCACCAGTGCTTTGTGAATGTGAAGGTATTTTGATAGAAACAATTGTTGGAATGCAGATTTGAAAAATATATCTCGAGTTCTTGACAAATGGGTGGAAGAGTTGTATGAGATGCAGTACAAATGTTACTAATTCTAGATAAGATCTAAATCTGTTGTTACTTGCAGCATTGAAGTAGTTGCAGGCATTAGTATTGAAAGGTATTTTCTATTTTAAAGTGATTTCATTTACATTAAAGTAAACTTTACAAAAGTCTCTCCATTAAATGGTAATTTCATGGTAATTTCAGCACTAAGTAGGAGATTGGTTTGATTTATCTCAGCATACTTTTTGAAGAATAGATTGAGTAAGTTTTGTCATATTTTGAAGTATGTTTGAGGTTGCACTAGTAGAAGATTTTCAGATTTTCTGCAAATAATGAATTTTGAAAGTATTTATTGGTGAATGAGTTTCAAATCTTTGAAGAATGTCAAGTTTCCTTTCATCTAGTATGTAGCCTATTAGTGAGAATTATATATCTATTTCTATCAAGAGATATATTCCATTATGTTTTGATGGAATTCATGGTTTCCCAAACCCTATGTTATATAATCTTAAAAATTATTTGACTAAGTTTAGTGGGAAACATGAAAATCTAGCCAGTCATCATGTTCAATTGTTCAATGACTTTGTTGGTGATTTTGAAATTGCTCATGAAGATGTTCATATGAAGTTGTTTGTTCAAAATTTAGAATGGGATGCTAGGGATTGGTTTTCCTTTTTTACTTGCATGTTCTATTTCATCTTGGGATGAATTGCTTTTAGCCTTTATGAAGTAGTTCAGAGAAAGAGTAAGCATCTCTAATTATTTTGATAATTTCTTAAAGATCCAAATTAGGGATGGTGAATTAGTTCCTAAATTTAATATCAGATTTGCAAAGGTTTTAAATGAGATTCTTGAAAGTTATAAACTGGATGATCAAATGTGTTTAGTGGTTTATCTTAATACATTTGATAAGAAGATGAGTTATCTAATTAGAGATAAAGAACCTAAGACTTTGCATCAAGCATTCATGACAACAATGGAGATTGAAAATAACATAAAGTATGGATTAACTAGGAGTCATTTTTGTAGAAATGTTTTCCCGCAAGATGAGGTTTAGAGAACAAATCAATTTCATGAAGAATATTCAAGTTTATATTAGCAAGTAGGTACTTCTACTGTGGTGCATAATTTTGTTAAAAATTCAAAATTAAAGATATGTGCAGATGAAGCTTCTCGGTTTCAAGGAAGAGATGATTTTTTTATTGATAAATAGAGTGTACATATTTGTGATATCACAATAGCAGATGATAAGGTGGATTCACTTGACTAGTCAGATATGAAGGAAATGATTTCTCTTATTAACAGATTGCATTATGTTGAGAATGTTATAAAGGTTGAAGTTGAAAGATATGCATCTCAATATGAGTATGAAGAAGCTGAAAGTCATCTTTCAAATGATGAAGATAAAGTTGCTGATCTAACATATTATGAAGAAGCATCATGTGAAGAAAATGGTGAGAGTTGTGGCTCAAGTCAAGAAGAGGATAGTTTTAGTATATGTTTGTCTTCATGTGAATCTAATGCAAATTGGGAAGAAGAAAGAAATGATGAAAGTGAATACTCTTACAAAAGTAAAGGTTTGAATCTTTGTTCTAAATCTGAAAATGAAGTTCCATTTCAGAGTTATACAAGCCAGCTTGAGATTGAAATTTGTGAAGAAGAGATGTCTATGCAATATGAGGATAAAGAGATTGTTTATAAAGATGAATTGATTAGTTGTGTAGATGAATGGTGCGAAGATGCAAATAGTAATAATCAACAGTACATAAATGATTCTAAGATTGATGCATCAACACTTATTGATAAGATAAAAGGTGATTAGTTTGCAAGACATTTGAATCATCTAAATCAAGACAATGAAAGTAACATTGATCTATTTTCTACATGCTTCATTGATGGAGTTAATGGTGTGTCTTCTTGTGATGATTCTAATTTTTCTTCTTCATATGCTAAAAGTGTCCATGATAGTGATGTTAGAAATAGTTTTAAAGTTTTCACTAATCCATTATATGGTGAGGAGTTTGATGTTGGTCAACACATCACTTGTCATAATGTCTAAAAAGGTGTTTTGCATGGAATTATCAACCCTCTTTTTGAAGAGCACATCGATGGTTTAGATTTAGTGGAGGATGATCTTAATGATGATACTTTATCCTACTACTTTGAGAGATCAGATTGATCTTCTTCTGAATTTGACAATGATTACGAGGATGATGTTGCATCTCATAATATGGATGACAAGGTGTTTGATGAAGGTGTTATTAAAAATATGTATGCACCTTGTAATGAATTTTATGATGAATACTTCAATGTGATGAATAATTCATTTGCTAATTTCAAAGGACCATTTCAAGATTCTATATTAGATTCAAACTATGAAATTGATGATATGTCTGAGTATAAATCTAATTGCTCTTTCGAGTACCATCCAATTATGCATAAGGATACATATTTTCAAGGTATGTGTGATCCCTTTCCCCATGTTGAATATGATGCCTTCATATTCAAGACTAATAGCATGCATAATTCAATTAATGAAGAAGATTTTCAGTTTGAATCTAATATTTTTGAGCATGCTAATCAGAACTTTCATAATGAGCAAGTAGTTGAAGGTGAATCTAGTTCTTATATGCATTATGAAAGTCAAGGTGTAGATTTATTTTTGCTAAGTGGTGTGTTTCAAGATGTTAATATGATTGGCAAGGCTGATATGAATAATATTTCTATCTTACCTCATGAGAATGTAGATGAAAATTAGATCTATGACAAAGGTAAAAGGTTTTGTTGAAGTTCAGTGGCCCAAGGTCATTGATTGTACATAGTAGGAGTAGTTGTTTCCTATTTTCAATAAAGCTCTTTGAAAGAAAGTTTTTCCTATTAGGTGTGTGGTATGCTTCTTCCAGAGATTTAAATCCTTGCCATGCTTGCAAGAGGCATGCATCCCCAGATAGAGCCATTGTTGGCCTAATTTTTCACCATTCAAAATTTTTGCATATTATAGTGAAAATTCACTTGCTTATTCAAAATTATGGTTGTGTTTCAAGATTAGTTTTTCGTAAATAAAAAAATGTTAATTTTATGTTACCCTAATATTGTTTGTGCTCCATGTTTCCAAGGGTAGGGTTTTCATTTGTTTGAATTCAAATATGCATAGCAAGTTTTAGTCCTTTTAAAATATTTTATTTCAAATTTTTGCGTATATCTTTTAAAAATTATTTCTTGACCATTTTACCCCAGTTACCTTTATAATAACCATGATTATTTTATTTAGTGTTTTGCAAAGCATCTTAACTATGATGGCTTGTTTTGGGCTAGTTGTTGATCTCTCCAAGATCAATGATGGGTGCATATGCACAAGATGGATTTGCTCGACTTTTATGTAATGTGGGCAAGCACCTTTGTGCCATGTAGCACTGGGTGAGATTGGGTTATAACTGCACTGCAAAGACTAGGACTTGTTAGTACCTTGTCAAAACTTTTTTCAGAGCTATCAGTATGGTCAAAGCACGTGCAACTTTCTAGAAATATCATTAGTCAAAGCATACAGTGGGTTCAGTTTTGGGGATCACATCTATATGCTATTGATCTTTAGAAGATCAACAATAGGCATATTCTCGCTTGATTAAGGTGCAATGATTTTAACTAAAGTAGGCAAGCACCCTAGTGACACCTCTCCATAATGATGTCGTAGAGGATATTCATGCAATTCAAAGGGCATAGGTTATGTACATCATTGGTCTTTTGAAGATCAATGGGTGGCACATTTCTGTAATATGAAAATGCACAAGTTTTAAAGAATGCGGGCAAGCACCTCTTTCATGCATGACACATAATGATGTCATGGACCCACCTTTTTAGAGGATGTTAATAAATTTTTTTTGTGGCAATTTTCAAGTGAGCTGGATCATACAAGAAGCATTTCATTTGTCATTTTGGCTATCTGGGTCCTAAAATATAAAGATTTTGATTCACCATCGATCTTGGGAAGATTAACAAAAAGTGCTTACCCACATTAAGAAAATGACTAGAGTTTAAGTAATGCATTCTAGTGCCTATTTACCACATGGTACAGTGGGGCCAATCTTTGAGAAGGCTACTGAGTCTCACCAGGTGGTAAAGTTTTATTGAATTGGAGTGCATTCATTGGTGGAACATGATGCATATATGCCAAGTTGCAAATGGGTGAAAAAATTATTAGAATTAATATTGTAGTTTGTGCCATTGTTAGACTTGTCAGAATACATTTATTTAAAAGTTGACATCCTATTGGACAAACTAGTTGACTGGACTATATAAAGGTACAAATTTGTGTGATTGTTGATTTGTGTAAGATCAAAGGCTAGAGCTTGCCTAAATTTGCAAGATGCAAGAGATATAAATAATGTAGGGATGCACCTCGTGGACATGTGACCATGATGATGTTAGCACCACAAGAATAAACCAACACTACTAATAGTTGTTCTCCTTCTGTATCATAGCTATCAAAATTCCATAAGCTATTTGGGCTGACATGGTTTCCAATAACATCACCTGGCTCCATTGCTGATCTTGACTCAATCAATAGAAAATGATTTGATGCTTGATGAAGTTACATGATAGATAAATAAAGTGGGTAAGTGCCTTACTAACATGTGTCCTCACTGATGTCAACAAATTTATCTCAAATTGTCAACAGGTATTAAGCTATTCTACCATTGATCTTTCAGAGATCAACGACTGGCACTTGCTTGCATTTTGAAAATACTCACTAGTTAGATAAAGTAGGGAAGCACCAGCCTGATGTGTGGTAAATATGACATCAAGGACCCACCTTTTCATAAGATAATAAGAAGCCTACTTGCATGGAGTTTATTAGAATGTACTACTTCATGCAGAGATTTTCTATTGGTTGATGCAAGAGATTGGGTGTTATGGAAGAACAAAATTCTATGATCATCAATTTAACCATGATCAAGGGTGAGCAATTTCCCACATTCTCAAGGTGCAAGGAATTTAAGCAATGCGGGAAAGTGCTAATGTGACATCTGGCAAAGTGGGACCAACTGTAACCAAGGTGGGCTGATGTGTGTCAGGTTGGAAGATTTATTATGCCCAAGTTAGAAGTAAGATGAAAGATTCTAATTATTGGATTAGGTTTAAATCAACACTTATTAATATGTTGCTATGAAAAGATATGCACTATTTACTCAATGTGACATGGCAACTAGGAGACCCACCATAGTTATCTATATCTCATGAAGTTTCCTCACCCTCAGATTAAGCTTAGATTTATGCTTGTTACTTTATCATTATAGAGAGTTGCTCAAAATTGAAGGATAGTGAGATAGCGAGCAAAGAAAATGGAAAGGGGGTGCACCATATTTGTACTAAGTTATGCATCAAATGTCTTCTGCTCAATCAAGATGGAATCAATGATCATCGCTTTGTCGCCATGGAAAGTTGCTCAAGTTTTATGTATAGTGACATAGAAAAAAAGGGAAATGAATGATGGACCCACTACTTTGATATTAAAAAATTTATTAAAATGTCTACCATTAGATTGAGATGAAATCAATGGCTGTCACTTTGTCACTATGGCAACATGCTCACTCTTTATGTATAGTGAGGTAGCAACTCAATGACACGTGTCCTCAAGGATTAGTGGGTCTATTTTGAAACACCAATAGTGAAGAAAAGGTACATATGGAGAGTTTTCATTGGTTTGACTATTTCATTTCAAGTGGAAGATGAGTCATCCCTATTTTTACTCCTAGATCATAGGATTTTTTGAGATTAACAGTGCAAATTTGAAAAGGGAAGTTTTTTAAATAATAAATATGTATTTGGAGCATTTAGTAAATTGCAAAAAAAAAAAAAAACAATGAATTTCATATAGTTCACACTATGGAAATGTTTAAATTTTTCAAATTTATTCTTTTAATTGCTTTGGCCATGGAGTTGGAGCCTGATTTTCAAATGGCAACCAGACGGGCATTTTTTGACTAAAATATATACTCCAATATATTGTTGGAACAAGGAAGAGAAAAGATATTCATTTCCAAGGTCAACTTTTGCATAAGAATTTAGTGGTTTATTCTACAAGTGAATTTGTATTCTCCAGGGCATTCCCAGTGGAACAAGCTGAATTCATCACGGAGCATCAAAATCAGTTAGGAGGCAAATATTGAAGTTTGTTGAAGCCTAAAGTGATTCTAAAAGGTTTTCATGGCTTCTAGAGTTCATTTTTAACTAATTTACTATTTTCTTGAGTTCAAATTAGGCACCAAAATCAGTTATGATTTCTATCAAATATTTGAATCACTTTGTGTTTTTGGGAGGCCAAAATGATGGGGATTTGATATGTAGTTGTAGAGAGGGATTAGAGAGATTATTTTCACTTCTAGGAGTTTTTTTCCAAGTGGACACATGTTAGATGTGTTGGTCTGACTTTTTCTGCAGTAAAAAATTTTTCAGTTAAACCATAGAAAAGTCAGATGTTCTATGTCTAAGTGAAGTATAAGGTTTTGGATAAACCGTCTATAAGAAATATTTTCCATATAAGCCCTATTTTCATCCCTTTTCATAAATGGTCGGGCGCGAAGTTTTCAAATTTTCAAAAGAAGCGAATATGCTTTCGTATTCCTTTTCCTTTCTCCCGGGTTACCTTTCTTCCTATTTGTCCCAACCGTCAGATCCGATTAGATCTACCGCTAGCGTTACCTCGCTATTGAAAGTTGCATGCTCATTAAGTATAGCGAGATAGCGAGTGTTGAGTTTTTAGGCGGTGGGACCATGAAGTGAAGGTGCGGCGATCGGAGATTTGCTTATTAATTGCTTTATTGTGCAGGTACGCTTTGCAATTCACCATTAAAAGGGGAAGAAGGACCCACTAAAATATCTGACATCAGAGCCGGAATGTTGATTTTTCCGAAAGTGCCGCTACCTCGCTATCGGAAAATTCAGGCACTTCACCGTTAGCGAAGTAGCGAGACCATGTGAAAATCTAAAAATGATGACATTGCATCTTGCTTGTATCATAATTACACCAGGTGGCATGACGAGTCATAAATACCGTTGTCAGAATCAGTTTTAATTAACAGAAGTAATTACTGGGTACCCCCTTGCTTTTTCCGGCACGAAATCCTTTAAAGTGTCGAAGCTCGCTACCTCGCTATCGGAAAATTGAATTGCTTCACCGTTAGCGAGTTAGCGAGGCCTCGTAAAATGGTAAAAGATTGGCAAGATCTATAATGACGTGTAATGACAGATGACTGTGATAAATTTTGACATGTGCCAGCTATGCAGAGATCCGATTCTCATTAATACCTATCTGACCAAATGTACAATAAATCTGGAATGTCAGCTTGAAGTGAATCAACGGAGCTCGCTACCTCGCTATGAAGAGTTGCAAGGACGATAATTACAGTGACATAGCGAGATGGGCCCACCGCCTTCTTTCTTAAGAAGTCCTGTAGCGTATCTTTCGATCATTTCTTGATCCGATCAACGGTTGTCGCCGCCTCGTCATGGCAAGGTGCTTGTTCTTTATGCATAACGAAGTAGCGACATGCTGACATGTGTTCTTCGACGTCAGTGGGTCTAAAGGTAAGCACCATCAAAAGAAAGAATTATGTACATGGCAAGCTCTCATTGGGTAAAATAACTGACATGGCAAGTGTAACTCCTAGTTGTTCTGTTTGTACCGCATGATCATAGGATCTTTGAAGATCAACGGCACAGTTTTAAATTAAAAATGTAGTGCCACTCTCTGTATTAATTAGACAAGAAAGCTTCATCCGTGAGAAAAAATAGAGTATAATACAGAGAGATTGCATCAGTTTCATTTCACGCGAGAAAAGATTTGAAGCCATTCTTGTGCAGAAGTTATTACTGAAAGAAAAGCGTGCCAAGGTTGATAAAAAATTGTCAAGTTATCTGTTCGCTGAAATTTTACAGGAATACAGAGGAGAATTGAGACAGAATTCAAGTAAGTAAAATTGCCATCATCTTTGTGAGCTTTTAAGTTTTAAAAAGGATAGCCCAAGATGCCTCCTAAGAAGGGATTTACAGGAGCAGTAAACTACCTGGATAGAAATGTGCATGATGATTTGCTTGAGTTACTTCCTGAGTCCACTGTAGAAACAGTGCAAGTTAAGAGGTTAACCTCACTCAATCCTCAGCTTAGGGTAGCTGATGGATTGTATGATAAGGGTAATTGGGTCCGGGATGCTCAAACTACTCAAACTGGTTTGAGTTTATTCAAGAAATGGTTTGCAGAAAGAAAGTTATATGCCCCTCATGCCAACATTTGGAATTTTGATCTTGGGAAGCTTGTTGTCCCCAACGTGTTTATGGATTTTGACCTGCTTGAAGCCATAGCAAAAAACTATGACCAAGCCACTAAGGTAGTGAGGAGAGTAGATGGTGAGGCTTTAGTTACCATCAGTCCCGAGGAGATTAGGAAGGTTTTCAGTCTAGGACCCCTCACCATGTATCATGTGCCCATTAATCTGATAGATTTAGAAAAAGAATATATATCCAAGAGGGATGTAGTTAGACAGGGTGCATTGAAAGCCCACATAGGCCGAATTGGAGGCCTCCCAACCATAACATCATCTTCTAAAGAGCCCTTCAAGAAATCATGTTTTAATGCCAGGGCAGTGGAGATATATAGGACCCTGTGCAAAGTCTTCGGAGAGGGCGAAGAAGATTTTATTCCGGTGAGCTTCATGTATATGATCACCCAAATCTCTTCTTTTGGTATGATGGATTGGTGGGGATTGCACAGGGCAAGGTGGAAAAGGTTTGGGGTCAGTATTCCTTACTGATGCATATGTTTCTTTTTAAAGGGGCCACTTATTTTGGTAAAGAAATGGTTTTGAATAGAGAACAAGAAGGGGAAGCACTACCAGTCCAATTATGGAGTGCAGACATGACTTGGGAAGCAGAAAATGCTAGCTTCGTTAGATTTGATAGGCATTTTGCCTCCAAACTAAGGTGCCTCTTATTGAGTGACAATCCCAGAATCCCTAAGGCATTAATGCACCTTATCAGGCCTATGGACAAAATCCACAATCTAAAAGTTTCACATAATTGGGGAGATATTATCCCATATTCAGTCTTAACGATCATCAGGGTCTATGGTTTCAAAGGAACACCCCATGTGTTACCCTATCAGGTACCCTTGAAGGTAGGGATAGCTGAATTTTTGTGGCAGTTGGGAGGAGTGGAGGAGGCCGTTTTGCACAAAAGGGGGACAGGATCAATTTTTCCTACTTGTACTATAGCCCACCAGTTTGTGATAACTAAAGAAGGGTGGGTTTTCCTCCATAAATTTTTGGATCAATATAAAATGGCAGTGTCTCATTCTCATTTTTGTGATACAGAAGGTTTCTTCAACTCTGACCTTAGATTGAGAATCAAGCTTCGACCATTTCAGCATGAATTTTATTTTCCAGAAGATATAATAAGAAATGAATACTCTCTCCATGAGCAAGAAATAAAGAAAGAAAAATGGAGAGTCTATTCAAAAGTTTTGGAATTCATTAATTATTTTGATAAAAATTTCAGTCCTCTTAGTAATGCTGCGAACAATGCAGATAAAATACATAAGCTCATCAGTAATTTCTCTGAGATAATGGAGGTAATGAATGAGAAGAAACAGCATTTTATTAATTCTTTTCCAGATAAAGCCAGAGAAATTATGAGAAAATTGGGTTTCACTCCCAACATTGGAATAGGTCCACTGGTGGTACGGAAGAAAACAGGATATACTATTGTCCGACAGTAGGTGCCCGTTGTGCATAAAGAAAAACAGATTGTTGGATCTTCCAGCACTGTCCTAGAAGAAAGACCCCCTGAACCTTCCCCCAAAAGAAGAAGAATAATAAGGGAGGAAGAATCCCCTAATGAAAGTGGCTCACCTTCTCAAACCCCAATAAGAGTTGAGGAAGAACAACTCACCAATGAGCAATTCGAACAAATGGGGTCACAAGGAGAAATTTTTGTTACACAAGCAGAGATTGATGAAGGGAACCCTCAGGAATCCCCTCTACCAAGTTTTGAATTAACTACAATAGATTTCAGAGGAAGGGAATTGGACCTTGTTTTGGAACAAGCCAGTCAACATTTTTTGTCTGATAACAATTTTGTAAGATCTAGGGCTTTCCATCAGTTTGCGTGGAGAGTAAACATGCACATTTTTGAGCAAAGGTGCAATAATATGAGAGCAGAACATCCAGAAATGGATGAGACCTCCATTCAAAATCTAATAAAGGAACAAATGGTTCAAGAGTTCCAAAATATAACCCCTGATGAGGGAAGGCAGATGGTAAAAAATGCTAATGTTTTATTATTGCCCAATTGGGACATTGCTGACGCATTAGTTTTTAATTCTGTTTCAAATAATTTAGGGCTCCAGGATCCAAATAAAGAGGAATTCTTGGGTACAGCATTCAGAAATGATCAAGCTGCCCTTGTTATGTGGTCCCTAAGAAGAGGATCCAGAGTTACTTCATCACAGCCTGATGATTCAGGATTGACAGGGAGTATCATTGTAAGAAGAGTTGCTGACACTTCAAATGTACAGGCAGCCCACATGAATGTGGATTATTCTAAATTTGCCCTGGCTACTGCGGAAAGAGAAGAGAGGGAAATGATGGATATGCATAATAAATATGAAGTAGTGGTAGAAGCCTATAATCAAGAGGTAAAAAGGAGAATTGAGTTAGAAAATAGGGTATCTCAATTAGAAAAGGTACTTGGAAAGAGAAAAATAGGAGAATCCAGTACATTAAGAATTGCATATCCCCCACAGTCATCTGTGGGATTAACCCCTATTATTGAGAAACCTGACACCCCTGAAAGACCCCAATTCTATACTGCAGAGGAATTTGAAGCAGAAAAAACCAAATTACATGAGTGGCAGATAGAATTTAGAAATCAGCAGGAAGAGAAATGGAAGCAGGGTGTGACATACTTGAGGGATAAAATACAATGGTCAAATTTTTATGACCAGTTGACGAGGATTGTAACCCTCATAGATGAGTTAAATAAAGAAAAGAATGGACTAGATTCTCTTGCACAGAAGTGGAGACAGAGGAATAATGATGTTACAATTATTTGTATATCTACAGTTCAAATGCCTTACCATCAGGTTGAGAGGATTTTTGATTTATTGAATCAATTAGATAATTTTGAAAATAAAAGAGATTCTTTACAGAGGAAATTGACACTCTATTTTTCAAGATATCTTGCTAAGAAATTCACCCTATTTCCTTGTGCCTTAGAATCTGTTGATACAGTAAAGGAAAAGGACAAATGGAAAAAGGAAATGGATGAATTATTTGATAACAGAATAACAAACATCATCAGTGAGACTGGCTATTGGTTTTGGGCAAAGACAAATGAAGAGCTGGTAAAAATACAATTATATTATGCTGATATAAGAAAAGAATTCGATGATTTAGAAGAAAATGCCAATTCTTTAATAAAGATACAAAGAGAAACCCTAAATTTTGATTGGCCAGATGATGATACTTTCAACAGATGGAAAGATCAGTTTAGTGAACAGATGTCAGGAGAAGATGACGAGGAAGATGTAAGAGTAATAGTTACTCTTGTAGTCAGCAATGATGACATAGAAAATCCCCAGGTTAAAGTGATTTTGCATGTAACAGAAGATGATACATCACTTGCAGACCTTATGGGTATGTACTCTGAAGATGAAGAATGATTGCGAGAGCAGATCATAACAACCAAGAAGCATAACAGAAAGGGACCCGCCAAGAAGTGTTGTTGTAATCAACCTTTCTGTTATTCTTGTTTTTTGTTTTTTAAAAGAAGGACACCTGTCACCTTCTGTAGCCTAAAGCTTGTTGCATCTCACATTATTTAAGTGAGATCCCAAGGCTAAAGAATGGTCCGAATTTGGTTTTCACTAAGTGTTGTGCTTAGTTCTTTTTTGGTCCAAACATTTTGGGAAAGAAATTTATAGTATACTTTTTCTGTCAAAATTTCTGAGATATGGATGAATGTAGAAAGAACTGTGCTTCTTCTCTGAAGGTTTTTCTGGGTCCTTTGTAAAGGATATACCATTTTCAAAGGAAATGAATACAAATTATGAACTGTCCCCATATTTGTTCTTCTCTGAATTTTGTCTCCTTTTTAATACTGAGCTACCTTGATGTTGTGTGAGTAAAAGCTTATGCAATTGATTGCAATTTAGTAAGACTGTACATCCATTTGTTATTGTTGTTAATTCAATGGATTAAGTAAAGGCTTTGATGAATGTGATGAGGTTGCTTGGGTGTTAATAAGGATTTTTGAATGATAAATTCTGGTAGGAATTGCTGATGAAAATTCGTTGCAAGGCAACAAATTAGATCTAAGAATTTACTTGACTCTGAATTCCCAATGGATTAGGCACTGATCGAAAGTATTTCAGCCAAAAGAGAAGTATATTATAACTAGCTTTTTAAAAATACATCATAAAATCAATCTTCATTTATCTTTCCTGTAAGATTTTCAAAGTTGGCCAGCACTTGCCTGCCTGGATTGTTTTAGCTTCATTTAGCCATTGTTGTTGGAAACATCCGCAGAGCTATAGAAGATTTCTTGGCCATATCTGTTCAAGGGATGTGTTTATCAGTTATTTACCTATATGTTTGAAGATTTAGAGATGAGAATCAAAATGAAACTAAGGATAATTCTCATACAATTATTCCATCTTTGAACCATCCCCGGGTGCACCCGCCTTGGTTTTACAGAGCCAAAAGAGTAGAAAACCGTCTAAAGTTTTATTGAAGTTGGGTCCTAATACTTTGCATATGCAAGTGATAATGAGAATTGGCTATTCTTTAGGTTGTGTATGTACTGATATCTAGGTACTAAGCCTTTTTTCGCCTAGTAGTTTTAGTACTGTTAACATCAAAATAAAACACCAACAAAATGGCGACTCTGCTGGGGAATCTCTAACACATCTGAAAAAAAAAAGTACTGCAGTTGTCTTTAGTCTTACTAAGTAAGTTTGCGTCGTGTGATCTTTATTTTGCCCATAGCTATAGGGGAATCTTTAGTGTCAAAACTTGAGAATCTAAAGAAGATATAAACCCAAGTACCATTGCTACACACTGACGCATCCAGCTTATCTGAGTGTCTTATCTAACAAGCAAGAGTTGCAGTCTTACAACATCAGTGATTGATCTCTTTGTGCCATTTTTCTGTTTCCACTTGTGTATTGTTTTCTTTCTGTCAGTAAGAAGTGTTATTATATTTTCTCGAAAAAGGGTGGCGACTCAGTCAAGGTTTTGAAGCTAGTGCTTATTGTAACAAAAGAAGAATATGGCTGACAAGAGAAAAAACACAAGGGCTTACATGAGAGCCAATCCCGATGTATCAATGTATACTGATTTACCCCAAGGTGGTAGGAAGAACCAAAATAAGAAAAGAATAGATCCAAATCCTACTTGGAAGCCTAGAGGTAATGCCTCTGTAAATTCCCATTATCAACCGATAATAGCAAGAGAATCATCTTTGCTTAGTTCTGAATCCGAAAATACAAGACTTTTAGGAGGTATTTTCAGTACCCCATTACCAAATCAGAGAGTTTTTCAAGATAAAGACGTATCTACTATGGGAATTGCTTCACCCAGACCAGGGCCTGTAGCAGATATAAATTGTAGGCTAGGATTCAGGAGTTCATCTGATACCCTTTTTAATCCCAGAGTAGCCCCATATATGGAACCAAACCTTATAGATCTAGATGATCCTGCTGATTCCGAGGCAACCTCTGCTGATTCTAAAGAAGTGCAATCTAAAATAGGATTTTTGAAGAAATGGATTGCTGAGGAAGAAGCTAAGCGCATCCATCTTGAAAAGGAAAGGGAGCGAGCCACTTTGGATGCAATAATAGAAAGAGATAATTTGCTAAGAAGGATGGCTTCTTTGAAAGAGCAAAATAAAAAATTAGAAGAGAATACCCCCACTCTCCATCAGGACGTCTTTGGAAATATTGATAATCTAAGAGCTAAAGTTCAACAACAGGAAAAACTCCTAAATCAAAGACAAGAACCAATTATTGCTCAAGTTCAAGCTTATAAACCCATTCAAGTTAATCCAATAGAGCCCACTGGAACAGTTCCAGATAAAGGGAAAGGCAAGGCTATAGGAATCCAAATAAATGAGCCTCAAGCCATACCGACCAAACCTATACAACCCTCCATATAAAAAATAGATCTAGAATTAGAGAAGGCTCGAAAGGAGAAGGAAGACCTTGTAAAAGAACTTGAGAAGGTTGAAAATGAAGCTCAGGCCGCAGAAACCAGAAGGAAAATCCAATTCATAAAGTCTAATTCTGCATTGAATTCATGGCCTAGTTTGTCTATCCCACCTACAAATCCTGCACCAGTTAATGCTCCCATAATCCTGACTCAGAAAGCACCCCAATCTGATCCTACCTCATCTTCCAATATTGGCACTCAAGTCCCATTCGTCCCACCACAGCTATCCCAAGCTGCTCTCCTAACTCAAGCTAATGCAGCTAGTACCTCTAACGCTCCTGGTTTCCAGAAGAAACCTATATACCTCAAAAAATATAGACAAATATCATTTGCCGGTATTCCTGGTGCCCCCCATCCCATATCTTTTGATTTAAGGGATAAAGTGGTTAAGTTTTCTGGAAATAATGCTGTTACTGGTGAAGAACATTTGAGAATTTTCATTGACATGCTCAATGATTATGAAGTTGAACATGAGGACATGGTGATGAAATTATTTGTGCATTCACTCACAGAGGATGCAAGGGATTGGTTCAGGAGGTTGCCTGATGATAGTATTACTTCATGGAGTGATTTGGAGAAATTGTTCAAGGAACAATATGGGGACAATACTAATGCAGGATTCATGTTGAATGAGTTCAACAATATCAAGAAGAATCCAAATGAATCCACATTTGATTTCAATGTGAGATTTCAGAAAGGGATGTACAAACTATTTCAGTTTATGCGGTTAAATGAAGACGTCTATCTTACAACCTATTTTAATGCCTTTGATAGCAAAATGGCCTACCAACTGAGAGATAAAGATCCTAAAACTCTGAGAGATGCCTATAGAGTTGTAGTGAATATAGAAAATAATAGAAAGGCCTCTGGAAAATTAGGGAGGAGGGATGATCCTAAGCTTTTCAACCCTAAGAATAATAATAAAAGGGAAGGTGACAAAACTCCCATAGGAAAAAGGCTTGAAGAACCTACCATAGGCCATGTTTTAGAAATGCTTAAGAAAATGAATCCCACTAATTTCAATAAGACAAATGTTACTGAGAGAACCCCTATGAATAATAGCAATTTCAATAGACAGCCTAGGATGCAGAATTACCCTTACACCACCCAATGGAAAGATGGTAAACCAGTTCCTAACCAGATCCAAAATATGAAGGATAAGGGTACCCCAGACCCCCTGCAAAGGAACACTGTAAATATGAATGATGATGTACCTTGGTGCATTATATGCCAATCACCTCATTCTGCTGATTATTGTGCTGTTGCCCAATCATTTGCCCAAGCTCAAGGAGTGCAAGAAGAAGAAGAAACAGAAGAAAAAAACCATGATGATATAAGTTGCAATATGGCGAACACATCTGATGATTTGATAGATTCTGATTCAGAAGAACCTGAGAATGATGTTACCAGCCAGAGAATTGCTTACCAGTTACATCATCAGCAAATATTTTCAGATGATGAAAAGAATGATATAGATAAGGTATGCAATACATTTTCTGAAGTAGGTTTCACAAACTTAAGAATCCCCTCCAAGGAGGAAATTGATAGAATTACAGCCGAAATGATTTCACAAGTCCACAGTAATTACAATTTGAGAAATAGAGCAATAAATAATGAGGAAGGAAGGCCATCTAGTATGTTCATCAAAGACACCACTCATAAGATAGATGATCAACACAAGAAAGTTAGTATAGATGTGTCTAAGATCAAGGAGAACAAGGGTCAGAAATGGGAACCAGAAAAGAAGGTTCAATTTCAGAAAGGTGAAGCAGCAAAGACCGTAGTGCAACCAGAGAAATCAGAACCGGATTTTGTCAAGCTAAAAGTGGTGCCCACTACTCAAAAGACTCTGATCCCAAGTACTATCGTAAAACCTACTGTGGTTGAACCTGTTGATATGATTGCCATGTTATCTCAAATTACTGTGAAAGTACCCTTGTCTGAGCTTTTTAGAATTGAAGAGCATAAAAATAAATCTTTGTCATGGTTGGGTGGGATAGCAAACAACAATAGTATTGATAATCAAGCTGTAGCCCAACAGACCCCATTAATAATAGAGGACAATGGTATTATATCCCAGATTCCTCAGATGTTCGTAGATGATTCATCAGTTGCGTTCATACAAGATATTGATCCTTTTTTCCTTAGTTTAATCATAAAAGGAAAAACCTTGAAAAACTGTATGATAGATTCTGGAGCTTCCAACACTATAATGCCCTTTAAAGTAATGGAAGCCCTAGGATTGAAGGTGGATACTAAGCAAGGTAGATGCCGAGGGATGGATGCTAGAGAGGTTCCAGTAATAGGTACTATAAATGCCTTACCATTCAAACTGGCTGCATTTCCTGAGGTGGAATTAACCATGTCTATCCTTGTAGTGGATATACCCCCACATTACGGGATGCTACTTTCCAAAAAATGGAGTGCCGCCATGGGGGGGAGCCTACAATGTGACCTTACTTATGCCACTTTCCATATAGGGGACAAAGCTGTCAGGGTAAATAGGGAACCAAGGGTTAACCACATCTTGGGTGAAGAAATTGACAAAGATACCACCTGTTTCCTAGACACTGGGATTAATGCTTTCAGGGCTGAATTAATTATTCAGGAAGTGGAAAAATTACTTGATATCATTGAAAATGAGGTTGAATGTTGCATGAATTCACCAAAACTATGGACAATGTTCTTTGATGGGGCTAGTTCTAAAGAGGGTGCAGGGGCAGGTGTAGTCTTTGTGTCCCCTGAAAATAACACCTTCAGGTATTCATTCACCTTGAAGTTTGCTTGCACAAATAACATTGCTGAATATGAAGCATTGCTGCTAGGTCTCAAAGTGGCCACACATCACAAAATTAAGAAATTGTGTGTCATAGGGGATTCTGAATTGATCATCTCTCAGATTAAAGGAACATACTCCTCAAAAAATAGGAGATTAAAACAATATAGAAACGCGGTCTGGGATCAAATAGAATTCTTTGATGCATTTGGGATCTCATGGAGAGATAGAACCCAGAATAAAATGGCTGATCTTCTGGCTAATGTAGCTATCAAACCAAAAGAAATATCATTTGCAGGAATCTCCCAGATTGAGATTCAAAACAGACCTTCTATACTTGACAACATTGACAATTGGCAGGTGTTTGAAGATGACAAAGATATCACAAATTTTTTGCTAAATGAAGACAAATACCATGGGCAGGAGATGGACTGCAATGGACTGATTGAAACCATAAATGGGAAGGAAACCATTTTTGGTCAAGAAATCATGCAATTAAAAACAAATAAGATGCCTAAGGGGTTGGTAGTCTTGGAGAACATTTTTGATAACCAAGACAGAGTAAGATCGGAAATAAAGGACCCCAAACCGCAGGAGCTAGAAGAAGTGAATTTGGGAACGAATGAAATCCCTAAAAAGGTTTACATCGGCCAAGATCTGCCAGTTCAAATCATAAAAGCATTGATTGACCTACTTAGAAAGTACAGGCATGTTTTTGCTTGGTCATATGATGACCTTAAAGCTTATAGGGAGGACCTTTTCCAGCATGTCATACCGTTGAAAGAAAATGTAAAACCTTTTAGGCAAAAGAAGAGGCCAATCAATCCTACCCTTGCCCCAAAAATGCAGGAAGAATTGACAAAACTGAGAGATGGTGGAATAATCAAACCAATTAGGCATTCCACTTGGGTTTCAAACCTTGTTCCTGTAAGAAAAAAGAATGGAGATATTAGGCTTTGTGTGGATTTTAGAAATCTAAACATTGCATCTCTAAAAGATAATTATGGCTTACCTAATATGGAAGCCATGTTGCAACAAGTGACCGGCTCTGAATTGATGTCAATGATGGATGGCTTTTCTGGATATAATCAAGTTCTGGTAAAAGAAAGTGAACAGTTCAAAACAGCCTTCACAACCCCTTGGGGAACGTATGTGTATGTGAGGATGCCTTTTGGCTTGATTAATGCAGGAGCTACTTTCCAAAGAGCCATGGATGTAGCATTTCATGAATATATTGACAAATTTATGGTTGTGTACCAGGATGATCTTACAGCATATTCTAACAAGGCTGAAGATCACTGCAAACATTTGGAAAATTTTTTTGTAAAAGCCCTGGAATATGGGGTATCCCTAAACCCAAAGAAATGCTCATTTGGGGTCACAGAAGGAAAGTTATTAGGACACATAGTGTCCAAGGATGGGGTAAAAATAGACCCAAAAAGGGTAATAGCTATTGATAAAGTCCCTAAACCTAAAAACGTGAAAGGTATACAGTCCTTTTTTGGCCAGGTTAATTTTCTGAGGAGGTTTGTTACCAACTTCGCTGAAATCAGTAGACCCATTTCGAAAATGCTCAAGAAAGGAGCTGTTATAGATTGGAATGGTGAACCTTCACAGGCATTCCAGGATATAAAAACTGCGATAAAAAATGCTCCAGTGTTGAGGACCCCAGATTATACAAAACCCATGCATATTTTTTCTTTTGCATCATTCCATACTGTGGCTGCAATTTTATTACAGAAAAACCAAGAAGGGTATGAACAGCCTATTGCTTTTTTTAGCAAATCCCTGCAGCATGCTGAACTGAAGTATGAAATAAATGAAAAACAAGCATATGCTTTGGTAAAGGCTGTAAAAGCATTCAGAAGTTATTTGGTAGGTGCTACTATTATTGCCTTTGTACCTAGTGCTGTAGTTAAAGATATTTTCTCTCATCAGGAAGTGTCAGGAAGGAGATGCAGATGGATCAATAGAATCCAAGAATTTAACATTGATATGCAGATAACTAAGTTAGTCAGAGGTCAAGGTTTGGCCAAGCTTATGGCCGAAACTAACCTGGAAGCTAATCAGATAAACCTAGTAAATGATGATTTCAGAACTGATTTATGCGACATGGACCAGTGTGACTGGTACATTAATGTTATACATTATTTGCAACACATGGAAGTTCCTCCCCATCTGCCTGATAATGAAAAAAGGAATATTAAATTGCAAGCCATCAGGTATGTAATTGTTCAAAATAACTTATGGTGGAGAAACTTTGAAGGAGTTCTGTTGAAATGTGTTGACAGAGAAAGGGCAAAAGAGATTTTGAAAGAAATGCATGCTGGAGTATGTGGAGGACATTACATGGCCAAAACTACTGCGCATAAGATAATGAGAGCTGGTTTCTGGTGGCCCACTTTGTTCAAAGATGCTCAAATTATGGTTAAAAAATGTGATCCTTGTCAGAGATTTGCTGGGAAGCTGAAATTCTCTGGAAATACTCCACTAAGGCCAGTTGAAACTAAAGCACCTTTTCAACAATGGGGTCTGGACTTCATAGGCGAAATTTTTCCCAAGTCCAGTACTGGCTATTCTTGGATTCTGGTTGCTACTGACTACTTTACAAAATGGGTAGAGGCTATCCCTACCAGAAATGCAACGAGTAAAGTAGTAAATAATTTCTTATTGAATAATATCATTTCTAGATTTGGATGTCCACAGAAAGTTGTCACAGATAATGCTATGTGTTTTAGGTCTGAGGAATTCATCAAGTTTTGTGATAAATATGGAATGACAAGAACAACGTCTGCCCCATATCATCCACAAGGGAATGGACAAGCTGAGTCCACAAATAAAAGCCTGTTGAAAATCATTAAGAGAACCTTGGACGATAATAAAAGGGCATGGGATTCCAAGTTACAGTTGGCAATATGGGCTGACAGAGTAACTGTAAAGAAGGTAATTGGGGTGGCTCCATTTGATTTAGTGTATGTAATTCAAGCTAGAATGCCCCAGAATAATTTGATGGGATTATACAATTACATCCAGTCATATGATGAAGATACTACTGATGAAATGAAAGAAAGAATGAATGAATTGGTAGGATTGACCGAAGCCAGAAGAGAAGCATCACTGAGAAATCAAAAATTGCAGTTACAAGTCAAAACACTCTATGATAAAAGAACTGTAAACAAGAAATTTGAAAATGGAGACCTAGTCTTAATGTGGAACGCCAGAATTGAAGATAAAGGAAAACATGGTAAATTTGATCCCATTTGGTTAGGCCCATATCTCATTGAGAATGCTTGGGGTGAAGATTCCTACATAATCAAAGATGTATTTGATAATATTCTTGAATTGCCAGTTCATGGACAGTTCTTGAAGAGGTATTTTTCTTGAAAAAATACTTAGTTTCTTCCATGAACATTAGTTTTAGGTTTTCCTAGCGTCCTGTTTTCTGTAAATCCTTGTACAGTCTGAGTTTTTGTTTTTGTGTGTTGCTCTGTGCTCTCTGAAGAAGTTGTCACTTCTCGGATGTGTGGTCTGCTCTCCCATAGATTCTGAATCCTTGCATAGACTCAAGTAGTCTATCATCCCCAGACAGAGCCACTGTTGGTCTGACTTTTTCTGCAGTAAAATTTTTTTCAGTTAAACCATAGAAAAGTCAGATGTTCTATGTCTAAGTGAAGTATAAGGTTTTGGATAAACCGTCTATAAGAAATATTCGCCATATAAGCCCTATTTTCATCCCTTTTCATAAATGGTCGAGCGCGAAGTTTTCAAATTTTCAAAAGAAGCAAATATGCTTTCGTATTCCTTTTCCTTTCTCCTGGGTTACCTTTCTTCCTATTTGTCCCAACCGTCAGATCCAATTAGATCTACCGCTGGCGTTACCTCGCTATTGAAAGTTGCATGCTCATTAAGTATAGCGAGATAGCGAGTGTTGAGTTTTTAAGCGGTGGGACCATGAAGTGAAGGTGCGGCGATCGGAGATTTGCTTATTAATTGCTTTATTGTGTAGGTATGCTTTGCAATTCGCCATAAAAAGGGGAAGAAGGACCCACTAGAATATCTGACATCAGAGCCGGAATGTTGATTTTTCCGGAAGTGCCGCTACCTCGCTATCGGAAAATTCAGGCACTTCACCGTTAGCGAAGTAGCGAGACCACGTGAAAATCTAAAAATGATGACATTGCATCTTGCTTGTATCATAATTACACCAGGTGGCATGACCAGTCATAAATACCGTTGTCAGAATCAGTTTTAATTAACAGAAGTAATTACTGGGTACCCCCTTTCTTTTTCCAGCACGGAATCCTTTAAAGTGCCGAAGCTCGCTACCTCGCTATCGGAAAATTGAATTGCTTCACCGTTAGCGAGTTAGCGAGGCCCCGTAAAATGGTAAAAGATCGGCAAGATCTATAATGACGTGTAATGACAGATGAATGTGATAAATTTTGACATGTGCCAGCTATGCAGAGATCTGATTCTCATTAATACCTATCTGACCAAATGTACAATAAATTTGGAATGTCAGCTTGAAGTGAATCAACGGAGCTCGCTACCTCGCTATGAAGAGTTGCAAGGATGATAATTACAGTGACATAGTGAGATGGGCCCACCGCCTTCTTTCTTAAGAAGTCCTGTAGCGTATCTTTCGATCATTTCTTGATCCGATCAACGGTTGTCGCCGCCTCGTCATGGCAAGGTGCTTGTTCTTTATGCATAACGAAGTAGCGACATGCTGACACGTGTTCTCCGACGTCAGTGGGTCTAAAGGTAAGCGCCATCAAAAGAAAGAATTATGTACGTGGCAAGCTCTCATTGGGTAAAATAACTGACATGGCAAGTGTAACTCCTAGTTGTTCTCTTTGTACCGCATGATCGTAGGATCTTTGAAGATCAACGGCACAGTTTTAAATTAAAAATGTAGTGCCACTCTCTATATTAATTAGACAAGAAAGCTTCATCCATGAGAAAAAATAGAGTATAATACAGAGAGATTGCATCAGTTTCATTTCACGCGAGAAAAGATTTGAAGCCATTCTTGTGCAGAAGTTATTACTGAAAGAAAAGCATGCCAAGGTTGATAAAAAATTGTCAAGTTATCTGTTCGCTGAAATTTTGCAGGAATACAGAGGAGAATTGAGACAGAATTCAAGTAAGTAAAACTGCCATCATCTTTGTGAGCTTTTAAGTTTTAAAAAGGATAGCCCAAGATGCCTCCTAAGAAGGGATTTATAGGAGCAGTAAACTACCTGGATAGAAATGTGCATGATGATTTGCTTGAGTTACTTCCTGAGTCCACTGTAGAAACGGTGCAAGTTAAGAGGTTAACCTCACTCAATCCTCGGCTTAGGGTAGCTGATGGATTGTATGATAAGGGTAATTGGGTCCGGGATGCTCAAACTGCTCAAACTGGTTTGAGTTTATTCAAGAAATGGTTTGCAGAAAGAAAGTTATATGCCCCTCATGCCAACATTTGGAATTTTGATCTTGGGAAGCTTGTTGTCCCCAGCGTGTTTATGGATTTTGACCTTCTTGAAGCCATAGCAAAAAACTATGACCAAGCCACTAAGGTAGTGAGGAGAGTAGATGGTGAGGCTTTAGTTACCATCAGTCCCGAGGAGATTAGGAAGGTTTTCAGTCTGGGACCCCTCACCATGTATCATGTGCCCATTAATTTGATAGATTTAGAAAAAGAATATATATCCAAGAGGGATGTAGTTAGACAGGGTGCATTGAAAGCCCACATAGGCCGAATTGGAGGCCTCCCAACCATAACATCATCTTCTAAAGAGCCCTTCAAGAAATCATGTTTTAATGCCAGGGCAGTGGAGATATATAGGACCCTATGCAAAGTCTTCGGAGAGGGCGAAGAAGATTTTATTCCGGTGAGCTTCATGTATATGATCACCCAAATCTCTTCTTTTGGTGTGGAAATAATTTTTGATTTTGCATCTTACTTGGCAAATGAAATCCATCATGGATTGGTGGGGATTGCATAGGGCAAGGTGGAAAAGGTTTGGGGTCAGTATTCCTTACTGATGCATATGTTTCTTTTTAAAGGGGCCACTTATTTTGGTAAAGAAATGGTTTTGAATAGAGAACAAGAAGGGGAAGCACTACCAGTCCAATTATGGAGTGCAGACATGACCTGGGAAGCAAAAAATGCTAGCTTTGTTAGATTTGATAGGCATTTTGCCTCCAAACTAAGGTGCCTCTTATTGAGTGACAATCCCAGAATCCCTAAGGCATTAATGCACCTTATCAGGCCTATGGACAAAACCCACAATCTAAAAGTTTCACATAATTGGGGAGATATTATCCCATATTCAGTCTCAACGGTCATCAGGGTCTATGGTTTCAAAGGAACACCCCATGTGTTACCCTATCAGGTACCCTTGAAGGTAGGGATAGCTGAATTTTTGTGGCAGTTGGGAGGAGTGGAGGAGGCCTTTTTGCACAAAAGGGGGACAGGATCAATTTTTCCTACTTGTACTATAGCCCACCAGTTTGTGATAACTAAAGAAGGGTGGGTTTTCCTCCATAAATTTTTGGATCAATATAAAATGGCAGTGTCTCATTCTCGTTTTTGTGATACAGAAGGTTTCTTCAACTCTGCCCTTAGATTGAGAATCAAGCTTTGACCATTTCAGCATGAATTTTATTTTCCAGAAGATATAATAAGAAATGAATACTCTCTCCATGAGCAAGAAATAAAGAAACAAAAATGGAGAGTCTATTCAAAATTTTTGGAATTCATTAATTGTTTTGATAAAAATTTCAGTCCTCTTAGTAATGCTGCGAACAATGTAGATAAAATACATAAGCTCATGAGTAATTTCTCTGAGATAATGGAGGTAATGAATGAGAAGAAACAACATTTTATTAATTCTTTTCCAGATAAAGCTAGAGAAATTATGAGAAAATTGGGTTTCACTCTCAACATTGGAATAGGTCCACTGGTGGTACGAAAGAAAACAGGATATACTATTGTCCGACAGCAGGTGCCCGTTGTGCATAAAGAAAAATAGATTGTTGGATCTTCCAGTACTGTCCTAGAAGAAAGACCCCCTGAACCTTCCCCCAAAAGAAGAAGAATAATAAGGGAGGAAGAATCCCCTAATGAAAGTGACTCACCTTCTCAAACCCCAATAAGAGTTGAGGAAGAACAACTCACCAATGAGCAATTCGAACAAATGGGGTCACAAGGAGAAATTTTTGTTACACAAGTAGAGATTGATGAAGGGAACCCTCAGGAACCCCCTGTACCAAGTTTTGAATTAACTACAATAGATTTCAGAGGAAGGGAATTGGACCCTGTTTTGGAACAAGCCAGTCAACATTTTTTGTCTGATAACAATTTTGTAAGATCTAGGGCTTTCCATCAATTTGCATGGAGAGTAAACATGCACATTTTTGAGCAAAGGTGCAATAATATGAGAGCAGAACATCCAGAAATGGATGAGACCTCCATTCAAAATCTAATAAAGGAACAAATGGTTCAAGAGTTCCAAAATATAACCCCTGATGAGGGAAGACAGATGGTAAAAAATGCTAATGTTTTATTATTTCCCAATTGGGACATTGCTGACACATTAGTTTTTAATTCTGTTTCAAATAATTTAGGGCTCCAGGATCCAAATAAAGAGGAATTCTTGGGTACAGCATTCAGCAATGATCAAGCTGCCCTTGTTATGTGGTCCCTGAGAAGAGGATCCAGAGTTACTTCATCACAGCCTGATGATTCAGGATTGACAAGGAGTATCATTGTAAGAAGAGTTGCTGACACTTCAAATGTACAGGCAGCCCACATGAATGTGGATTATTCTAAATTTTCCCTGGCTACTGCGGAAAGAGAAGAGAGGGAAATGATGGATATGCATAATAAATATGAAGTAGTGGTAGAAGCCTATAATCAAGAGGTAAAAAGGAGAATTGAGTTAGAAAACAGGGTATCTCAATTAGAAAAGGTACTTGGAAAGAGAAAAATAGGAGAATCCAGTACATTAAGAATTGCATATGCCCCACAGTCATCTGTGGGATTAACCCCTATTATTGAGATACCTGACACCCCCGAAAGACTCCAATTCTATACTGCAGAGGAATTTGAAGCAGAAAAAACCAAATTACATGAGTGGCAGATAGAATTTAGAAATCAGCAGGAAGAGAAATGGAGGCAGGGTGTGACATACTTGAGGGATAAAATACAATGGTCAAATTTTTATGACCAGTTGACGAGGATTGTAACCCTCATAGATGAGTTAAATAAAGAAAAGAATGGACTAGAGTCTCTTGCACAGAAGTGGAGACAGAGGAATAATGATGTTACAATTATTTGTATATCTACAGTTCAAATGCCTTACCATCAGGTTGAGAGGATTTTTGATTTATTGAATCAATTAGATAATTTTGAAAATAAAAGAGATTCTTTACAGAGGAAATTGACACTCTGTTTTTCAAGATATCTTGCTAAGAAATTCACCCTATTTCCTTGTGCCTTAGAATCTGTTGATACAGTAAAGGAAAAGGACAAATGGAAAAAGGAAATGGATGAATTATTTGATAACAGAATAACAAACATCATCAGTGAGACTGGCTATTGGTTTTGGGCAAAGACAAATGAAGAGCTGGTAAAAATACAATTGTATTATGCTGATATAAGAAAAGAATTCGATGATTTAGAAGAAAATGCCAATTCTTTAATAAAGATACAAAGAGAAACCCTAAATTTTGATTGGCTAGATGATGATACTTTCAACAGATGGAAATATCAGTTTAGTGAAAAGATGTCAGGAGAAGATGACGAGGAAGATGTAAGAGTAATAGTTACTCTTGTAGTCAGCAATGATGACATAGAAAATCCCCAGGTTAAAGTGATTTTGCATGTAACAAAAGATGATACATCACTTGCAGACCTTATGGGTATGTACTCTGAAGATGAAGAATGATTGCGAGAGCAGATCATAACAACCAAGAAGCATAACAGAAAGGGACCCGCCAAGAAGTGCTGTTGTAATCAACCTTTCTGTTATTCTTGTTTTTTGTTTTTTAAAAGAAGGACACCTGTCACCTTCTGTAGCCTGAAGCTTGTTGCATCTCACATTATTTAAGTGAGATCCCAAGGCTAAAGAATGGTCCGAATTTGGTTTTCACTAAGTGTTGTGCTTAGTTCTTTTTTGGTCCAAACATTTTGGGAAAGAAATTTATAGTATACTTTTTCTGTCAAAATTTCTGATATATGGATGAATGTAGAAAGAACTGTGCTTCTTCTCTGAAGGTTTTTCTGGGTCCTTTGTAAAGGATATACCATTTTCAAAGGAAATGAATACAAATTATGAACTGTCCCCATATCTGTTCTTCTCTGAATTTTGTCTCCTTTTTAATACTGAGCTACCTTGATGTTGTGTGAGTAAAAGCTTATGCAATTGATTGTAATTTAGTAAGACTGTACATCCATTTGTTATTGCTGTTAATTCAATGGATTAAGTAAAGGCTTTGATGAATGTGATGAGGTTGCTTGGGTGTTAATAAGGATTTTTGAATGATAAATTCTGGTAGGAATTGCTGATGAAAATTCGTTGCAAGGCAACAAATTAGATCTAAGAATTTACTTGACTCTGAATTCTCAATGGATTAGGCACTGATCGAAAGTATTTCAGCCAAAAGAGAAGTATATTATAACTAGCTTTTTCAAAATACATCATAAAATCAATCTTCATTTATCTTTCCTGTAAGATTTTCAAAGTTGGCCAGCACTTGCCTGCCTGGATTGTTTTAGCTTCATTTAGCCATTGTTGTTGGAAACATCCGCAGAGCTATAGAAGATTTCTTGGCCATATCTATTCAAGGGATGTGTTTATCAGTTATTTACCTATATGTTTGAAGATTTAGAGATGAGAATCAAAATGAAACTAAGGATAATTCTCATACAATTATTCCATCTTTGAACCATCCCCGGGTGCACCCGCCCTGGTTTTACAGAGCCAAAAGAGTAGAAAACCGTCTAAGGTTTTATTGAAGTTGGGTCCTAATACTTTGCATATGCAAGTGATAATGAGAATTGGCTATTCTTTAGGTTGTGTATGTACTGATATCTAGGTACTAAGCCTTTTGTCGCCTAGTAGTTTTAGTACTGTTAACATCAAAATAAAACACCAACAAGATGCACAATAGATCTAGGAATTCACTCTCCTCTATATTATTCTCTTCCTTTCTCATTTTTGTTGTTGGTAGTTCTCTCTATGACACTGGTAAGGTTCTAGTGTTTTACTATAAAACCAAGGTTGTTGTTGGTTTTGTTTCCTATCTATTGAGCTATGATCTAGCAGTGAAGGCCACACATCCACTCTTGTGTAGATTTTCATTTCATTTCATGCATTGTTTTCTGAGATATAAGAAGGTTGATGCTAGATCATGTGAAGTATTTTGAGTTTCATTTAGTTTTACCAGTTGATGTATTTAGTTTTTCCAAGGATGAATGCAAAAGGGGATTTACAATGAATTATTTGTGTTTTCTTATTCTATCTCCTAATTAATCATATTGTATTGATTTTTAGATTAAATGAATAAGATTCATTTGATTTAAGGCAGCTTGGATGTGTTTTATGTTAGATCTGTTGTTGGTTTTGACTCAAGGAGTCAAGTAAATGCTTCAGTGTTCTTATAGAGTTTCTAGGTATATGAAGGGGATATTTCATAAGAATGGGATTTTGGGATTTTAGTTCACAAACTTAATTGTAAGGCAATCAAGTTAGGTCATCCTGTTGGTAATGACTCTATGTTTGAAACGATAAGGCACTAATCACTAAATCATATGCAAGCTAATATGAAGGGAATTTGCACAAATCTTTTTAATCAAATAAATTCAGTATTTCACATTTTGTAGTGGGCTGAAAAGAATTAACCCTCTCTTAGCTTATGGATTCATAGGATATGATTTGTAGGTATCTCATTTATATGTTATTGTATAAGTATTAGAAGACAAAAGGGTTTCATCTACTATTATTAGGTTTAGATTTATGTCTAAATTGTACTGGTACCATATATTAGAACCTCAAGGTTAACCTGCCTAGGTCTAGTAGAGCCTGAAGTGAAGAAGGAGTTATGCCTTATAGTTGGCCCAAGATTGCAGTAGAGTGTATCCATCATAGGAATTTTCTAGCCTTAGATGCATTGGTCTAGTTTCTTGGTTATTTTGAAAACTATTAAATCAGTAGCCAATAATGCTATCCACTACCAAAAACATTTTGAGCTTGGAGGGAAAGTATTTGTCAAGCTATTAGTTTTGCATAGAGTCACCTTTTCATTTTCTGAGGACCTCCTTCAAATCCTTACCTATCTTTGTTCGAAGCCTTTTCATCACCATTCATGTGTTCACCATCCCTTGAAGTAGCTAGTTGATGTTGCAAGCTTCTGCAGTTGTGATCCCTTCCTTTGAACTGCTTTGAACCACTTTGAACCTTGGTTCAAAGTAGTTCAAAGTAGTTCAACCTAAGATTTTCATACTAATGCTTTTTCTTTGATAGGAAATATTCTTCATGCGGCGGCTTTCTTTGAAGCACTTTGAACCACTTTAAATCTGAGTTCAAAGTAGTTCAAAGTAGTTCTTGATTGGAATGATCGATGGTAATTTATTTTTGAAGTACAATGCGTCGCCTTTTCACAATCAATTGAGGGTCTTGTCAGAATATCAAGAATCAAAAGATTTTGCCCCTTTTCTGAGGAGGAAGTCATCATCATTAAAAGTGGGAGAATAGATCCTTGATTTGAGGAATGATTGGATATTGTATGAAATCAATCATTGTTAATTCATGTGAGAAGAGAAATCATTAAATGAAAAGCTCATGCAGTGATACTTCGGACATGCCAAGCTTAATGTGAGGTGATGTGTCATCATGCCTATTAATTATCTAGTACTTCCACATGTAAATCTCTCCTTTAATAAAACCCATTCAGTAGCTTTGTGAATTACTTTGCAAAAAGATGATTTCAAAGAGAAGGAGCTATTAAGGAAGATAGAAGAATTTATTTGGTTTTCAGCGAAAAGTAGGTGAGAGTTTAGAAAATCTTTTTTTTTTCTACAAATCTGTTATTTTCAAAGGATTGTCTGCTAGAGGTTTTGCTTGTTTTGTTGAGAATGAAGTTAGTCTTGCACTTTTTCGGCAATGCTTCTAGCCTTGAATGTAAGAGATTGGTGATCTGTGATACAAACTTAGAAGGGGTAAATGTAGAGAAGTTGCAAATGAATTTTCTTGAGAATACTAAGGAGATTAAGGGGTGCATGGAAGTGTTAACAAGTGGGTTAATTGAAGCTACTACCTTTCCTCTTAGTTTCATAAACCTTGAGCTTTTGCAACTTTGCATTGACCATTATGATGTAAGGAGTAAAAGCATAGTAAGTGAGTATGGAAACACCATACTTTCCATCTCAAGGGAAAATATTTCATCTATTTTACAATTAACAGCAAATACCTTTGCTGCATTCTCACCCACTCAGGCTTTAGCCGAATACCAAGAATCCCCTAGCATATTTCAAAACACCCTTTCCAAGAAATGGACAGAAGTTAACTATGGAGGTGGGTCTAGGCTGCCCAAGGTCATTACTAAGGATCACACGAAACCCCATATACATGACCTAGTTGTATTGTTGCACACAGTGAAGGGTTCAACTGATGTATATTTGTTTGTAGAGTGGATGTATAGGTACATTGAGATTATCTTAAAGGGTGAACAATGGATGGATTGGGCGGAGATCATTGCCAATTCCTTGAGGAATCAACTCAAATGTGCCAAAGAATCTCGCGAGGATTTCTATATGGCCTCATATCTAACCTATTGTATTGCCTGTACATGTGATCTCACTACCCTTTTACATGGGGTATGGAATGAAGAGATAATTGCCTTCCAATATTCTCCTTTATTGTAGAAAGATAGAGTTTTAGAGGATTTTCGTAAGGTGCATGATGTATTGTATGGAAGTGTTTATCTGACTCTGAAAGGTGTTTAGATGTCATGACTTTCTTTTGAATCACAGAGGCTAGTTCAACAGTATGGGAGTCACTTCATTCAATTTCCTAGGTTCACATATTTGAGAGTTGGAGGGTTTGAAGATGAACCTGTGAAGTTACCCCAATTATGCCCTTGATTGTTTCATTTTAGCCGAGTTATGCAGACAACTTTTCTCTGTCATCAAAGATAATCTTCCTCAGGAGAATTGGGAAATGGCTTTCCCTATCAAATTGGGCTCCTTAGTCTGTACTAATATGAATAATGCTTCCATCATCAGAAAAATTTTTCTAGGATTCAATCTTGGTTTCTATCACAACAGGAGAAACTTTGATAGTAAGGGATATGCAACTCTAACCCTTGGCCTTGAAATCAACCCTTCAGCTACTCCTCATCTAGAAGATCTATGGAGAGATTGTGGAAATGAAGAAGAAGTCTCGAAGAAAGACCATTCTAGATTAACCTTATAGAAAATTAGTTCTTTCAGATTGAAGTTCAAAACACAAGGAATTATTGAAGATGGTTCATACCCAATTGAACTCGATTGGGAGGAGTCAAATGAGGCAAAGTTCCTAGCAGTAGACTGGAGCAAAGAGGAAGAAGATGATATTAATTTGAGGGATAGATATATATTAACCTATATAGATGATTGGTTACAAAGGAAAAGAAGAGGAAATATTAATGAGTCTTCTCCTAAGGTGATTTCTTCCCCAAGGCCACTTCAATCTGACATTCCATTTTCTCATATTGTAGGTGACGCACTGATTCCAGAAAAGAAAGTGAGATCCCCTCCCCATTTGCAAGCTACAGCTCCTAGGATGAGATCCCAATCCAAATCCAAAGCCTCAAAGCAACCTAGTGTTCAAAAGCAAAAAAATGACTTCTCAGGGGCAAGATTCAGACGATAAATTTGTTTCCCCAGATGGGGTACACGGTGAGGTTCAATTCATTGAAGCCCTGAAAGTAGATCAACCCAAGTTCTTAACTCCAACTAGAGATACTTAGGTGATGTCAACTACTCCTACTATTCCTTCATGGTTGACAAATTCAATCAACAAGAAGCAAAGTCTACAACCAGTATCCACACTGGTAAAGGACATAGTCACTAGATACGCGGCCAGAGGTTCTAAAACAAAGATAGTGAAAATGGATGCTTGTCTCACCAAAGACCCAGTAACAAGAAAAATCATAGCAGAGGTGGCCACTTATAAACAAAAGAAAGAGTTTGGGAAGATTGATGATGAAGGTTTCAAAGTTACTTCTTTTGAACTAGGTTCTATTAATAGGAATACTAGCAACAATTTCTTTAAGTTTTCTACTGACCACATGCTCACACAATTAGAGAAAGATTCTAGAGAAAAGAAAGAATTGAAAGCAATGGTGGTGACAATGGCTGCATACATTGATTCACTAATCAACCTAGGGGTTGCTCCCATAATCCAGATACCACGGCCTTTCGACCCAAACTCTATTGAGAGCCAACAGCTAATGCAATAGATGCAGAGGGGAAAACTACTAACTGATGCCATGAAAAATTGGGTGAATAACATAGTAGACTAGGGAAATAAATTTATTTCTGAAGTTACTAGTATCTACTTCGAAGGTGAAGCACTACTAGGGAGATTCAAACCTTGATCCTAGTGTGGGAAATAGAACTAGCACGTTGCTAAGCTGTAGTTCTCCAAGTATCAAAGGTTGAAAATTTTGGGGTTCTCAAATTCTTGAATGAAAATCCTATGAAGACCATGGACCCCTGCATGCTTTTTATTTTGAAAATAATATGAACTGGAAGGAGTCCATCTACAAAGAAACTATCAAAGAGATACAAGGCAACGAAAATAAGATCATAGAAATGCATGGGGAACTGGTAAAGGACATGAAGATTGTCAATCCTATAGACATCTTACAACTTGATGAAGGGAATATGGACACTAAAGTATTAACCAGGAGTTTCACCGGAGTAGTAGAATAGATCAAAGACAAAGAATCACTGAAGGCCGATGATTTCATCTCATTAGCAAGCATCAAATCCATGTTGCGCCTTAATGAGAGCCTAATGCCACGTCAAAATCTGAAAGTGAAGGAGTATAGGTGGCAAAAAGATGCATGGAGAGCTTGGTTGATGAGCTTGAAAAACCCATACTCCCATGCCACATAGGAATTCATATCCACATTTTGGAGTTGGAAGCTAGTGCGCCAAACTGTCAGAGAGGAGGAGAAAACTGACGAGGATATTGGAAATTAAACCATCGCTTGTTGGTGCTCTTTCTTTTTGATAACTTCTTTCTAGTGTAATAACAACTTCTTGTATTAATTCGATAGGGCTGGGTTTTGATGGAGGCCCTTCGGATTTGAAAAACTATAAATGCTGGGGCATTGAACTGTGTTTTTTTTGAGAAAATAAGGGATAGAAGATAGAAGTTAGATAGTAGCTGTTCGATATAGATTTTTTCTGGATAATAGTGATTAGTGATAGTATATGAATGTTTTGTCTTTCAAAGACTTGGCGCATTGAAATTTGAATATACATATATGAAGAATTTTGAATTATGCTTTGAAACTTTGTGTTCAGAGTGTTGAATCATTATTACTTTGTGGATGTAATTTGGTGATTCAAAAGTTCCAGATTGTTGTCACTTGGTTGTAAGTTCTTTAGTTTTTGTTCTTTGTTAGTGATGCATGTTGAGATTTTAGCAAAAATTCATTCTTTGAAGTGGGTTTTCTTTTTCATATCAGTTGAATCTATCCATCTTTAAGTAGTCTTGTGATAATTACCTCACTACCCGAGAGTAGTTGAGAGACCCTTATGCACTTTCGAGAAAAAGTGTAAAAGTAATTTTCAATTTATTGTAAATTTGGTAAGGGAGTTGTACCTTCAAAAAATTTAGAGAGGAAGTGTAAAGTAAAAATAATGCTTTCTCAACTGTAGTGAGTGATTTTGTTCTTTTATAATATTGGGTATAGAGTAAATTTGATAAATTATTTAAAAGGACAATCTGTTCACTAACACAAGCCTAACAAAATTGGCATCAATTACCTCCCATGTCATGTCTACACTCCATAACTGAATAGGGAGTCTTTCTCCATCTCTTTCTAATTCTAGTTTCATTTCCTTGGAGAAAAAGGTATCTCCTTTGTATAAATAGATATACATCAACATTAAATACTAGTAGAAGGGCTTGTTAACTTTAATCTTTTCTATTCCAGTCAAATCATTATGAATTTCTTTGGCCAAGAAAGTATCAAAATCAAGGATTGAAATCATTCCATATTGAAGAGTTTCAGCAATAATAAGAGCAATAGCCCTCCCCTAAAATACACCCTCTAGACATCATATCTAGCTTGGAGGTCTTCCATGTCAATTTTATCATGAATGACATGATTAGGGTTCAACTTGAAAGCCTCTTTGATTAATTTAGGTGAAACCCTAAAATGGTTATCCCCTATAGGGTTCTGTATAGCCCTAGTGATTGGATCATACTTCTTGGGCATGTTTGCTAGTAGATCAGCATCATCAAAGACTCTAGGGACAATTAATTTACCTATGTCAAATTCCCAGACATTGCTTATTGGAGTATCCAATTTCCTTTCTGCAAACCATTTATTTAAAAATTCTAAGCCTCCCATGGACACCTCTACATCCCTCAACCAATTTTCTTTGTCATAGAAACCCTCACTAAATAGTAACCTATGGTTTATTGGAATCAATTCTCTACCTATAGCTAATTCATTCATTGATAGTAGCATTTTTCCTAGAAAATCATTGTGAACTACCCTTTTTAAGTAATATGTTTTCCTTGAGAAATCCTTGCCATGAGGCATTTTTGTGGTTTACCCTAGTGCAAGTATAACTTCTTAATTTTTAGATGTTTAGATGACTTACACACTTTTTCTTGCCTCTTCTTCTCTATAAATCACTCTACAAATTGCTGAAAACGTTGAAAACTCTTGCCCTTAGCTTTGGAAATACTTGCACTCTAATAATTCTACAATCTTGTGGCTCAATAATGGAGAAATTGGAATTTTAGTACAACATTAAGCTCATACAATGTGGCATTGATTAGAATTGTGTACCATGCCATGAAGTTTGAATTTCAACCATTGATCATTAAGAGTCAAACAACTTATTTTAAAATCAAAGAAATCAAAATTAACATTTTTGGACATTAGCATGCATCAACAAGGTGTCTTCCTACATTTCTTAATGTTTGAGCATTTTCATGAAGCAGTGAAGTATTGATCATTGATCTTCCAAAGATTTATGGTCATAAAAAATCCTTCTTAGTTTGCAATTATGACTTCAAAATTAAAGGTGCATCAGTACAATCACTATCAAACTTGGCACAGACATGGATCATCCTGCCAATCATTTTGTTCCATAACACCATGCTCTTCCACTATGGCATTTTTAGGAAACATCCAAAATAATAAAACTCACTCGTCGACATGGAAAGTAGGTACTTTACTACATTAGTTAAAAATCAATCATTTTCATATTGTTATGAAGCACCTTCTGCTGATCCTTTAAAGATCAACGGTGTTATACATTTCACCTTTTTTACAACCTAATTAGAAAAGTCAACTAATGAAAATGTATTTCCTTTTCCAACATGTTCTGACAGTCACCAACTACTTAACATACTATCATCTTTGTTTAACTGGGGACCTATGACCTCATCCCAACACACGTGATACATAGGAACTTCCCTACTTCAACTAAACTTTGAGCATGTTCATATTGTAGGCAAACATTGTTTATTGATCTTCCAAAGATCAACGATGTATATATCTTGTGCATTTTGAACTACTTAAACATCTTGCATGACATCAATAGAAACACATATCACTAGGGCATTTTATTGCATTAGGTAAACTTCACACATCTTCATGAAGCTTTGATATACCTACTACATCAACAGCTCAACAACATAACACCAAAAGATGACCCCACTGCTCAACTAGACCAATGCCATTGCTTGAAGACTTCCACATGCTCTAACAATTTTGAGAATGTTTTGACACCTCAACTTTTTGTGTTACATCAAAGGCCATCATTACCAAATACTACATGGTAGACATGCACATTCCCACATTTGCTAAAGGTCAAGTAAATTCCCAATGCAGGTATGCATTCACCGTCAATCTTTCCAAGATCAAAAATTAATGGGAGTAAACCATAGTGGTTAAATTTTTTTGTAGAGTTTAAAGGAAACAAAAAAGGTGAAAACCACAATTAAGGAAAGGTTTACAATGAAGGGGTTTTTAATTCCAAAAAAAGTGATTTAAAATAAATATGGGAAAAGGGTTAAAAATAAAACCTTAGGGCTACATTCTTCTCATGAAATTTTATAAAACTTATTTTTCAAATTTTTAAAAAGCTAGAGCACATGACAAGGGTTTGATGAAAATTTAATAATCCCACCTAGGGTTTTGACACATTTATTAATTTCAAACACATGGAACTAATGATTATTTTCACTACAAAGTGTAACAAGAAAACCTAGTGAAAAACTAGGCCAACACAATTGACACAATAGAGAACCTCAAAAGCATTCAATAATTATTAAATACTTTTAAACTTTATTTTATTTCAAAATATGTTATAGCTCATAGATTCCATGATATTAACCAAAAGTAATGAAATGGGAAATACAATTGCATGTTTAGTTATGGTATAGAGTGTCAACTATGAATATCAAAGACTATGAGTCTAGAAGTTTCAAAAATGTTTTTGTGACATGGATCATGAGGCTACTAGGAGGACAAGTAAAAAGAATCCATGATTTGATTGAAATCACATTGAGGCCCAAAGAGTCCTCTGAGATAAGATATTTAAGAATAATTTTAGTGATTGGATATGTAGGGAAAACTACACCTTACTCGCATTGTATAGATGCAGACAACCATTCCATATGCTTCCAAATTTTGTGTTTGAAAGGGTGGGATTCTTAGAATTTGTTTTCTAAATTTTTTTTTTAGAAAAAGGAAGTTATATTACCTAGAATAAGGGAAATATGATGTCATATTTTATTAAAATTGATGGTTTTATAGTTGTATATTCTATGATAAAAGAATTTCAAGAATACATCATGAACAATTTTAGGTTCCAAAGTGATATGGATAGGATGCATAATCCTAAGGAACATATCAAATACTTTGTTTCAAGGTATATACATCAACTAAAAATAAATGATTACATCATGAGAAATATTGAGGAGGTTTAAAAAATTGTCTAGAAATAAAGAAATGGGGAGTTTTGTTGAAAATATAAAATAAAAGAATAAAAAAAAGGACTATCCCACTTTCATAATGAAGAGGAGTCAACAGTGGTCAAAATAGATAAATGCATTTAGGATTTTGATAAATTATACTAAGGTCATGTGAAATTGGAGGGAAAGGAAATTGAATTTCCTTAGCCACCACCAAAGAAGAAGAGAATAAAGTTCATATTAAATAAATCTGATTTTGATTCTTTTGCTCCAACAACCGAGGAAAACACCCCTAAAGGAAGATATGTTGCATTAGTTTCCCATGAATATTCTAGTGATGGAGGTAACTCTGAGGAGGTTGCCCACATATTGAGTAGTCTAAGAGAATGTACAAAAGGTAGAGAAATGTTCTCACTAGAAGTGTTCTAGGAAAATACACATCTGTACCATGCATAGACTATGGAGGGAGATAATCTAATCAATGTTAGTGATGAAAGAGATGCTATCTCTTTAAGATTATTTGAATAAGAATATTTCAAAAAATCTTAGGAAGTTTAAAGTGTTTTATATCATATACAAGATGAAAGACTTTGATGGAAGGAAGAGGAAGAGGTTAGAAGGTGTTGATGAGTCAAAATATACAACCATTGTACAAAAGACGATCGATGATTTACATCTAGATTATATATTGATTGTGCCATACTTGGATCTAAAAGAATTGTTCTTTCTAGAACAAGTTACAAATCAAGAAGATGCCACTTTTCTATTTGAATTTGAAACTTCTGAGAAGGTTGAAGGATTGAGGTTTAACCCCAAGACTAAAACCCTTGTCACTTAGGTGAGATTCAAAGGTGATAAGCCTAAAATCAATTGATATTTCTTGGGGACTAGATGGAGATTGCTAGTGTAGACAATAGATAACAAAAATTATTTGGCCTCTACCATTAAATTAATTCATATGGCTATGTTTAGTAGAGCTCAAATGAAGCATATGCATTAGAGGATTGAAGAATTTCAAGTGATAGAGATTGGTATGAATAAATTAATAAAAATTGCATTTAAAAATGAGAAAAATGGAAAAGGAACTTAGTGAGTCAAATAATCACATTACAAACAGTTCCATTGTTGTTCATAAAGGATCCCCTATCATTACACCTCAAGAAAAATAGATGAAAGAGGGAAAACAATAATATTCACACAATGATTGTATTTATAGAATCCTTTAAGTGATTCTACCCTTTAGGGTAAATTTTATCTCAAAAAAATGTAATTAGATTCACTCAAGTTTTGGAAGTGTTAATTATATGTTGTATTTCTTCAAACAAAAAAATGTTGTACTAGAAGAGTTGGAAAGGAAGTGGATTCCATAAAATTCTAAACTAAGAATATTGTATGGAATTAATAAGAGGTATCTAAATTATCCTCCAGAAATCAAGAAAATTGTTTATATGATGGATGCTATCTCTAAGATCTTGGGTTACATTGAACAAGAGTACTATAAGATAGGGTATAAGTTGTTGTCTATTAACACTACCAAGCATTGGTCTATACTAGAAATCAAGGACAACATGAGGAAGATAAAATATTTGGAGTGTTGGTAAAATGAGTTTACAGTGTTGCCCCAACATGTGATGACACAGTTAAGAAGGGAAAAATATTTCCAAATAAATGAGTTTCAAAAACTATTGGATAAAGTAATCATCCTAGATAATAGGTTTGTTAAGTTCCAAATTGATGTGAGGGTGGCCACTAGAAAGAAATTATTAGATCTTTAAGAATTCATTCTAAAAGTAATAGAATTTACAAGGCCAACTTGTGCACTAATTTGTCATTGGGTAAATAAGTACATGGCTATTCCCAAACAAACACCAACCAAAAGAGAAAAAAATGAAGATTGAGACATGAACTTGACTAAATGATTGTCAAAGAATGTTTTTGAAATACTTCAGTTTGTTTAAAATATCTATTTTAATTAATATTGTACACAGTTGCATTAGTTGAGAATAGTTATATTTAAGAACTAGTTTGAAGCTATGTTGCACCCATAATTTTTTATAAGAAGGGGTACCAAGACATTAGATAGGACATAGTGAAGGTGAAACATAATATAACATCAAGAACAAATAATTTTATAGTTTTCAATAGGTATATGCAACTAAATACTGCTAAATTCAACTTCCTTATTTTTGAAGCAATATAAAACTATTTTTTGTCCTAGTTTGGAAAAACTGATGTCCAATAACTTGCATTCGATATTGTCCTCTTGGATTTATTAATTTTGTTTGATAGATCATTTAATATATTCTTGATCATTAAAGTTTGCATATAAGTCTTTCTTTCTCTAATTGGCCTTCTTTGGTTGAAGTTAAATACATTTAGACTAGGTTTTTATATTTAAAGTTCCTTGTCTAGTAGTTGATGGTTGTACATATTGTCTCCAAAGAGTTAGATTCTATTTGGTCCATGTAAGCTTGACTCTATTTTCCCATAATTGGATAGACGATTGGTCTTTCTTATTTCATTTAAGTTGATATACCTTTGTAGTTGGTAAAGTTCATTACCCTAGTCATCTAGATATCATTGAAAATTTCCTATTTCTATCCTTATTCTCAATATATCCCAGGTTATACACTTTCATTTTTTATTTTCCTTTTGAACCACTTTCCATTCCAATAAAATCACCAAGTTTTACATAAGAAGTCTATAGTAAGAAACCTCAAACTAGACCTAAGGGTTAAGTTATAGGTTCACCCACCTAGGTTTTTTTGCACTTGAAGAGGAGGGGAATTTTATCTTTTAGGATAATTTCAATTCATTATCCAAATTGTGTTGGAGACCCCAAATTCAGTAGGAAAGCTAATAGGATTTCCAACCAAAAATTTGAGGAATAAATAAATTGGCTACTTTGTTGGGGATATTTGGTCACAATTTCATTGCTAAGTTATCTAAAGATTCTTCTTGTATAGATTAGAATTAGAAGATGTTTTCAAAAGTAAACTTTGTTGGAGGAAGGATCCTTGAAAACCCAACAAAGAATAAATTCCTCAATGATAGGTGATGACTCTATTCAAATAATGATAAGTGACTCTACCAAGGGAGAAGACTCAGAAAGAAGTGATAGAAGAGGAAACTTTATTTCCAATGAAGGGTTCTCCCCTTAATAACTTAAACACATAACAAAAATAAAGAAGTAAAAAAAAATTTTGAGACTAAAACATTGGATTATTACTATCATTGCAAATGTAGAATAACATAATTCAAAATTATAATATGCTAACCCACATGGGAACCTTCATTATAGTAATTTGCAAGACAAGCTATGAACTATCACCTAGAGATATCCTAGACAATTTATGGGCATTTTTCAAATAAATAATATTATGCCGCCCAAGAAGGTTCTAGACATTCAAACTTAATAACTAGGGCCAACCAACCCTAACAATACATATATAGTCAGCCAAATACATTTTTGACATTTATTTTGTAATCTTTGGTCTGGCCAACTTTGGAAGGCCATAACTTAAAAACTATTTCTCTAGCTAGCTATTATAATCACTTTTCAAAATCCTCAACTTTTGATCATAGGCTTAGATCCACACAAGCACTCATCTATCAAGTTTTTGGGCCTCATCTAGGAACATTTAGACCTTCAATGTTGAGCCTAAATTTTTTATACAAAAATAGCATACCAAAATTTTACAATAAATCCATGAATACTCATGATATGACACTGAGCCTCAAGTAGTAGGCTAATATATCCAAGATAAGCTTCCACCTCTAAAATTAGGACATTCCAAGCTCATATGATAGGCTTACAAAGTAGCAAACCTTCAAAAACAACAATTCTACATTGAGACAACCCTTGTTCAAGAAACAAAAAGGAAATATTTTTGGGTGGTGCAAGATTTCTCTTACACCCAAGATGCTCATGCATTAGACACCAAGAATAATTTGAGAAGAGACCCCATCACATCTCAAGTGTTCAAAGAAAAACCAAGATGGTTAATATCCTCCCTTGCTATTGTTGGAAATGATTGAAAAGATCATGAATGAAGAATAATGGAATTGGTAAAGAATGTTTTCAATCATTGTTTTGTCATTGATGTTAAACTTGCTACTTGCAGGAATGACAATTGCCTAAGTGATCCAAATACTATTAATTGGTTGATTGACAAGGAGGTGGCAATCAATAAGATGTAACTAGAGTACCTAGAGAAAGGTTGAAGTTATGATGTTGTAATGAATTATAAGGATCAGCTAAGCCATTGATGAAATAGTGTATTGATGACATACTCTAAGAGGATGGACACACTAAGACACATCAAGATGTAAGGTTTAACTAAGTCATTTGTAAAGCTTAACTAAGTTCATTGGAGAGAGCTGAGCAACTCTTCAAGTGCCGAGTGACATAGTAATCCTATAGGAGCCGAGTAACTAGAAAAGGTAATGGATGCCAAGTAAGTCTTCAAGTGTCAAGAAAAGAAAAAATGCTATAGGTGCCAATGTTAGTAAAATAACAATAAAATTTGAGTAACATAGAAGGTGTCGAGCATCAGTAAACCAATGATACTAAGTTGTTGCATTATTTGTCAAGTCAAAGATTTGCCATATCAGTAGCGATAAGTTTGTTACATCACATTTTTTGAATTAGATGGATGATAAGGATGATGATTAGATATCAAAAAAATTTATGTAAACCATGAAAATCAATTCAAACTGAATGCTAATGGATTTATCATGAAGTTTCTAGAAGAAAATAATTTGGAGGGAAAACAATATCATTTTCTTAGATCAATTCAAATTGATGAGTGAGAAGACTTGAGTGGGAAATGAAGAACAAAACTTCTTTATAAGGAGTTATAGGTCAGAGATCGAGAGAGAGAGAGAGAGAGAGAGAGAGAGAGAGAGAGAGAGAGAGAGAGAGAGAGAGAGAGAGAGAGAGAGTTGTTCACAAGTGTGGTCAAAGCCAAGAGAAGGCTAGTGTGAAGAAGGACACAATGAGGAGTAAGTATAGAGCATCAAGACTCTGAGTTGATAAAGTGATCATGGAGTGCATTGGCATAATGAGTGGAAGAAGTCAAGGAGAGAGATCTTGAAGGGTGAACAAGCTGTCATCACTACAAGGAAGAAGAACCAAGCAAAGAAAAGAACTGAAGAGTGATCTAAAATCTACAAGGCCAGGGTTGCAAACTTTATTAGGTCAAAACCTTTCTAATACTCTCTTACCATTGTATTAGATATTGAAAACCTACATTGCTAGGTTAGCTTAACAGTTAGGTGGATAAGCCTCAAGAAAAGAATAGAAGATTCCCAGGAGAAGGATAGGAGATCCTTAGGAGGAGGATAGGAGATCCTTAGAGGGGGATACAAGATTCTTTTGAGAAGGTGACTATAAATCCCATGGACTTGGGTGAGCCTAACAACTCTATGTAAATCTTTTAACAAGGTGACATTCTAAGTTGAATGTTCATAAGTCCTCTAACAAGGTATACTCCTAAAATGGTGTAGAAATCCTTTTAACAAGGTCACATCTGACAATGTGTAAAGCCTTTAATAGGGCAGGCCTTTAACAGGGCAAACCATTTAAAGTGGTTGAAATCAATTGCATAGTTATTTTGTGGGTGTCATCCCCACCCCAGTTTTACCTTCTTATTCCTAGAGGGTTTTTGGGTCACCAAAATCCTTTGTGCTATGTGGTGATGCATGTTTACTTTTCATGGTTATTTTATGTTTAATTGCATGCATGATAATTTCAATTATATGCTATTAAGGATTTGAAGAAAAATTTGTATTGGATATTATTGGAGCTTGGATAACTGATTCAAACCCCCCCCCCCCCCCCCCCCCCCCTCCCCCCCCCTCTTAGTTATTCTAAAGAATTCTAATAGCTATCCATGTTGAATCTTCTACTAGGCTTCCTTTCCATTTGATTAGGTATTCTTCATAAGTTTTATTCCTTGTACTTTTTCCAACATAACTATCTAGTATCTCCTTAATCTCCTTGATAGCTGAACTAGCTACTGGAGTACTCCATTGTCCTTTTGTAACTTCATCTTGTTCACTTTTTTAAAAATATGTTGTCAAAAAAAAATGTGAATACTAGTGAAATATGTAGTTTATCAGGCAACTCCACTTCATAGGCATTTCTAGAATCACATCTTTTCACTATCCTGTAGAGTCCAAACTTCTCTATTTTTAGCCTATTATATGTACCCACTGGAAAATACTCCTTTCACAAATGAACAATGACTTCATCTCCAATATGTAATTATTTATATCTCCTTCTCACATTAGCCTTAGCCTTATACTATGTATTCATCTTAAAAATGTGCTTCCACACCTCTTTATGGATATTCTTCAAATTTTTAGAAAAATCTTCTACTTCAACACTACTTATTTCTCCTTTATGCAATTGCTTCAATTCAAAAGCACTTCTAGGACTACATCAATATACAATTTAAAGGATGATGATTTACTAGTACTCCTATTGACAAAAATATTATATGAAAATTTTGCCTATGGTAAAATTAGATCCCATCCTTTTGGCTTATCTCCAACACAGTATCTTAGAAAATTCTCAAAACTCTTATTCACCGCCTCTATTTCTCCATTAGTCTAGAAATGATGTGATGAACTAAAATTTAAGTTTGCCTTTAATTTCTTCCACAATGTACACCAAAAATACCAAATAAATTTGGTATCTTGATCAGAAACTATATTCTTTGGTAGACCGTGTAATCTCACCACTTGTCTAAAAACAACTCTACCATGTGAACAATATTACTACTCTTCTTGCAAGGAATGAAAATCATAACTCTATGACATTAACATTAGATATTATTTTCATATAGTTTTTGCAGAGTTATATTTTTTTTTGAAACAAAGGAGTGAGAAGTCTAACAGATTTGTAGATGCTCTTAATAGAAGACATTTTTTATTGATATAGATGTAGATTGAGGTGGTTAGATTCAAGGAACTCAATAATTTGTATCCATGGGATCCTAATTTTGGAAAATATTGGGGGATGAAGGATCTTAGTGTGTAAGATCAAAGTTAAGAATTTCTTCTTGGTGAAGCCCTTTGGGTTCAATACTTTTGGTTGTAAACTCTTCTTTGTTAAAGCTTTCTTAGTGTGCAAGCCAGTTTGAAGCTCTTTGGTTGGGAGCTCTTATTTAGTGGGTATGATTTTCATATGGCAGAGTTATGATTTTGTTTCTATTATGTGTCTAAAATTTCAACTATAACTCTATCACATGAACATTATACCACCTTAGATTATAAAATCTAACCACTTTGGCCTATCAAGTTTAATAGGTTCTATACAAGCCTTCCAAGCTTCACCAAAATCAAGATCCTTTGGATACAAAATATTGAACTCCTTGAACCCAACCACCTCAATCTACATCTTTTTTAGCAAAAACTATCTCCTACTAAGAGCATCTATAACTTTGTTAGACTTCCCAATCTTGTATTTCAAAACAAATGTATAACTCTATAAAAACTCAATTCACTTCAAATACCTTTGGTTTAATTTTCCTTGACTAGTCAAATATTGTAAATCATGATGATACATATACAAAACAAACTCCTTAAAAAGAAGATAGTGTCTCCACTTCTTCTAGGCCTGAACTATATCATAAAATTGTAGATCATAAACAAAATATTTTCTTTTGGCATCATTCAACTTCTCACTAAAATAAGCAATAGGTCTACCTTCTTGACTCAAAACAACTCTTATTGTAGTACCACTTATTGGAAACAATTATTCAATTGTATGTTGTCATTGATGTAACAAAAATCTAAGTATTAACTGACCAATGAAAAGTTTGTAGTATTAACTTTGTATATTTTAGTATTAACTGAGTAGTTGGCTGAAGAAGAACTTTCAATATCAATTGACCATTTGGTTAATGAAGGATTTATTCCTTACAGTATTAATTGAGTGGTTGGAAAGTAAAGGACTCATAGTATTAATCGAGCATTCAATCTTAGTATTGATCGAGTGATAGAAAATTGAAATTATCTAATATTTAATTGATTGAGGATGACTATTTTGATGGCTATTGATTATTTGGAAGGGTATTCATGTTAGAATTTACAAGTGGGAAGATTTACTTCTAAGGGGGGGGGGGGGTGAGTCAAAAGTAACAAACTTTAACCTCTAAAACTTTTAACTGAGATCAATAACATGCATCTAACATCTCTAATAAACATGAAGGTAAGAACATGCATGAAAATAGATAATGTATACACCCCTAAATAGTCACCTAGACTATGGGCCCCCATTATTAAATTTATCAATTTATCAAATTTTTTGAATCAATGGTTTGCAATATTTTATTAAATTGATTCAAATCAATTTCCTTGATCAAATTCAATTATTTATTTTTCTAAGATTGATCATTTTATCTTAAGTCTTATTTAATTAAAAGAAAATCAAAATTTTAATTAAATAAAATAAGTCCTTATTTAATTAAAAGAAAACCTCTCTTTTCATTACATTCATCCACATTTAATTAATTAAGAGAAAAACTCCTCTTTTAATTTAATTAAATATTTCCTATTTAATTAAAAGAATTTGCTCCCTTTTAATTAAATAAATTAAACCCACTTGAAAAAGGAAATAAATTAAATAAAAATTAAATAAATATTTTATTTATTTTCTCTACACTTAAATGCACATATCTCTAAGTGGGATTCTTCTTTTTCCTCTTTCCACTTTCTTCTCAAACACTCCTCTTTTCTCATTGGTGGAATTTTGTCTCACATGGATCAAACTCTATTATCCCATATTGGTTGTGAGAAGCCTCTCACCTCCATATTTTCCTTTATAAGGGAGAGCCCTCTCGTCATTTTAGACATCCACAATACATCCACAATTACACTATTGTTATGCTATAGGTTTGGAGAGTGATTTTTGAAGGAGTTTGAATACTAAAGCTTTTTGTGGAGAAATTCTATCTTCTTGTCTTATTCTCTCTTGCATCCATGGCTTCTATCATGAGGTTTCATTCTTGCATTTGCATATTATTTTAGAGTCATATTTATTTTCATAGATTATTATTGCATTGTTATTAGATTTATTTTCTTGCATTGTTTTGCATTGTTATCATTTAGATTAGTTTACATTTTCATTTGCATGCATTTTTTTTATCATTGAATCTCTTTTTTCATGGTGTACTTGCATGGGCTCAAACTAGGTCAAACTGAGGGCCTCCATTACAAACCCTTGCACTTCATGAATAGAGAGCTATGAGTCATCATTCGAGACCTCATTCTTGAGTAATTTTGAATATAATGGCTCATAGAAGTGTGCTTACATTTTAAACATACATATTTGGCACCCACCATGGGGCAACCCACCTTTACTTGCTAGTTTTAGATATTTTTGGAGTTAACCCCCTTGTGCAGATTTATTTGGAAACAAAGAACCCTAGGTCCAAAAGATTTGATCATATCTCTCAAACGACTAGGTATTTTGATCTGAATATTTTTTGTCAAAGTGGCAACATATCAGAAAATCTTTAGTCCAATTTTTAGATTTTTTTGAGGTATTTTTTATTTTAATAATGTCTTCTTTATTTTTAATGAAAAATTGTTTTAAGGAGAAAATTAGAATTTTTTTTGAAAAAGTTTGCATTTTTGGAAAGCTGTCTGAATCATAAACAGATTTGGTTCTTTATGTTTTGATTTTAGAGATCATATTAGGGCTCAATAATTCAATTTGCAAAAATTTGTCTATTTTGACAAAATGGCTATTTTCAAAATTTTGACGTTTTTGGAAAGCACTCTAATTTTTGATAGGGGTCACTTTTTTACATTTAGGGTTTTGGATCTGAATTCATATCATATAGGTCCAATCTTTATGACTAGGTCAAAAATCAATTTAAAAAAGGGCATTTAATGAATAGCTTGCATTTAGTTTTTACAATGGATAAATGCATGGTGTGAGCTTTCATTTGGGTTATCTGCTGATTATTATCATTATTAAAAATCAAAATTTCAGATCTAACTCTATTTTTGCATAAGTTGGATATATATTACATATCTTGTGTTTGCTTGTTTTGCTTGTTGCTTTGTTTGTTGTGAGCGAGCATTCAAGCATAAATGAAAGGTACAACAAAAAAAGATGCATTGCAAGGATTACTAGGTATTTTGTTGGATCTCTATAACATTTGGATTTGGAATTAAAATGAACATCTCATGTGTTTGGCTTGAATGCTTTTACATGCTTTCATAGATTCACTCTTCATTTGGTGCTCTAAAATTGGATCTAGATTTTCTTTCACACATTTGTGTTTCACATGGTAATTAGGCCCTATGAACACTATTTGGGAGATCTTGAGAGACTAAACTTTATTTTCTTGCTTTACTTGTGAAGCTACTCTTGATGATGGATCCCCTTGTAGGTAGGGAAGGATATTTGTTATTATCTCACTATTCCACTTGAATTTGTCCTCAACATCCATTAGTCCTCTCTCTTTTGAGATTAGTGGTGTTTGTTATTGGATAGTTGATGAGGTGATTTTAAATTAGCATGTCAAAGAATCTTGTTTGCTATGTTTGGGTAAGGTGAAGAGGCTAGAGGAGTATGCTCTGTTCCCTTTTGGGAACATCAAAAACATGGAACCCTTGAATCCAAACCAAGTCTCCATGTAGTAAAACTTTGTGAGTCTTCCTTAATTAGAGAGGGTTAAACCATAGTGGACATTCCCTTTATTGGGTCAACCACATGAAAGGTACCTCAAGCGGTAATAGCCATTTTTGATGTGGTAGTAGCAACTACTATATAAATGCTTTTATGGGAGAAATTCTTAAGGGTGTAGTCTTTTTTTGGGCTCTTAGATCTACTCAGTATCTTTGATTGATTAAATTCTCAAAATATGTCAAAACCCTAGTGCACCAGGATTGGATTTTGCCCACTATAGATTACAAAAGCTATAGAGTTGAACATTACTAAGAACCATAGTGCTGCCAAAAAAAAAATTTCTAAGACTATGTGTGTGATTGGAAAATATTTTGAGAACATACAGTAATGGTTCTAGGGATTAGATTGATACTATGACACTATTCTTGTTCATGTGCAAGGTTGCTTTGTCCCTTCCTCATTGTTTGAAGACATTTTCTTGAAATCCCTAATTGTTGTCTTGTGTGCTTGGTTCATGATTAAAAATCTATTGATACATCTAGTTGGACATTTAAAATGAATAAAATCCAAGTTCCTAAGTCAAGACTTTATGATCAAATTGCTTTGTTGTCCTATTATTTTCAATCTACCTAGGCTAATCCAGTTCAGATTAGGCAACTTACCCTCTTGTTAGAAGCTTGTTTGCTCCTTGGGTTATTGTGCCTTGGCCTCTTGAATTAGTAATCATTGATTTTGATGCAGGAGCATCCAGAGGTATAAGGGCAATCCTATGTCACCCAAAAAAAATGTACTTAGACTTAGTTTTTGTTTCATGTATTTTTATTTTTGGATACCCATTTGGGTCAAATAAAGGTTCCAACTCTCATAGTTCCACTATTAGTGTGCTAGAAAATCCTGAAAAAATAGGAGCATGTAATTGGGCCCTCATTTTGGTGAACTAGGAGGTGTAAATTGGCTAGATGAATGTAATTGTAATTTAGAGCATTTCCAAAAAAGAATCAAGTCAAAAGGCCCCATGGTTTGAAAGTTATTGCAGTTTTTCGAGTTTTGGAGACCTCCTAAGAATGCTTCAAAGTTAGGTTAGGGGCATTAAATGACCTTGAAAAGGGTCAAAAAATGGGGGATGAGTGAAGCTGGTCCATAGGGCTATAGAGCGCTTCGAGAGCTTTTCAAAAATGTAAACGATTCATCAATCGGAGCTACGATTCAAAAGTTATGCCTCCCGAAAGTTTGGTTACCATTTTTGGATTCTTCTAGATTTGCACCGACTTCTAACACAGCTTCTGGAACCTTCTATTTGGTCGATGGATGCCTACTAGCACTTTCTAGAATGTACACCTAGTCTTTAACCCTTCAAGGTCTATTTAAGGAGATTTATGGCATTGTAAAAGGCAGTTCGGAGTGGAGTTTGAGAGGAGGTACTGAAAGGAGAAATTATCTCCAGATTTATGCTATTGTAAGCCCTTAGGGCATGTTTTGAAGTTTATTTTCTTTGTACTATTTGTACTAGCTTATTTTCTTAGTTAATACAATTTTCCTTTTCTGTTGTGTCCATTCTGTTCTTGGGTTGTGTCCCCATCAAGTGGTATTAGAGATGGTTTTCTTGAGCGTGTAGACAGAATGCCGACTGTGAGGCAGTTTGCACCAGGACTGTGTGGTTGTGGGTTTGAGTTAAGAAGATGCCTCTACGAAGAGAGCATGGTGGAAGGACCAGAGCTATTAATCTTGAGGAGGTTAGAGCCCTCCAAAGGCAGGTACAGGCATTGCAAGAGGAGCTTCGTAGAGGAGCAAATGTTGCCTCAGGTGATGACAGTGAGGATGACAATGAAGAAGAAGTAATGGAACTAGAAAGGGAATTTGATGAGGAAGTTCTGAATCATGCAGAGGAAAGGCTTTTTAGGGCCATTACTAAGTTTGGGAAAAGACCTACAATTGAAGTGGGTGTATTTTTAAGAAATTTGAAACCAGATGAGTTGATCGATTGGATCAATGAACTAAAAGAATACTTTGAGTATGAGGATATCAGGGACCCAGATAGGGTTAAGTTTGCAAAGGCCAAACTGAAAGGCCATGCCAAAATCTGGTGGCAAGAGGTCCAATTGGAAAGAAACATAAGAGGAAAAGAGAAGATCACAAGATGGGATCACATGGTGGACAAATTGAAGAAGCAGTTCATTCCTGTGGACTATGAGCTTGATTTGTTTAAGAAGATGCATGGGTTAAAGCAAGTAGGAAGATCAGTCCAAGAATATACAGAGGAATTTTATTGACTCTTGATTAGAGTGGAGCATGTAGAAGAAAATAAGGAGAAGGTTGCTCATTATATCAGTGGGTTGTGACCTAGCATCCAGGAGGAATTAAGTCTGGTAAGAATGACCAGCATTGAAGAGGCATACCAATTTGCCCTACGAGTTGAAGAGAAGCTAAATAAAAGGTTTGAAGGAAGACAAAGAAGAATAAGGGCTTGGTTTTACGAGCTTCCCCCTTCTCTTCTTATAATTCTTGAGAAAGGTCCAGTCTGCATATCTTACTACCCTGCACTTTCTTATCCTGATGATGGATCATGTAGTGTGATCCGAAACGTTGATGAAATAAACAAACACAATCTAATCCAGAAAACTCAGTACTTTACAAATGGATTGTGGAAATCTGTTACTGTTAATAGTTAGAAGACAAAGAGGCTGTGGTCAAGGAGGAAGGGGAAGTGGTAGGTCATTTGGAGGCCGCAATGAAACCCAAAAGAAAAATGAAGATGAGGGTACTAGCAGGATCCAGAGGAATGAGGGTTTCAACCGCCCCCATGACCAAGACTTTGGAAATTAGAGAGGAAGAGGTAGAGGACGTGGACAAGGAAGAGGAGGCTTCTGTGGTACCTATTTCTATTGCAATGAAGATGGTCATCGTGCCTTTGAATGCTCTCAATGACAAGGAAGGATAGATAGGAGAGCTGAGGGCCAAGCTAGGGTTGCTCATGTGGATGAGGATGCACAATCATCACATTCAGAGGATGCAAAAAGAGGAGAGACCTTGGTAAATGAAAGAGTCCTACTAAGTGGTGAGATTGAACTAGTACAATGGAGGAGTTTGTTCCATACCAGATGCAAGTGTGAGGATAAATGTTGTGATGTGATCATTGATGGTGGTAGCACTAATAACTTGGTATCAGAAGAGATGGTCTCTAAGCTGAAGCTCAAGAGGGAGAAACATCCCCAGCCCTATCAGATTGCTTGGGTAAAAGATGATCATAAGGTCTTGGTAAGTGAACAATGTTTAGTAAAATTCAAAATTGGGAGTTACCATGATGAAGTTCTCTGTGATGTTATTTTGATGGATGTTTGCCATCTATTATTGGGTAGACCATGGCAGTTTGATAGACATGTAGTGCATGATGGACATGCAAACACATACTCTCTGACAAAGGATGGAGTTCACCACAAATTGAAGCCCATGAAAAAGGAAGGTGAAAAGGTATGTAGCAATGCTAGGATTTGTCTTGTTGATGGAAGGAAGTTTTTAGATGGCAAGAAACATCAACATATGTGCTATGCTTTGATTCCTAGGAAAGATAAAGAAGGTAGTAATGAAATATGAATTGAAGTTTGAAATTTACTAGGGGAGTTTGGAGATATTATCTCTGATAATGTTTTAGATGGATTACCACCAGTAAGGAAAATCAGTCATTAGATAAATCTGATTCCAGGAGCTAGTTTGCCTAACAAGGCTGCTCACAGGATGACTCCTACTGAAACAGAGGAGCTAAATAGACAGGTTCAAGAGTTGTTGAGGAAGGGCTTGATTCGAGAGAGCCTGAGTCCATGTGCAATACCTATAGTACTTGCACCAAAGAAGGATGGAGAGTGGAGGATGTGTACAGATTCTCGAGCTATAAATAGGATAACCATCAAGTATGGGTTTTCTTTGCCAAGGATGGATGATCTTATGGACTGCTTGAGTGGAGCTCAGTACTTCACAAAGATAGATCTCAAGAGTGGTTATCACCATATATGGATTCGAGAAGGAGATGAGTGGAAAATAGCCTTCAAGACCAAGAAGGGTCTTTATGAGTGGTTAGTCATGTCCTTTGGATTGACGAATGCCCTAAGCACCTTCATGCGGCTCATGAATGAGGTACTTAAGAAGTTCTTGGGAAAATTTGTTATTATCTATTTGGATGATATTTTAATTTTCAGCAAGATTTTGGAAGAATATTTACTGCATATTCATAGTGTCCTTGAAAGGCTAAGGGAAGAGAAACTGTTAATTAATATGAAAAAGTGTATCTTTGCAAAAAGGGAGTTAGTCTATTTGGGGTTTGTTATATCACCTGAAGGTCTCAAAATGGATCCAGAGAAGGTATAAGCCATCTTAGAATGGCCTACTTCGAGGTTTGCTATTGAGGTAAGATCATTTCATGGTCTGGTTAGTTTTTACAGGAAGTTTATTAAGAATTTCAGTGGCATATGTGCACCCCTAACTGATACAATAAGAGGGGATAGAAAAGAGTTCAAATGGACTACAGTAGCTGCGAGAAGTTTTGAATTGCTAAAGAAGAAGGTAACAGAACAACCTATGTTGGCACTTCCAGATTTTAGAAAAGTGTTCTAGGTGGATTGTGATGCTAGTGGCAGTGCTATTGGGGCTGTATTAAGCAAAGAAGGTAAGCCTATTGCATATTTTAGTGAAAAATTGAATGATGCAAAGAAGAAGTATTTTGTTTATGATCAAGAGTTCTATGCAATAGTTCAGGCCTTAAAGAAATGGAGGCATTATTTATTGCCAAAGGAATTTTTTTTGTATACTGATCATCAGGCATTACAGTACCTAAATAGCCAAGGTAAATTGAATCAGAGGCATATGAAGTGGGTAGAGTTCTTGTAGAGTTATACATTTGTGTTGAAGCATAGAAGTGGAAAATCTAACAAGGTTGCAGATGCACTAAGTAGGAGATAGTTGTTGCTTACAGTAATGCAGGTTGAAGTAGTTGGGTTTGATGAACTCAAGAATTTGTACCCCAAGGATCCTGATTTTGCTGAAGCATGGAAAGCTTGTAAAGAACCTATCGCTGTAGATAGAACCAAGTGGTTAGACTGTTTGATTCAGGATGGCATGTTGTTCAAAGGTAGTCAATTGTGCATTCCAAGAAGTTCCATGAGGGAAAATTTGATTAAGGAGAAACATAGTGGAGGGATGGAAAGACATTTTCATCAAGATAAGACCATTTCCATTCTTAGAGAACATTATTTTTGGCCTCAAATTTCACAAGATGTGAAGAAGTTTGTATAGAGTTGCTAGGTTTGTCAAGTTGCCAAGGGGTTTAGTCACAATACTAGCCTATATCAGCCATTGCCTATTCCATCAAGGCCATGGGAGGACATAAGTATGGATTTTGTTCTTGGATTGCCGAGGACACAAAGGGGTAATGACTCAGTATTTGTGGTGGTTGATAGGTTCTCCAAAATGGCACATTTGATTCAATGCCACAAAACTCATGATGCTATCCATATTGCAGACTTTTTTTTCAAAGAGGTGGTAAGACTACATGGTCTTCCAAGGAGTATAGTTTCTGATAGAGATACTAAATTTTTGGGGTATTTTTGGAGGACATTGTGGAAAAATTTGAGAACAGACTTGAAATTCAGTTCCACGCATTACCCACAAATTGACGGCCAAACAGAAGTGGTAAATAGAAGTCTGGGCAATTTGCTGAGATGTTTAGTTGGGGATAAGCCCAAGGGATGGGATTTGATTCTACCACAAGCAAAGTTTTATTACAATAACTCTATAAATAGGAGTACTAGAAAATCACCATTTCAAATTGTATATGGGAATAGCCCAAGGACTACACCAGAATTGAGGAAGATAGAACAAGGGGAGAGGACAAGTGCTGAATCTGAGGAATTTGCTGAACATATCAAGCATCTACATGAGGAGGTTCAAGCACACATTACCAAGATGAATCAAGAGTATAAAGCTAGGGTTGATCAAAGGAGAAGACATAAGGAATTCCAAGTAGGAGATTTAGTCATGGTGCACTTACGAAAAGAAAGATTTCCAGTCGGTACTTACAACAAGCTGAAAATGAAAAAATTTGGCCCCTACAAAATTTTGAAGAAACATGACTCAAGAAATGCATATGAAGTGGAGCTGCCAGATGGTATTCACATTTCTCCCATTTCCAACATTGCAGATTTAATAGAGTATCATGATGATGGTGCAGATGAGGAGCTGGTGTTAGAGCCATGTTGAATTCCTGCTTCTAAGAAGGAGGAGATAGAAGACATTCTAGATAATCGTGTGGGTAGGAGTACCAGAAATAGGTAGTATGAAGAGTGTTTGGTGAAGTGGAAAGGATGACCGATCGAGGACTCAACTTGGATTTCAGCAACTAAGGTTTCCCATTTGGGATTTCCTCTACCATTCGTAAAGTGACAAGGTCACTTTTCAATCTTCCCTGGGTGTCCGATGCAGGAGCATCTAGAGGTATAAGGGAAATCCTGTGTCACCCAAAAAAAATGTACTTAGACTTAATTTTTGTTTCATGTGTTTTTATTTTTGGATACCCATTTGGGTCAAATAAAGGTTCCAACTCTCACAGTTCCACTACCAGTGTGCTAGAAAATCTTGAAAAAATAGGAACATGTAATTGGGCCATCATTTTGGTGAACTAGGAGCTGTAAATTGGCTAGATGAATGTAATTGTAATTTAGAGCATTACAGAAAAAGAATCAGTTCAAAAGGCCCCATGATTTGAAAGTTATTACAGTTTTTTAGGTTTTGGAGACCTCCTAAGAATGCTTCAAAGTAAGGTTAGGGGCATTAAATGACCTCAAAAAGGGCCAAAAAATGGGGGATGAGTTAGCTGGTCCATAGGGCTATAGAGCACTTTGAGAGCTTTCCAGAAATGTAAACGGTTCGTCAATCGGATCTACGGTTCAAAAGTTATGCCTCTTGGAAGTTCGGTTACCATTTTTGGATTCTTCTAGATCTGCACCGACTTCTAACACTGCTTCTGGAACCTTCTATTTGGTTGGTGGATGCCTACTAGCACTTTCTAGAATGTACTCCTAGTCCTTAACCCTCTAAGGTCTATTTAAGGAGATTTATGGCATTGTAAAAGGCAGTTCGGAGTAGAGTTTGAGAGGAGGTACTGAAAGGAGAAATTATCTCCAGATTTATGCTATTGTAAGCCCTTAGGGCATGTTTTGAAGTTTATTTTCTCTGTACTATTTGTACTATCTTATTTTCTCAGTTAATACAATTTCCCTTTTCTATTGTGTCCATTCTATTCTTGGGTTGTGTCCCCATCAGATTTCACAAGAGACCTTCTTTGGAGTCGATGACTTAGAGACCGTCCTTGTTCATAAAGATATACCTTTGGATTCTTTAATATTATTCTTGGAGAGTCTTAGTAATCTCTTGTCCATCCACTTTCATCAAAATTCAATTTTAATTATTTATAATTTGGGTAAATCATCCTCCTAGTCCATATGTGCTAGGGTTTTCACCCAAAGTCATGGGCACCTCTTTGGAAGTGTTGGTTTACACTTATTGCAATATTTTATCTTATCATCTCTTTCTTGGACAAGTGAGTGCTTTTACTACCCTAGTTTGGTATCAATTCTTCTTAGGGCTATCCTAATCAACTAGTACTTTTTCTTTCATGCTAATTGTTAGTGTAGTTTTTTATTTTTTTCTATTTTGCTAGGTTTTTCCTACACTTTTAATAATCTCGCTTAGGTTAATAAAGCATGTCTTATTAGGTGAATGGTTGTGAGGTGTCACCTTCCTACATGTGAGCATCCATTAGCTATCTTGGGAGGATACTTTGCTATCTTTAGTCCGATAGATGGTTGCTCCTCATTGGTTGGTGTTGCCACCTCCTCTCTCTTCCTAGCCTATATAAGCATGCTACCTGGCTTGTATTTGTATCTCTTATTTTTGCATCCTCTTAATGCTATTTTGCTTCCAGCATTTGCATTACTCTCTTGGAGACTAACTCTATGATGCTATTTTGATTTTGTATCATTTGCATTCATAGTTTAGATATTTACTCATTGCACTAGTTTTCTGGGTTATTAATCTTTTCAGATTCTAACACTAATTACCACAAGATATCAAGTAGATCAAGGAAAGAAACCTCAAGTTGTCTTTGAACAATTACCTTTAGTTCAAACTTGTCAAAGACTTAAGGGAAAAGAACATGTGTCTGTTCAATTTCCTGAGGGTATTCTAGAAGCTTTTTTTGACCCTAGTGGTGATATTATTGAGTTGAGTACACCCTTAGCATCACCTCATTCAGATATGGATATGAATTTTACAAGAGCTCCACACAAGAAGAATCAAAGTAGTGAGTATTATGTTGACCTTTTGAATGGTGATTCCACTCATGGAAGTAGACCAACCTCACCCCTTATTAAGGATAGGTATTTAGATGCACATCAAAGGGAGAAAAATAAACATTATGCCTATCAAGAAGAGGAAGCCCAACATGATGATCAAATTAGTGAGCCTTCTAGTGCTCGCGTTAATGAAACATTTACTGATAACCAGTTTAGACAATCAAGACCATGTACATGCTCATGACACCTTTAGGTTATGTGAGTGGAAGACTCAAAGAAATTGAGCATGAAATAAAAGCCCTTCTAGAAGAACAAGCTAAGAAGGAAGAACAATTTAAATGCCTAGAGGAAGAAAGGCAAGTTATTATTGAGATGGAATGGAAATCCTGTCAGGAAGCACAAACCTTTTTCAGGACTTCACAACTTGACAATCAATTCAACAATGTGCACATTGGTGGTGGAAACAACTCTCCTCCATCCATCCCTCCTAAGACTCCACAAAGTGGAAGATACTCAAGAACATCTTCACAATCTCTTGGCCCTAGAAAAAGGCAAGCTTCAAGAAATGATTATTATAAGAGAACAACACCTCCTAGAGTTTCAAGACAACCTTCACAATAAGCTCATAATGGTTCATGATATGGAGGTGGTAGCTCAAACTTTGACTATAATTCTTATGATTTCATGGCTATGCAACTAGATCCACATTTTTAGCAATGTATTGAAGCATATATGGACAAAAATAGAGATGCATGCTTTCAACATTTAATCAACAAGGGTGCTAAGGTCCCCTACAACTTTGATGTGGATAAAAATATTCAAAAGCATGATCCTTTTATGAAAGAAGAAATTGACCAATAGAAGAAACAACTGAAGCAAATATCGGCACCCAAGAGTTCTTTTTCACTTGATTCAATTTGTCCTAATCCTTTTGATAAGAGTGTTGACATGAAAGATTTTCCCAAAAAAGTTGAGATCCCCCAATGTGGCAAATATGATGGAAATGGGGATCTGAATGATAATGTGCGTTAGTTCTATACTATTTGTTTTGAGTTTCATCATGAGGACTCATGTCTTATGAGATATTTCCAAGAAGTCTTAAGGGACAAGCCATGGAATGGTTTACAAATATAACCCCTCCTATTAATATGTTCCTCGAGTTAATTCAAATATTTGTCCAAAAAATTTCATAAAATCTTTCATGATCTTTTTCACTATTGGACTTATGTCACATAAAGCAAAATCAAGGAGAATCATTTGTTACTTTCTTGAAAATATGGAGATGATAGTGCTCTCATTATTCTAGGAGTATTCCTGAGAAAGAAAAGATTGAAATCCTCATTAGTAACATGGTTCCTGAGATGAAGTATGAAGTTAAGAAGATGGTTTTTGAGTCCTTTGATACCATGGTTGAAGCTACATTTAGAATTGAGGATGTTTTGAGAGAGCAAGGTATTTTGACAAAAAATGGAAACAACAACAACAATGGTCAAAATAACAACAACAACAAGGATAAAGGAAAGAACACATATTGGAATAAGAACAAAGATGTGGTTAATGATGGAGTTGTGGATTCCTCAAAGCCTAAAGACCAAGATGTTCTCCATTTTTCTAGTATTAATCAACAAAGTAACAAGCCAAGCTATCAACAAAGGCCTCAAGGAGAGAAACATAACTTAACACAATTGGGTAAGTCATATAAATAAATATTTATGAAGCTCCTTGCTCACAATCTTGTGCACCCTTATGATGCTGCAAAGTTCTACATACCTGAAGTTAAGCCATGGTGGTGGGATGAGAAGGCCTATTGCAAGCTTCACAATGGCATTGGACACAATATTGAAAATTGTGGGAAATTTAAGCATATTGTTCAAGATCTTATTGAGAACGGAAAACTTGAAATAGATGGATTAAATACCAATGCTGATCACACATCATTCAAAGAACCTTTTCCCAAGTATGAGAAAGGGGAAGCTCCCCAACCTAAGAATGGCAAGGGTGCAATGAATTACACTTAAGAAAATGTAGAAGAGAGTGTCAACATGATGAAAGATGACAATCCCAATGGTTGTGATTTAAAATTGAGCTCTCCTATCCCTGGTGAGAAACCTGTATTGGTGCTAAGGGTTTCTCACTCTAGAGAGTCATCTCAAGGTCCCCTTGTCATTAGAGGACCAAATTTACACTAGTCAAGTAAACCTAAGCAAGTGTCTTCCCAAAGTCTCAATGTTGTTACATGGAGTCAAGGCCCCCTTGTCATCAAAGGACCTAGCTCAAGTCAAACAAGTAAGCCAAAACAAGTGCAATCCAAGAATATTCCTTCAAAACTAGTAGTTAATCCTAAGTTGAATTATAATCTTGTTGATCAATTGCAAAGAACCCCCACTCAAATTTCAATCTTTGAGCTTTTAGAGTTGTCTCTAAGACACAAACAAGTCCTTGAGGATGCTTTGCGCATGGAAAATTTCCCTAATAATTTAGACATTGATCAATTCTAGAATATAGTTAATCATATTGCTAGCCCTCATTACCTTTCCTTTTCAGAGGAAGATGATAAATATTTGAGCCATCCACACAACCTTGCTCTTCATATTGAGGTCATGATCCATAGGACCCATGTTAGGTGTATGTTGATAGATGGGGGTGCTGGGCTTAATATTTGTTCTTTGAGTCTTTTAAAGACATTAGGTTATTTTGAACATGTTATTGATACTAGAAGAAAGATTACTATCAAAGTCTATGATGAGGTAGAGAGAAGTTCCAAGGGGTTGGCCATCCTTCCTATTAGGATTGGTCTGATTGAAAAAGATGTTTTATTCCAAATAGTTGAGATTGGACCCCTTGCATAAAACATTTTACTTGGTAGACCATGAATTCATGATATGCAAGAAGTACCATCTACCTATCATCAATGTGTTAAGTTTCCATACAATGGAATAGAGATTTGTATTCCTGGGGATAACACTTTTTCCATTAACTCAATTTCAAAAAATACTCATGTTCCCCTCAATAGAGAAGCAAATGATTTTAATGGAATTTTAGCTAATTGCAAAGACAAGTTCAAATCCATAGACCTTGGCATGGGGGGGTATCAACTCAACTCCATCACAACATTACCAGTTTGACCTAGGTCTTATGGTACACCTTCATAAGAGATGAAAACTTCCTCTTGAGCTATGACATTATTTGACACATTTGTATAGTTGTTAGTACCTATTCAAGATGAGAAGGAAGATGGGGCTATTAGAGATTGGATTTATAGAGAAGAGAAGTATATGCATAATGAGAACTTCACTCCCTCTTCTTAAGCTTATGGATGAGGGTATGCTTTTGTCAAGAAGATGGGCTATCCCAAACATGCCCCTCTTAGTAATAGGTTGGATGCTAGAGCTGAACCCCTTGTTCATGGTATTTTTGGATGCAAGTCTAAGTAGCTGGTTGGCCTAGGATATGTAAACCACAATAATGTTGCTCCTATCCTTGATAATTTAGATAGTGAAGAAGAACAAGAGTACATACCTAATTTGGAAAATCAACAAGGTATGTGTGAAGATTGGGTCCCTTCTACTAATCTTCTTTGGGGAGATTCAGAAAATCTAGTATCTCATGAGATAGTTGCCAATTTAGAACAAGAGAGTGTGACTCTTGATGATATTAAAGCTTTGACATCTAGAAATCCTAAGCATTCATGGTGTAAACATCCTAGTTGAGACTCAGAAATAAATTCTAATGAGTATGAATGGGACTCTTTCACAAAATCTTCCATAGTTGATATGGATGTTGATGTTGTTCATACATATAGTTCTCAACCTGAGTTAGTCAATGAGTCACATGTAGGACTAGAGGATTTGAATTCGCATGTTGCCTTAGTGGACGATCCTTTGCTTGTGAGGATGAATCTTGATTTGGGTGGTTTAGGAAGTTACTTGATAGATTCTAAGTCTGGATTCACTAGAGATATCATTCATATTCACAACCTTGAACTCATCATTGATTTACCTCTTGTTCATCCTAACCTAATTGATTGGTCCCAATGTAATCAAGAACCTAAGCTCTTAACATTTCAAAATAACTATGAAATAGCTTGTCATTTGAATGCCATTGAACTTGTGGTCTCCTCCACCAATGAACTAGCTACCAGTATGACAAAGCCTGATATCAAGTACCTTAGTTGCAAAATAAATAGAAAAGAAAAGAAAAAGAATAGGAGTTCTAATGGCAAAAACCACTATGTGGTAGTGTCAGAACCAAAAAAAGTAAAAAGAAAGGACATATCCAAGGGTGAAAACCTCTTTGAGGCACCTTAGGATGAGGTACTTGATCATCTTCCTAGTTATTTTCAAGATAGATCTTTAGTGCTTATTGAGCCAACGCAAGCAGTCAATTTGGGTACAAATGAAGCTCCACAAATGGTACATTTGGCTAAGTTGTTGTCATCACAAGAAAAGAAGATTAATTTTGCATGGACTTATTCAGATTTACCAAGGTAGGACACTAGTCTTATTATGCATCACTTATCCATAACTCCAAGTGTTAAACCAGTTAAGCAAGAATTGAGAAAAATGCATCCCCACATAGCTCTCTTAGTCAATGTAGAATTAGAGAAAATCCTTGGTGCAAAATTCATAAGAGCTATTGACTATGCCGAATGGATATCAAACATTGTACCAATTTCAAAATATGAGAAAACCATTTGAGTTTGCACAAATTTTAGAGATGTTAATAAAGCATGCCCAAAGGATGATTTTCCACTTCCTAATATAGACATGATAGTGGATATGACTGTGGGTTATGAGATTTATTCCTTAATGGATTGTTTTTCTGGATATAATTAGATTAAAATAGCTCCTAAAGATCAATAAAAGACTACATTTACTTGTACGTGGGGTACCTATTGTTGGAATGTTATGCCTTTTGGATTAAAAAATGTAGGAACTACCTATCAATGACCTATGACAACTATTTTTCATGATATGATGCATAAAAACATGGAAGATTATGTGGATGACACCTTGGCCAAGTATAAGAAAAGGGATACACACTTAGATGATTTAGAAGTCATTCTAGATCATGTGGAACAATTTCAACTAAGGTTAAATCCTAAAAAGTGTGCATTTGGAGTCACCTCTGGCAAATTACTAAGATTCATTATTTCAGCAAAAAGGATAAAGGTGGACCCTGAAAAGTTCAAGCAATTATGGATATGCCACCTCCTAAAAATATTAGTCAAATGAGGAGTCTTCGAGGATATCTTCAATCTTTAAGGAGGTTTATTTCATAGTTGGCAGATAGAGCTCAACCTTTCAACAAGAACTTACATAAAGGAGTCAAATGTATATGGAATGATGAATGTCAAAGGAGCATGGATCAAATCAAGAAATACTTAGCAAATCCTCCTATTTTAATGCCTCCTATCTTAGGGAAACCACTTATCCTATATATTTCAGCAACAAAATCTGCCTTGGGGGCATTATTAGCTCAACTTGATGAACATGGGAAAGAAAGAACAATATGTTACATTAGTCGTACTCTTGTTTCATATGAGGTTAATTACACCAGTATTGAGAAAGCTTGCCTCACAATTGTGTTTGCTTCCAAAAATTTGTGACATTATATGCTTGCACACACTATACACCTCATAGCAAAAATAGATCCACTCAAGTACTTACTATGTAAGGCTACCCTCAAAAGTAGACTTGCTAAATGGATGATGATCCTTTTAGAGTTTGACATAGAGTACATTGAGCATAAAGTAATCAAAGGACAAGCCATAGTCGATCAATTGGCTGATTTACCACTACAAGATGATGCACGTATTCAAGTTGATTTCCCGAATGACCACCTCATGTATATGACTAAAAGAATATGGAAGATGTTCTTTGATGGGTTCTTTATGCAAAGTGGTTCAGGAGCTAGTGTGTTGTTTGTTTCTCCTCATGGGTACACAATTCCTATATCTTAAAAGTTATTATTTCCATGTACAAATAACATTGCTGAATATGAAGCTTTAACAAATGGACTTAAGATGGCCATAGAATGGAGAATTATAGAGTTACACATCTATGGAGATTCACAGCTGATAATCAACCAAGTCAATGATGATTGTCTAACAAAAAATGTTAAATTGGCACTTTACAAGAAAATGGTTGATGCCTTGAGACTCTACTTCACATTCATATGATTTCAACAAATCCCTCAAGTAGAAAATAAGGTAGTTGATGTTGTGACTACACTTGCTTCACTTCTTCAATTAAAGTAGTATGAATCAAGATTTGAATTCCTAGTGGAAGAGTTACATCACCCTATCTATGATTCCCAAGAAAGTCATGTTATTTTTACCCTTGTTGGTTGTGAGTCATCCCATTATGGTGCCATTTACTCATACCTTCATGATGGAATTATACCTAAAACCTTTAACCGATTTGAATGTAGAAACCTTATTTGAAATGCCTCTTGTCATTCCCTTATCTTTAGTGATTTGTATGGGAAGGGTCTAAATGGAACACTTCTTAGATGCTTAGAAAAAGAAGAATCTGATCAAGCATTAGTTGATATCCATGAAGGTATCTATGGGGGACATTCTAATGGTCTTTCCATGGCTCAAATATTTCTTAGGGCAGGGTATTATTGGCCCACAATGCAGATTGATGTAGTAGCTTTTGCAAAGTCATGTGAAAAGTGTCAAAAACATGGTAACTTCATGCTCTAGGTGGGGAGCTCATTGCTTCTATTTCTCATTGGCCATTTTAACACTAGGCCTTTGATCTTGTTGGGCAGATTCATCCCAACTCATCATGTGGACACATGTTTATTATCACTGCCACTGATTGTTTCACTAAATGGGTAGAAGTTGTCTCACTTTCTGTTGCCTTGGGCAAGACAGTTTCTCTATTTATTTTGAATCATATTATTGGTAGATATGGAGTGCCTTTTGAGATTATCACTGACAATGAAGGTCAGTTCAAAAATAAGGACCTTAAGAAACTTTGTAAGAAGTTCAAGATAAAACAACATTGGTCCTTTATTTATTTCCTACAAGGAAATGGTCAAGTAGAAGCATCAAATAAAACCATTCTTAAAATCTTGCATAGAATAGTTCATAAGAATGTTAGGGATTGGCACTTACAAATAAATCCATCTTTGTGGGCCTATAGAATGAGTATTCATACTCCTACTAGGGCTACTCCTTTTGACCTTACATATGGTGCTAAAGTAGTGTTACCTTTAGAGGTTGAGATTCCTTCACACAAAGTTTCTCTCAAAGGTCTAGTTATAGATGAAGACTACTGTGCCATGAGACTTCAAGAGTTAGAACTTCTAGATGAGAAACACCAAACATCATTTGACCATATGAGGGTCTATCAAAAGCACATGTCAAAAGAATTCAACAAAAAGGTTCACCCTAGAGAATTCCAAGTAGAAGATCTTGTTCTACATGAAAATCCTAAGAATCAACAAAATAGAGATCAAAGGGGCAAGTTTGAACCTAATTGGTTCAAACCTTACATTATTACAACAACTTTTGGTTTTGGTGCCTATTTACTATCTACATCAAAGGGAGAGCAGCTCCTTGATGCTATCAATGTCTTGTACCTAAAGAAGTTCTATCTGTGATGCTCATTCTATCTAGGGGCATCTTTGTACATATTTATTGATCCTAAAAAAAATACAAAAAAATGATACATTCAAAAAAATTCAAAAAAATGATATACTATGAAAATTCTAAAAATTGGAAAATGTCCTAAAAAAATGATCATCTTAGTAATAGGTGCTTTGATGTATCTCCAAAAAAATTATATATTCCAAAAATACAAAAAAAATCTTAAAAATTCAAAAATTCAAAAAAAAAAAAAAATGTGCCTTGGTGAAAACTTGGAAATAGGTGCCTCAGTAGCAAAAATACAAAAAAATTTATAAAAAGTCCTGACAAAAATTTTTAAAAAAAAATCCAAGTGGCGAAAACCTTGAAATGGGCACAACTTGAGGTCTTTGCACCCCTATTTCTTAGCGTGCATTCTTGACACTTAGCCTTTCTCCATCATGCCTTGTCCTTGTTGCCTTGGTTTGGAATTGGTCTTTGTCTAGGGGGCATAATTGTGTTAGCTTTGGTCTCTTGGATGTGTTAGTCCTTAGGATACCTCACAAATGTATTTTTTCAACACCTGTTGACATTGAGTGTTTTTCAATACTTATTGGTATGGTCTTACCCAATTTTTTCATGTGATATTACCTGCTTGCAAGAATTTGATCCTTATCCTTAGAACTCAGTATTAGTTAACACACTTAAATTTTTAAATACAAACCCTTGATGCTTGACTTATGTCATGATTTTTTTCTTTGTGTGCTAACTGTTATTGATTTTTGTTGAGTGTCCTTGTCTGATAAGTTTCTCCGGGATGCATATCTAGAGGAATTGGGGCATGGGGCATATTTTTATTTGTTATCTACTCATGGCTGTGGTCTTGAAACTCTAGAGTGTCTCTTGTTGTCCCCTTGAAACACTTAGGAGATTTGAGGCATCATCCTTGACTGCTTTTGCACAACTACTCTTATGGTCATCCTAGCATCTATGCCTTGATGTGAGCATGGTTTTGCTACATTAAATTGGGTAAGCTAACATCAAATTAATCTTGAGCTTTATGTCTTTGATGCTTATGTTAGAATCTTTCCACATTCCAATCTGATATAAATCACAATCATATCTTCATAGTTGTGCTTGTGACTAGTGATGATTGTGTGATTTTTTGATGTTCGTTAATAATGGCCCAATTATGAAAATAAGTTCCTTTACATTCTCTAATAAATGATGAGCACAAAAATCCTATGTTACAATTTCTCTATTGCAAGTACACCATTGCATTTTCATGTAGCTTACATTCTTAGACTTCATGTTAGTTTGCATTTTTAGGTTGCTTTATGAGTTTGAGAGGGTTTTCCCTTCATCTTTCTTGTGGACTTTTAGTCAATTGTGGTCATGTTTTCATCTTCATTTCCTTATCTTCTTTCATGATCTCAATTGAAATTTCTATCTTAAATAGTTGATTGATTTTCTTTATCTTTTCTTCTTTCTATTTCTTTCCATATCTTCCAAACTTCTATCTTCCATTTAATTTTACCCCACTTGTTTTCTTCTAAATCACCTTTGGGGCATAATATTTCATGCTTTTTGATCTACCTTGGTTCTGTGATTCTTATATCTTTCATCTTACATAAAGAACTTTATTTTTTGTTTGATTTGGTCAATTTTATCAATTTATTGTTTCTCCTCTATCTCAATTCGATTTCGATCATAAGGTAGAAGTACCTATCAAATTCAATCCTTGATTCAGTTTTATCAATTTTATCCTCAACTTTTTAAAGTCAATTTATTTGTATTCTTTGTCCTGATTTGTTCCCGAATTGACCGCATATCTGGGTTGTTTTGTGATCCCAAATCGATCTCACACTTCAATTTCTTTCTTTGACTACATGTGTTCCCAATTCGATCACACATTAGTCAAAAAGGGGTAAATGTATGCACCCTTAAATGGTCACCTAGACTATGCGCTCCCATTATTCAATTTATCAATTTATCAAATTTCCTAAATCAATGGTTTGTAATATTTTATTAAATAAATTCATATCAATTTCCTTGGTCAAATTCAATTATTTATTTTTCTAAGGTTGATAATTTTATCTTAAGTCTTATTTAATTAAAAGAAAATCAAAATTTTAATTAAATGAAATAAGTCCCCATTTAATTAAAAGAAAACCTCTCTCTTAATTAAATTCATCCACATTTAATTAATTAAGAGAAAAATCCCTCTTTTAATTTAATTAAATATTTCCTATTTAATTAAAAGAATTTGCTCCCTTTTAATTAAATAAATTAAACCCACTTGAAAAAGGAAATAAATTAAATAAAAATTAAATAAATATTTTATTTATTTTCTCTACACTTAAATGCACATATCTCTAAGTGGAATTCCTCTTTTTTCTCTTTCCACTTTCTTCTCAAACACTCCTCTTTTTTCATTGGTGGAATTTTGTCTCACATGGATCAAACACTGTTATCCCATATTGGTTGTGAGAAGCCTCTCACCTCTATATTTTCCTTTATAAGGGAGAGCCCTCTCCTCATTTTAGACATCCACAATTACACTATTGTTATGCTATAGGTTTGGAGAGCCATTTTAGAAGGAGGAGTTTGAATACTAAAGCTTTTTGTGGAGAACTTCTATCTTCTTGTCTTATTCTCTCTTGCATCCATGGCTTCTATCATGAGGTTTAATTCTTGCATTAGCATATTATTTTAGAGACATTTTTATTTTCATAAATTAGTATTGCATTGTTATTAGAATTTATTTCTTGCATTGTTTTGCATTGTTATCATTTAGATTAGTTTGCATTTTCATTTGCATGCATATTTTTGATCAGTGAATCTCTTGTTTCATGGTGTACTTGCATGGGCACAAACTAGGTCAAACTGAGGGCCTCCATTCCAAACCCTTGCACTTCATGAATAGAGAGCTATGAGTCACCATTCAAAACCTCATTCTTCAGTAATCTTGACTATAATGGCTCATAGAAGTGTGCTTACATTTTAGCACAAGATTTGGTCACCTAGAAACCCTCCAAAATGAGAAGTTAAAACTAGAGTGGGGATGAAACCCACAAATTATCATTACAGCAATATATAATTGGTTAAGGTTACAAAGTTTGACCACCATCAATGGCCTGCCCTGTGAAAGGCCTACTCTGTTAAAAGTTTTTCACCCTATTAAAAGTGACCTAGTTAAAGGATTTAAAAACATTCACTTGGAATGTCACCATGTTAAAGGTTTTACAAAATAGCTATTAAGCCAACCTATCTTCATAGGAGTTTCATTCTCCTAATACAATGGTTAGAAAGTATAGTAGGATGTCTTGACCTAATAACTTACAATCTTCAATTGCTGATTCTAGATCCTTGTTCTGTTCAATTTGATCTGATCCTTATTGATCTAATTAAGTCTATTTGAAGTGTTGATACTCTATTCTAATCAACATAATTCTGTAATCCTATTCTTCCTCTAAGTCTTCTCACCCCTTTCAAAACTTTGCTAGCATTCTCTCATGTGTTCCCACATTACCTCTTAGATTCTTCTTCTCAACACTAAATTATGAGGTTTTGATCTCCTTACAAAGGTTTCAAGACTTAGGATTAGGTCTGAATCCACAATCAAGATTAATGCATCTTTCCCACTCAATTCTTTTCATATTTCTTGATTGGTTTAATGCTTTCTCCATTTTTCTGATTGGTTGCATGTTGATTACATAGGAAATGTAATAGATTCATTCTTATCTTTTAGATCCTTCGAGATTCATCTTGAGCCAGGTCAAAAATGGTTTACATCTAAGTTTTTGAAGGCACAAACTCATATGTTCATTTTGTGTTACTCGACACTTACTAATTGCTGATGCTTGGGACATATAGGATTTCTGTCCTTCTTAGCTCCTATGCTAACTTTGTCTTTCTTGGCACCTATTCTTTTCTCATCACATATACTAGCATGACACTTGAATAACTCAGCACCTATTGAACTTCTAGCTTGACACATATTTTTGCTCAACATCTATATTATACTCAACTTCTACCTTAGAATTTTCTTAAGTGTGTTAACACTCAATTGTCAAAACCGATCTAAGACCAACAATTCAATATGACTTGTCTAAGCTTAATAATATATAAGAAAGGTCAAGTTATGAGGATAATATATATAAGTGGAATATGAAATAAGATGGATATGTGATTAAAGGAAAAGGAAGAGTAGGAAAGCATTGCAAAGAACGTCTAATTAATAAGGATCCAAAGATCAAGCTAGAACACATGTCTAACAAGGTCATATTTAACATCTATTGTAACCTATAATAGGGTTTACTCTTAATAGGGATCACTTCAGAAGAGTGTAAAATGTTGTGACTAGTTGCAAGGTAGTTTTCCCAAATTGGCTTTCTACATTAAATCTCAGTGTCATTTGTGTTCATTTTATTTTCTTAATGCTTTATGTTTTTCAACTAAGTTACTAAAGGTTAAAATAGATTATTATTCATAATATTTCTTTATTAATCAAGCTGTAACATTAAATCATTTATAACTGAGTTAGAAAATATTGCATTATCTATAAAAAAAAGTTTGATTTGACATCTAAGGATAGGGAATTGTTTTGGTGTAACTAATTCACCCCTCCCTTATCAAGTACACTCTTCATTTCCAACAAGTGGTATCCAAGATTTTGGTGCTTGTAGGAAAAGTTTCAAGGACCTAAGCTAAAGATCAAGATGTCTTATAGAAGGGATATTCCAAACTTAACAAAAATAACTTTTCAACATGGAACAAGTTGATGAAATTGCACCTATCAAACATTAGTGATATTGGTGTGTTCTACTTGGGAAAAAAAATGTTCTATCACCAACCTATGACTATGGAGTAGATGAAAGAGGAAAAGGATCACAATATCATGATGATTCATATATCTTCTTCTCTCAACAATTATTAATTAGATGAGGTTTAATATTGTCTTACTTCATTTGAAATGTTGGAAAAAATACATAAAGTCTATGGAGGTGATAGAAATGTGCAAAGAGCCAAGAAAAAAAATCTTGAGAGGAAAATTTTATTGAATGAAAATGAAATAAGGTGAGAACATTGCCCAATATAGTGAAATAATCAAAGAAAGTGTGAGTGCAATAAAAGATATGAGAGGAGACATAAATGATGAGATAGTGTTTAGCAAGGTACTAAGAACTCTTCTTCCTATTTATGAAATTAGTGTTTGAGAAATTCAAGAGATGAGATGGAATCCTAAAAATAAAATAACCTTGGATGCACTTGTGGGAAGATTAAGTTTTCTGAGTTGGATAACTTTGATAACTACGCTCCTACCTCTAGAAAACTTGAATCTCAATTCAGAACCAAACTAACCCTTGGCAAAAAAGAAAGAAACTCAAAAGGAAAATAGGTTGATAGTAATGAAGATAATTCAGATGAAGACATTGAAGTTATTGAAGCCTTACTTTCTAAAAGAGTATCAAAAGGTAAAAGAAAATTTAGAGGAAAATTTCTATTGATTTGTTTCTCATGTGAAGAGGTTGCTCATATTGTTATAAGATGTCAAAACAAAGAAGATAAAGATGAGAAAATGAACAATAGGTTCAATGGCAAGAAAGACTTCAAGATCTATAAGGACTATAAATAAAAAGGTAAGAAATCTTGCTATGTTGCTAAAATTATAATAGTGATGATAATGAAGTAGTTTACACTATCATTAAGTGTGAATCTGATAATGAGGAAAATGAAAAGATGTTACTTATCTCTTATGTTAGCAAAAATGATACATGTGTCATAGATAGTGGTTGTTCCCATCATGATTGGTGACAAAACTAAGTTTGAACATTTAGAACATTATGATGGTGGAGGCATTTTATTTGGAAACAATGAACCTTGTTATGTTAAAGGAAAAAGAATGATGGTATTAACTAAAGGAATAAAATATGAAAATTCCTACTGGGTTGAAGGGTTAAGACATAATCTACTTAGTGTAGCTCATATGAAAAATATAGAACAAAAGGTAGAATTCATGAATGGAAAAGCTAAACTATTGAATGGAAAAGGAAACCTGGTTTGGAATGGCAATTAGAAAAAAGGTAACTTATTTTACCTAGATCTCATTGAAAGTGCATGTTATTAGAAATATATAATACTGACAAGGGGGAGGGTGAGATGGTATTCTACAAACTTTTGCCCATAACTACATATTGTTAATTATTTTATAACTTGCATATAAAAGTAAACCAACAATGTTGAACAATAAATATAACCATACATATCGAGAACACATAACACCATTATTTTTTAACTAGGTAAATGTTATCTAACAAAAAACCCTAGTGGGGATGATATCCATAAGATGATTCACTAAGAAAAAGGATCATGCTAAGGATATTGACCCTATTAAGAGTCTATGAAGTACATATAGTGCCTTGAGTCCTCATTAGAAGACTAGGCCCTGTTAAATTCCTCAACCCTCTTAGGAGTTGCTTCAAAATTCTTAGGAGCTAGTAGAAAAAATACAATGTATCAAGAAGAGCCCACTACCTTAACATGCAGTTATACAATAAATTTTTTCAAAAGTATAGGTATACATTTAATACTTTCTCACTACTATAATTCACACTTTCTCTAATCATACATCAAATTTCACATCACATAAGGCTCGCATATCTTTCAAGCTATCTTCACAATAGTTCACATGCCATACATCTCACACACATAGAGCACTTATCTATGCAAGATAAGATCTTTACTTATACCTCTCACATTAGTAAATCTCTACTTAATTGGCCTTCATGTCTTCACATGCTTGACATAATATAAAATAAAGTATGGATTAATATTTATATATACAATATTATCCCATAATGATTAAGTAATTATTTTGTCAAAAAAAAATTGACAATTGACTAATGAGGATATTTAATTCTTGTCATTTATGGAAAAACATGATGTACATGCTTACAAGAAACCTTAGAAATAAAGATGCTTAGCTTTTGGTACTCAGAAAATTGTCTAAGTATGAGTTTGGTATACAATAGTGTATTGGTTTGTTTATAACTTGTTTCTGATGTCATATTATGACTAGAAAAGTTAGATGGAGATAGTATACATTTTGATGATGTGTATAACATTGGAAGTCAGTACAAACTTTATGAAAAAGTGATATTCATGTTTTAAGCAAAACAGAACAGAAAAATTAAAGGAAATGAATTATTTTGTTTAAAAAATAATTGCTTTTCCAATTAGGGCCAACATCCTAGATGTTTACTCTAAGTTGGAAAATTTTATTGTGGTCTTAGCAAAACTACCAAAAAATTGTTTAAAGACATGGTATTTATGCAAAGGACATCTTGCAATGACAAGTGTAATTGTGGTAATTGTTGTGTTGAGCAATTCTATGCAAAATTTTGTGAAAGCAATATATGTAAAGTTTGTGAAGCTATTTTTTGATCTGACATTGAATTGAGAAAGAATCTAAATTCCAGAAGTCTGATTACTTGTTTGGGCAGTGAGCTCTTCTTTTAATTGGAAGTGCAGGTTTGGGCAGTGGGCTCATCTTGCATCCATTGTACTACAACTCCTAATAGGGACTCCTTATCCTAAATTTTCTCATTGACTCCTAATAGGGTCCATCCTTTAATAGGGAACTTATATATTAGCATATTATCTTGTGTGTAATGCCCCGCCAAGGGATCCAAAGAATTAACCTAGAATTTCGCTAAGTTTGGTTGCATTTTTTTTTTAACATCAAAGTAATATCATTCACAACAGATACAAGAATAATGGAAGCAATAGCAATAACCATCTAAAAGTGAACATAAACATAATAGATTACATTCTTTAAGGATCCCTTAACGTTGAATTACATCTAAATCAACTTACATTATTGAATCCATCTAATACAACAACCACATGACATAATAATGATAAGTCCAACGTTTATACATTACATTTCTAAATGCTCAATCATCCACTGTACATGTCACAGGGTATGAAAAGCTTAAAAGAATATACATATGTGAAATAAGGTACATCATCCTAATCTAGTCCATGATACATCAAAGTAAAGATAATCATATGATACACAAGATACGTCATCATAGAAGATATATACATCCATCATAAAGATCAAACATAATAAACTAAGTGCATGGTTTCTCCCAACCATAAATAGCATCATTAGGCCATCATGGGCCCTAGCCATCCCTCCATGCATAACATTCCAAATCACCAAGGAGATCATCAGTGTTAACATAGTAGGAATGTCACTCATAACATATACTATATCATATGCAAAAAGTAATCTAACATGCAAATATAAGCATAAGATAACATCATCTAACATATGCTAATCATTAGTGAAAGGATACATATCCACCATCATGAAGGACGCATCAGCCAGGATGTCTCAATGGATCTCAAATGATAAGAGTGGAAAAACACTACCACTTGACCACATGGTAGCTAAGTGGTCCACTCCCACTGTGCTGAGGAGATAATCTCAAGTCCCAAATAGGTTATCAAAATCACATAATATAAATACTCTCTAAGTCTAGGAATCCTAAAAGTATACTAACTCAAAGGTTCCAACAAAATTGACATCTAATTCCTAGAGGCACACAAAGACATGTAGGAAACCTACTAAGCAAGTGGGAAAGTGTCATCGCATATATCATGTAGAAGTTACCTTAGCAGTTAGCTAAACTCCACGGGTCCCTACTGGTCCTCATATGGCCACTAGTATCCTCTCATACTGACAAGGCATACTATGGAATGCAAGGTCGCAACCATGCATTCTCTCTACTCCCATCCTAGTTTGTACAAGCACTCGAGGCATGGGTGAGAACAAAAAAATTATCTTTTTAGGTTCATTTAGTTAGTATTAGGTGTGAATGTTTTCACTTATTAAACAACTTACAATGAGTTACCCTGGCAGCCTCTTAGGGCCCCAACCCCCATTGTAAGCCACTTCCTGACACTACAAGTAGATATCCTACCCTAAGCTCATGGAATCATAAACCACCCCAGTCTTATACAAGCGACTAGAAAGAAAAGTCAAAAGATAATTTATAATAAGAGCATCAATATCCACAGTAATAGCATCAAATCTCCATGAGCAATTGAAAAGCATCCATAGAAAATCATGACCACAACAGCTCTCTATTGGCAACTGAAGCATCACTGATAATCAAAAGTAACCATTGGTTATCAATAACCAAAATATATTTCAAATCATACTGATTGAAGTCTTCAAAATGGTTGAGTAAAAAGATGTCACAACATGAAATCATAAATCAAAATTTCAGTCCCATCATGGCGACTAGAAAATAACCAAGGATAACTAATCGATGACTCAAAAATGATTAGGTCAAGTGTCTCATATATAATAATAACATTCAATAAATACAAGCATTTCATAGAACATTCCATCACATAACCATGGTTAGGTTTAGAAAGATCAGAAATAAAACATCATCATGACATCACAATCATAACTCCTGAGCCTCTAGTAGACGTCCTATAACTGGTCAACACTAGTCAACCCAAAACCCAAAATAGAAGCATAAAGAATTACACAATGTAAGCAAATGTTTTTTTTTTGCTAAAATTACATACTTGATTTAAATGTGGAGGTTTCAATTTTTGTTTCAAGTTTTAGACAATGAATGGAGAATCACTTGTACGTTTTTCCCATCCCATGTATTTGTTAAAAAGTTTCTCTCCCAAAACCATTAGATTCAATTTTCTAATTATATTGTTTATGTAAACGTTGTCCAAGTTGACTCCTATCGAGTTCCAGTAATTGCATAATTCAAGTCTTCGATTTATAACACATTCTAATGATTAACCTTAATTAAACTAAGTTTAATTAAGTTAACTTATTAATATCTTTCTTTTTAAATAATAATTGACAACTATCATTGGTATTTCAAAACCTTTATCTTTTAAAAGAATGAAGCATTAATTCAATCTCTTAAATATAATAATTATTCATAACTAATAAAATATATGTATACATATATACTTATATACATATATATATGTATATTAACAATAACAATGTTTCAATGAAAAATGAATTACAAAAATCAAATTGCAAATCACGTCCAAATGACGCCATAGCCGTTACCATATATAATATCCGTAATCAATTAAATGGTGCTATGCAGGCTTGCTGTTTCAGAGCTTGCGGTAGCAGTGCCATCGACCACTACCGTAGGTACAGAGGTGGGGGTACAGGCTTGGCCCTCCCCACTCACATATAATATGCGAATCATTTTTCCTTTATAAAAATTTATAACGTATATATTTGCAGATCTGAATTAGCATATTCATATAAACACAATTTCCTAAAGGTTTTCAATTTAATGAAATCCATAAAAGTATTTGTTCTCCAAATTTACTCAATAAATTTTCTAATGGATTTAAAACCCTAGGCCTGTGTTCTCTTTAGATCTATGCATATAAAGTTTTCTCAATAATTTTTAACTACCCATATTGAGAATACATACAATTAAAATAGGAGAAACCCTCAAAAAATATATGGAAGACACGAAGAAGAAAGGAAGTGCAAGATGTGGAAGTAGCATAAACAAAATCACAAGAGTGTACCCAAATTTTGATGCTAATTCACTTTTCCTCAGAAAACTTGCAGAGCAAGCTCCTCCCTTCTCCAAAGTTCTCGAGTCCTCGAATACTCCAAAATGCTCTTTCACGCTATCTCTAAGCTTCTAAGAATGCCTAAATATAAAGGCCTCTCAAGAAGGACCTAGAATGTCTCTAGAAACAACTAGAAGGTGTAGACAACTAAGCATTAGTCTATTCCAACCTTCTAGATGAGTCATAAGGTTGTAGACACCATGTGCTTAATTGGTGCACTAACCCCTGTGTTCTTGACATATGAGAAATAAAAATGTGCGTTTACTCCTAGGCAAGCTTATAACTTTCGTTTAATTTTTTTATAACTTTCATTTTAATTTTTATAACTTTTATTATTATTATTTATTTATTACTTTATTATTATTTTATAATTATTATTAATTTTTAATTTCTAATTTTGTTTTATTTAATTCTTTTTCTCAATTAATTCTCATTTAATTCATTATCATCAAAATATCAAAGATCATGATATTATATTAATTTTCTCCAAATAATTAATTTATTAATTAAATCTATTTATTTAAGACTTAATTAATAGAAAATTCACCATAGAACTCCGAGATTAAAAAAAACATGAAAACCCATATTAGAACAACCCATACAAAATCAATCTAAAGGGTTAAAAATCACAAATTATGTCATCCGACACATTCGGTGGGTAAAATATCTAGATACTTGTCCTATCTTTTTAGGAAAATGGTTTAAGGGTTTGGAATTTGGACTTGAGAATTTATCTCCCTTCTCTTATCATTGAGATAGTGTACTAGGGTATGCTCATCCTGGCAATTCAAGGAAGTTGATACCCGGTACTTGCAACTTGCATAAAAACCATGCATGTACATATTTTATATATATATATATATATATATATATATATATATATATATATATATATATATATATAATGCTAAACTAAACAAGCAATGGTAGGAAGTGGTGCGTCATGTACATCCTGACTAGTAGGTGACTACGACTCCCTTCCTTAATATATCAGAAACGCCATACAATAAGAGCAAACATGCACACCATACACATACAAGTATGGGTTAAGTATCCATAATAAAACACATGAGATAATAAACCATCTAAATAATCATCATCAATAACTGAAAGCAATGTAATGATCATCATGCATACATGAAATGTAAAGTCTAAATGATCTCATCATATATCAACTGAATCCATAACATAATGTCTGATAGTCTCAAAACAATACCACTAATCCATCAACATAAAACTAGTCTAGCATAGTCTGATAATAATAGCAACAATGTGTCTAGAGAAATGTGAATGAGGGTAGGCACTACATCCACCCTCCCTTGGATTAGGCTTACTCCTGGAAGCCTACAAACAAGCAGGGATATAACTCCCATAATCTAGTTGCATCCTCCCATGTAGCTAAAGAATCATCAATAGGGTCCCATTGGACCCTTACTTGCTCAATGGTTCGACCCCTAAGGGTTAACTCCCGTTGCTCCAGATTATGAACCAGCTCCAAAGCCAGCTGCCCATCCTCTACCTGAAATGCATTTCAATCAAGAACATGTACAATATCAGGAATATACTACCTAAGCACTAAAACATGGAAAACATCATGAATGCGAGCAAGGCTAGGCAGTAGAGCAAGGCAGTAAGCAACTGGGCCAATCCTCTCTAGAATCTTGAATGGTCCCACAAAGCGAGGTGCTAGCTTAGAACCCTTTTTGTATCAAATCAAAATCTTTTGCAGACGCACTCTCAAGAAAACCTTATCTCCCATAGCAAATTTCTTATCTGTCCTATGTGCATCAGCATACTTCTTCTGCCTGTCCTGTGTCATAGACAAGTCCTCTTAGATACACACTACCTATTACTCCATATTATGAAGCATCTCAGGACCCAATAGGATATGATCCTCAAGACTATCCCAACTCAAAGGTGTACGAAAAGGACGTCCATATAATGCCTAAAATGGTGTCATGCCAATAGAACTATGATACCTGTTTTTGTAAGAAAACTCCACTAGGTAGAGATAGTCCTCCCAATGTGTCTACCTATCCATCACATACATATATAACATATCTTCCAAAACTTGATTCACCCTCTTTGTTTGACCATCTATCTCTGGATGATATGCCAAACTGAAATTTAATTGCACTCCAAGCTCATGCTGCACTGATGTCCAAAATATAGATGTGAATATTGGATCCCTATCAGAAATGATCTTCCTAGGAATACCATGTAATCTCACAATGTCAAGCATGAAGACATTAGCTACAGAAGCTACTATGTAGGATGACCTGATTGGTGAAAAATGTGCCACCTTAGTCAACCAATCAATAGTGACCATGATAGCATCATGTCGACAAATAGTCATAGGTAATCCTACTATGAAGTCCATAGAGATGATGTCCCACTTTCATGAAGGAATGAGATTTGGCTACAAAAGTCTAGCCGGGTGTTGGTGTTCTACCTTAACTCTTTGAAACTCAAGACACCTAGCTACATAATCAGAAATGTCTTGCTTCATCCTAGACCAAAAGAAAAAACATCTCAAATTAGCATGCATCTTCTTGACACCTGGATGTGTCGAGTAAGGTGTACGATGGGCCTCTGCTGAAATCAAGGTGCAAAGCTCATCTAGTAATGGCACATAAATCCTCCCCAAATGTCTCAAAAGATCATCTAACTCTCGAACGTAGCCTGCAAAACTACCTTCCAAAGGTCTTCCTGAATCTATCTCTCTGCACACTTCCTGATAGCAAGAATCTGTAGGAAGTGCCTAAAGAATCTGTTCCCTCAAATCCACACTAATTCATAGATGATATCACATGTCTCCTATGACTCAAAGAATCTACCACCACATTCTCCTTTCCCTAGATATAATTCACCTCAAAATCATATTCGCATAGGAATTTCATCCATCATCTTTGGCGAGCATTCAAATTAGGCTGAGTGAAAAAGTACTGAAGACTATGATGATCACTGTGTAGCTCAAATCTATGTCCCAACAAAAAATGTCTCCACCTTGTCAAAGCATGAACTACTGTTGCTAATTCAAGATAATGTGTAGGATAATTTAGCTCATGATCCTTGAGCTTGTGTGATTCATACGCAATCACCCATCCATTCTGCATCAAAACTGCCCCAATCCCTCCAAGAGAAGCATATGTACACACCATGAAATCTCCTTTTGGATCAGGTATGGCGAAGATTGGTGCACTATTCAAAAGCTCCTTGAGCTTATGAAATGCTTCCTCACATTTCTCTGTCTACACAAACTTCTTTCCTTTCCTTTGAAGGGAATTGACAGGATGTGCTATCCTAGAAAAGCTTTTGACAAATCTATGATAATAACCAGCTAGGGCCATGAAACTATGAATCTCTAACACATTAGTCGGTATAGGCCAATCTATTATCACCTAAATCTTTGTAGGATCCACTAAAACACCATCACTTGAAATGACATGCCCTAAATACTAAATCTCCAATTTGGAGAATTCGCACTTAGCTGAATTGGCATAAAGCTAATTGTCTCTTAAACACTGCAATACCAACCACAGATGTTCCTCATGCTCCTTCTGTGTCTTAGAATATATCAATATATCATCAAGAAACACAAGTAAAAACCTGTCAAGATAAGATTGGAACACTCCATTCATCAAGCTCATGAAAATTGATGGAGCATTTATCAACCCAAAAGGTATCACTATGAACTCATAATGCCCATAGCGAGTTTGAAAAGCGGTCTTGTGAATATCAGCTTCCTTAATGTGAAGCTGGTGGTATCCTGACTTAAGGTCAATCTTGGAGAATACTATAGGTCCCTTGATCTGATCAAATAAGTCATCAATCCTAGGTAGAGGATACCTGTTCTTAATAGTCATCTTATTCAACTGTTTGAAGTCAATACAAAGGTGCAAAGAGCCGTCTTTCTTGTTCACAAAGAGCACTAGAGCTCCCCATGGTGATACACTAGGTTGAATGCTCCCTTTGGTGAGAAGTTCCTCTAGCTGAAGATGTAACTCACCCAATTCTTGTGTAGTCATATGATAAGGAGCTTTAGAGATAGGCTCCACTCCAGGAATTAGATTAATACTAAAATTGATGTCCCTCTTTGGAGGCATGCCTAGAATCTCACTTGGAAAGACATCTATGTACTCCTATAAAATTGGGTGATCTAAAGTCTTCCTCATAGGATCTTCCTCATCAAGATCATTTACCATAACAGAAAATATTTGACATCCCTTACGAAAACTCCACTTCAATTGCATAGCAGAAATCATCCGTAGAGATATAGGCCTTGGTATCCCAACTATCTTCACATCATTCCCTTGGTCATCTTGGCACATTATAATCTTCTTCCTGTAATCTATACTGGCTCTATGAGATCCAAGCTGGTCCATACCCAAAACCACATCATAGGAACCAAGGGGTATGACTCAAAGGTCAATTGTAGTATCAAAACCTCCTAAACTAAGCCCACACTTATGAACTATAGAATTTGTGGAGACCTTAATACCTGAGACTAGTTCCACTTGCCAACCATAATCTTGCTTCACCACATACAACTTACACTTAGAAACTATAGATGGTGAAATAAATGAATCTGTAGCTCTTGAGTCAAATAATATTGAAAGAGATATACCTCGAATAGTGCTTGTGGTCTCAACCACTGTTCCTTGATGATCTGCTTGACAGTGATCTACTACTACAAATACTCTATGAGCTCTACCTGCATCACCAACTATAGGCTCTAAAACTATAGGCCTAGGTCTTAAAAATTGAGGTGCTCACTGTGGACACTAAGCTGCATAATGTCCAATCTATCAAAATGAAAAACATTTTGTATTTCTGCTAGATCCTTTGCCCATAGGTGGTGCATTTGATTGCTGATGACTATTCTTGCTAACAAAAGACTGATTGCTCCAAGCTTGCTAATTGGGTTGATTTTTTTTATTGCATTGAGTATTGTAGTTGTTCTTGGAGTTAGAATCTCTACCCCCACCTTGAGCTTGAGAATTTGATCCCTTCTACTGCTGAGACTGCTGCTAATACTATTTTCCCATAGAAAAAGAAGGCTTCTTCTTACCACCTGAATTATAGTTTCCTTTAGACTCTGATGCTATTGGTGCTCCTATAAAGCCTCCTTGACCAAGGTTGACACTTTTCTCAACAAGGATAGCTCGATGTACCGCATCCTTGAGGGTTTTTGGCTCAAATACCTTGACACCCCCAATTATATGGTTACTCAAACCCCTAATAAAGTGTTGTGTCAACTGAGCTGAATTTTTTCTTGAATTCTGAAAAAGACATGAGCTAATAAAAGTTACACTCATACTCAATCACTGGCATAGTGTACTACTTGAGATTATGAAACTCATTTTCCCTTTGTTGCTTCCATTCCTCTAGTAGGAATCATTCGCAAAAACTCTCTAAGAATAGTTCCCAAGTGACACTGCTCATATCGATTCCCAGCTTCTTCTCCTCAATTGTCCACCAAGTGGCCCCAAAATTCTCCAAATTGGTGATCGCAAATCCTGCCTTAACATTGATGTCAAAATCCTGCATGGCAAAAATCCTATCGAGTGAAATAAGCCACTATTTAGCCACATAACCAGAACCTTGCCCATTGAAAGGCTTGACCTTGGATCTCGAAAGATCCTTCATTTGAGTGGACACAATGGACCTCTGATGATCCTTTTGAGGGCTCCTAGACCTGGGTCTATGCTCTTATTTTTTCTAATGTGCTTTGGGCTGATCTTGAATAGGAGGTAGACATTTAAGAATAGTCTACATCATCTATCTCAAATCAACCTTTTTAGACTCAGCTTGGTCCTCTCTATGGCTCTCTTCCTGCTGCTTACTAGTGTGCTCTCCTCTGCTCTCTTCATGAGCAGATTCCCCATGGGTAGACTCATGGACACTGATAGCTCTACCATGACCACGACCTCTACCATGGCCTCTAATAGAAGACCAAGTCCCAGATACCATCCTACAATAGTACAAAGTACTATTACAATCAAAAGACCCATGTTACAATAGACTAAGTTCAACCCTATGATTAGGTTTAAGTAAAATTTTCAGTTTGAAGCTAAGTGTTGAAGTATGAAAAAATATACAAGTAGCAGTTCAAGTTCTATTTAAGTTCACCTAGTTTTTCAAGTTTGAAAAGATACACTTAATAGTTCAAAGTTCTAATTGTTCCAAAATACCTAGAGCTCCCAATGTAGAAACTCCGGCTCTGATACCAAATGTAATGCCCCACCAAGGGATCCAAAGAATTAACCTAGAATTTCGCTAAGTTTGGTAGCATTTTTTTTTTTTTTACATGAAAGTAATATCATTCACAACTGATACAAGAATAATGGAAGAAATAGCAATAACCATCTAAAAGTGAACATAACCATAACAGATTACATTCTTTAAGGATCCCTTAACATTGAATTACATGTAAATCAACTAACATTATTGAATCCATCTAATACAACAACCACATGACATAATAATGATACATCCAATGTTTATACATTACATTTCTAAATGCTCAATCATCCACTGTACATGTCACAGGGTATGAAAAGCCTAAAAGAATATACATATGTGAAATAAGGTACATCATCCTAATCTAGTCCATGATATATCAAAGTAAAGATAATCATATGATACACATGATACATCATCATAGAAGATATATACATCCATCATAAAGATCAAACATAATAAACTAAGTGCACAGTTTCTCCCAATCATAAATAGCATCATTAGACCATTGTGGGTCCTAGCCATCCCTCCATGCATAACATTCCAAATCACCAAGGAGATCATCAGTGTTAACATAGTAGGAATGTCACTCCTAACATATACTATATCATATGCAGAAAGTAATCTAACATGAAAATATAAGCATAAGATAACAGCATCTAACATATGCTAATCATCAGTGAAATGATACATATCCACCATCATGAAGGACGCATTAGCCATGATGTCTCAATGGATCTCAAATGATAAGAGTGGAAAAACACTACCACCAGACCGCAAGGTACCTAAGTGGTCCACTCCCACTGTGCTAAGGAGATAATCTCAAGTCCCAAATAGGTTATCAAAATCACATAGTATAAATATTCTCTAAGTCTAGGAATCCTAAAAGTATACTTACTCAAAGGTTTCAACAAAATTGACATCTAATTCCTAGAGGCACACAAAGACATGTAGGAAACCTACTATGCAAGCGGGAAAGTGTCATCGCATATATCATGTAGAAATTACCCTGGTAGCTAGCTAAACTCCACAGGTCCCTACTGATCCTCATGCTGACACTAGTATCCTCTCATACTGACAAGGCATACTATGGAATGCAAGGTCACAACCATGCATTCTCTCTACTCCCATCCTAGTCTGTACAAGCACTCAAGGCATGGGCAAGAAATTTTTTTTTATCTTTTTAGGTTCATTTAGTTAGTATTAGGTGTGAATTTTTTCACTTATTAAACAACTTACAATGAGTTACCTTGACAACCTCTTAGGGCTCGGGCCCCGATTGCAAGCCACTTCCCGACACTACAAGCAGATATCCTACCCTAAGCTCATGGAATCATAAATCACCCCAGTCCTATACAAGTGACTGGAAAGAAAAGTCAAAAGATAATTTATAATAAGAACATCAATATCCACAATAATAGCATCAAACCTCCATGAGCAACTAAAAAGCATCCATAGAAAATCATGACCACAACAACTCTCTATTGGGAACTGAAGCATCCCTGATAATCAAAAGTAACCATTGGTTCTCAAT